>JASDQU010101546.1:109011-162527 GCA_032191745.1 Picea mariana
ATGGCACTTTATGGATACCACCCTCCTTCCATCACTTCTTCTCTAAAAGAAAAATCTAAGTTTCAAGTAGTGGAAGATCACATCGAGAATCAACAAAAAGTTCTCCAAATATTAAAGGACAACCTGACCATGGCACAGAATCACAAGAAACAACAAGCAGATCAACATCGTAGTGAAATAAGTTTTGAAGTAGGGGATTGGGTATTTTTAAGACTACAACCATACAAATAGATGTCCCTCAAGCAAGCCAAGAAGGATAATAAATTATCACCAAAGTACTATGGCCCTTATAAGGTGATTCAAAATATTGGTACTAAGGCATACAAATTAGAGTTGCCTGCATATTCATGAGTACACCCAATTTTCCATGTTTCATGCTTAAAGAAGGTTATAGGTGACAAGATCCTGGTTCAAACTATATTTCCAGAACTTGACGAGGAAAGAAAAATCATATTGTAACCTGAATCCATCATTGACACAAGAATTTGCTAGCTAAGGAATAGATCCATTTCAGAGTATCTCATTAAATGGAGGAAACTACCGGCTGAAGATTCCACTTGGGAAGATGAGTCTTTTATACAAAAGCATCCAGATTTACTCAAGCATTGCGGACAACACTTGTCTCAAGGGGAGGGGCATGTTAAGCCCTAATATTGGCTCATTACCCCTTAATTGGGGCATATTATATTAGTAATGTTATTTTATTTATGTCGGCTTTAGGCCATTAGTTGTAATTATACCTCCTAGTCTCCTATATATACCAAGGAGACATTTTCATTTTGAATCATCTTGTACTTGAACATTTAAGTGGGGTAAAAGGAGGTTTCCCCCTCGAAGAGGCTTATTATCTGAAATTATCTCTTTTTCAAGGCGTTGAGTACTTTTTCTAAGGTTTTTCTATGCTATATTGGTATTTGGTTCTTAATAGCCAGTGACATATATTAGTTTTGTATAGTGACAGTGCATTAATAAGGAAATACCCCCTTTTTTATTTACAAAAAAAAACCTCCAAGTATACTTGGTTGATGCACTCAACTATCCAAATGGAAACAAGTCTTTCCTTGTCTCCATAAGATATTATATAACAATTGGAATAGAGACTAATATACCAAGAAAGCTATAAAGAGCATGAAATGCCTAACCCTATAATAAGATATATCCTAATTCCCTAAGAAGAATGATGTATACCCTACCTCATGAGACAACTAATTTCTTTAAAGTTGAAGGATTGAAAGGGAACCTTTATTGGATTTGAATGGATGATATCCAAAGGAGCCATAAGATGCAATTATCCAACAGGCTAAAAGAAGTGAAGAGGAACCCAAAATAACCAACAAGATAAAAAAAATTGTAAGAAAACATTAAGGAACACTTCCTCAATAAGTTGAGTAGGATGGAGAATTCAAGAGAAAAACAAACCCATGAGTAAGATATCCATAACCATGAGAAATCAAGGGAATTTGGACTAGATATTCTTTCTACCATTTTGTAGGATGTATCCATTACAATCCACATGAATTGAGGACCATCTATAGGATTGAGTCAAAATGTAGTTTTTTAATGTAGTTTTATAGAAATCGAAAATAAATCCACATGATCAATTAGAACACTAAAAGAGGAGAAAGAAAAATAAAATAAAGAGAGGCTAGCCAAATTAACCAGAGACTAACCCAACAAAAGAAATCACTAAGAAACCTAAAACTGGGATATCAAACAATACAACATGAAATGGGTAAAAATTATGGAGGGGAATGAAACAATGATCAAAATGATTAGAGAATGATTTGAAAGGGGATCCAGAAGTGGTCAAGATGATTGGGGAGGGAATCAATTAGAAAAATTAAGTGATTTCCACCAATTAATTTCAAATTAATCAAGATGGGACTCATGTATATGGTTGAGAACTCCAAAATAATATATTTGGGCCATGGACATATTATTAGGAAAACAAATTAAATTATTTCAATCATATGTGCATGATTCCTTCATGTGTGCAAAAGTTTCTAAGTACAAATTATAAAATTACATTTTCACCCATGGCAAGAATAATGATTTGGGAAAGCACATGAGTTGTACTTCTCATGAAGTCTAAGCCAAGCATGTAAGGAAATGAAGCAAGCCACGCATATATAAAACCAAACAATAAAATAGTCATACATATCAACCATCAAAGAATAAGATGGAAATACATGCAACATGAGAGGTGGGGAAAAGAGAAAGTGGGTGTTTGGGATTTTCCCCTTGTGGCAAAAGAAATAAGCTATGATGTACCAATACAAAAAGGGAACCAATTCATGATGGATCTATGCATGTTGACTAATACAAATGACCTACTCACCTTTGTAAGGGAACAAGCTATATTATGTTAGTGCATGTGGGAATAAGAAGGCATTATGATGCATCCCCCCCTCCCTCCTAGGGATTCTACGACCTCCCGGTCTTGGATATTCAAATATCTAAGCCGAATCAGCCCTTTGGGACCTTGCTAGCCCCACAAATCATTTTACACAGACCCCTTTTTCTCCTAGACCCAAGTCCTGTGAGACCCGTGGGTTCCTGCTAAGCCCCTTTTTTCTTTTTTAAAATTCAAGTGACGGGTGCTAGCTTCCTACGCTAGCCCCATTCTTCTTCACATGACCCCAGGCTATGACCTCAGGCCAATATTCTTTGCAACTTCGTGCTTCGAAGATTTTGCGAGCAACTTACTCCCTTTTTCCCGATCTCCAAATCGACGAATTTACTCGGGACCAAATCTACGGTCCACATCTCTCCCACAACCAATGGTTGTGATCTTCTTCAGACTACGGCCTTTGGGAGTTCTGAACATATTAACACTCCTTTTCTCCAAAAAAATTGGATCTCCACCACGTTTCCTTCTGGATCCAATGATCCAAATCCACTTCGCTCTTAGCGACTTCACGAAGATTGCCTTTTGCTCCATGCAAATCTTCTGAAGTTCTTTCCCTCGAACTCTTAGATTTTCTACCACATCCCTCCTGATGATCAACAGTTAGAATCTACTCCGCTCTTTAGAGCTTCGACAATTTCACTTGCTACTCACCTGGAATCTTTCAGAGTTCCTTGGCTCCGGACTTCCAGATCTATTGCCACCTATCTCTCTAGGCGATGGATGACCCCGGATGGATTCGGGACTTTGAGACTTTGTCTATCCCATTCTCCCGTGCACTTTCAAAGAATTTAAGACTCGTGCACTTTACCTAGATCTAACGGGTGTTGGTCTTTGTGCTCATATCCGATGGCTGGGATATGTCCTTCTCCTTGGTGTGCTCCTTCTTGATGTTGGGATATGTTTTGGCAGCCCAAATATTCTCCTACAACTAATCTAATGTTGATTGTTTCTCCCCCTCATGAGCTTTAGCTTTCTCCAAAAATTGGACGAATTACAAGTATCCAAAAGCTGTCACCTTTGATCCTCCTGTGAGCCCGAATGCTTGGGTCTCGAAATTTCTTCTGGAAACACTATCCCTCCTTGATATTTCGACAATGTAACTTGACCTCAGCCCTGGTGACTCCTTATACTCTGCATGCAAACTTTCACTTTCCCTTCTGAGCTTTGGGACTTGGAACAAGTCCGTCTGCGCACACCTTGTGCTACCTCTTTTGTGATTTTGAACTTACTCAGTCTCCTAAGGGTCTCATCTCTTTGCTTCATTCAAAAGATTATATGGTGCCCTCCTTGCAACTCGATGCTCTTCCTCTTAAGATTTGTAAATCGAAAACCACTTTACCTATGCACTCCTTTCGCTCTCTATGCTGACTTGCACTTGACTCTCCTCCGAGTATTAACCTTGTGGTGTGCCCTCTTGACAACCTTTCTCCTAGAAATTGAATTAAATTTATTGTGGACTCCTTGCACTCGAATGAGCCTTCAGACGGCTTCAGACTTTCAATACTTCATCTAAGTGTTGGCCTGGTGCACTCCTTGCACAATTCTTCCTCCTGCTTCCTGAAATCCTTTAGGTTCACTAAGCCATCCTCTTCATCCTCTCAATGCACACTTGCAAAGATCATTTCCCCAGAGTGTTCAAAAACTCTAAGTTCCTTCAACCTCTCCCAAAACTTCATTATGTGTTGGCCCTGTGCATTTTTTGCACCTACTCGAGCACTCCTTGCTGAGCCTTTCCTTCAGATTGTTAAGAAACTATGAAGTGTCTCTCCTGTTTGTTTACCAGAGTGTTCAATAAATCTAGGGTGTCTTCTCCTTGACACTCCTCTCTCTCTGTGAACTCGAAACAGAGTTCTCTTATGCACACTTTCACCTACTCAATGCCCGCCTAGCAGAGCTCTACAAAGTTTTCTAATAACTCTGGCTACACTTACTCTTGCTTAGAATTTCCTCCTTTGAGGTATTCGTTAACCCTATCTCTCTATTCCTCCTTTGCACAATATCTCCTCCAAAGTGTCCAGTAACTCTGAGGATCCTCTTGAATATGTAAATGTTCTGATGTGCCCTCCTGGCACATTCTTCTTTGACTTGAAAGAGTTCAGATACACACTCCTTGCGTCGACTAAAAATTTTCAAGACTCTATCATCCATTCCTTGCACAACCTAAAGAACCTAGAACAAATCCAACAAACTCTCAAATATAGAGAATTCTATCTTAATCCTTCATATGGAAACTAACACACATCTACAACATACATTCATGTAAACACACATAGATAACATTCGTAAAACACATGGAATCACACACACAATCATATGTAGGAAAAAACGATCTTTATATTACTATGAATGTTTGTTTGCAATGTGTACAAGCTCAGACTACAACAAAGTAGTGACTCTTCTCTCCTCTCTTGATCTCTCTACTCACTCATCTACTCTACATACTATAATCTCTTAATTTTTATACAAAGATCTTTTACAAAAGAGGGGATCCTCGTGCTATCCCTCCAACTCACCTAACTCTCATTAATTAAATTGAATTTCATTCAATGGCCATCTAGTCCAAATCGGATCTAGATCCCATCAGCCTGTTGTCCATTAAAGGAGACCTTATCTATAGCCTATACAAAGGCAATCAACTTGGCTCTTCCAGACTTACAACATTAAATCACTTTAATTACATTTAAAATTTTAAATTGAGGAAAAATGAGAGGGTTGGTGCCTCTCCCCTCCTTGAATGTGCTTTGATGAGCTGGAATGTTGGCACACTGCTGAGGTGGAGAGATGCTCCTGCATCATACTCCACTGCTGGGAAAATCATGAGCTCCTGCTCATGAGCTTCTCTACTCTGCTGTTCAAATCCCCTTGGTTATCAAACTCTCCTTTAGATCTTTACTCTTTCTCCTCTATTTTTCTATTGTTGTTGTTGCTTCCCTGCTTCTCTCACAAGTCCTCCGTTTTTCAACTTCCTCTTGTTGATAGCTTCTTTTTCTGACTTCACCATCAACTCTCTTATCTCCTCAATCACCTATTCCAGTTGCTCTACTAGCTTGCTTCTCCTTGGAAGTCTTCTTTTCTGCACTTATTCATGTTGAGTAAAGGGTAGATCAACTTGATCTCCCACATTATTTTCATCTCCTGTGGCATTATCTTGCCACCTTGTTGCAGACTCCAGCTCTGCAGTCTCATCACTACGTTGTTGCTCAAATTCCTTCTCTGACAGACTATCTTTTGCCAACTCTGCTTTTGTTGGTTCAACTCTAGCTTCCTCTAGCTTCTCCTCATGCTGGTATGTTTCCTCTTCTACTACAAACTTCAATGCTACAGTCATCTCTTGTTCAGCTTCCTGACTAAAATTTTTGAGCAATTCTGTTGAATGCTCTTCTTCTGCAATCTGCATGACTGTCTCCTGGAAGCCATCTTCTGGTTCTGGATTGTTCAACCAATCCTCCAGCAACTTCAAATATGTCTCTCATGGAGTGAGAATGTCATCTGAATTCTCTTCTTCCTCTACTAGGGAAGACTTCACTATCTTCTCCTTCTCCTTTACGATAGTCACAACTGGTTGTCTTTCTATTGTTGCATCTGCAACACATATGCTAGCCTCTTCTTCGCTGCTTGGAATTAATATTTTTATTCCTCCAATGATCAAAATTCTCATCTGATCCTCCTCTATCATCACTCCTTGTTGATATGAACTATTATTTGAGTTCATATCTTCTCCCTTGCCCACTTGGAAATATGGGATTTGTCCTCTACCCTCATAGTAGTCTATGAGATCAATTGATCTCATCTCATTTCCCACCTAGAAATCTGGACCTTCATCATTGCCCTCCTAGAAACTCATGAGATCCTCTTATCTCTTGTCCTCCTCATCACTAAGGATTTTTCCAACTTCTGGCTCATAGATGTAAACCACTTCCACTGTGTCACTGAGAGTTTTAGTTTCCCTCAGCCATCTTCTCAACTCCTGTTGCTTCCTTCGGGCCAACAACTTATGAATAGGCCATTTGGCTCTTTGCTTCATGGGCCACTCGTATCTCCAGCATACCTATGCCTCTTGTTGGATATTCAATGCTAGCCTCTCCATTTATGCTCTTATCTCACTGATCTCCCTGTCAATTTATGCCTTGTGTTTCTGTTGGCGTTCTTCTCTTCAACCATACTTATGGCCTTCAATAGCCATTCTCCTCTTACCTCAGCCCACCTGGCTATCTACCATCTGTTACACACATTTCAACTGTATTTACAAAGCATTACACTCTGTCTTCTCCTTCACCTGGTGTCTACAAGAGAAATCACCTGGGACCAAATCTACGGTCCACGTCTCTCCCACAACTAGTGGTTGTGATTTGCTTCGGTGATCCAGATTTTATGAGAAGAATGAAATGACTACATATTATTAACAAATGCTTAATACAAAATAACAAAGATATAGTAAAACTGGTTTTTCTATTCAATAATGAAATAAGGTGAAACTATAAAATGCAGCGGAAAACAAGCTTGTTGCAATGGTGGCGGCTTATCTCTGAGGAGAGATGTGATGGCTCCACTCATTCACAAGAAAATAATTACAGTGAATCTCTAAAGGCCTTTTTACAATAAAAAAGAATTTCAAAAACCCTAGACATCCAAAAACCTAACCCTAGGAGATGAAGTGCCAAAAGTCATGTGGGCCCCGTTTGGGTAAGTCAGTACATCAACTTCCCGAGGTCGTAACTTTTGCATACAATCTTCATTTTAGGCGTACGATAGCCCGTTGGAAAGATCTATTTGATGAATACAACAGTTGTGGAAGAAATTTTTTGAATGCAACATACCCAAAAAAAACGTCGTTTAGGGCATCAAAATGGCTCCGAAAGTTCTGGACCTGAAAAACTACTAAAAATAGTAAATTACGAAAATTGCTAGAAAGTTTTTTTGAGCCAACTGGAAAAGGTGGGTGGCCACCAATATCCACCTGGATCAATCCTCTCTCCTTATGAAGCAATGGTCTCCATTGCGTTGAGTTCCCCCATCAGATGAGGAAATTTCTGCTGAATTTGGCCCCGGGTGAGCCACTTGCCTTGGTGCAGGAGTTGCCTTGCTTTAATGACTCGATAAAGTTGGATCCTTTTTTGTAGAGTGCCCTTGATATGTGTGTCCACAATATGATCAATGGATGCCTATTGTATGTAGTCGGGTTTGAGCTCTATTGGTGTCAGTTGTTCTGCTACATCTGAGGTGTCCAATAATGGTGGGAAATAAGGCCGAAGGAGGTCCACGTTGAACACTGGGTGCAGGCCAAGGAAAGGAGGAATGTTGAGCTCAAAAGCATTATCCCCCATAGCCTTGGTGATTGTGTACGACCCATAATAAAGTGGACAAAGATTTTGATTGGGTCCTGTAAGGCATTCTTTTGGCAAGTGCAACCAAATTTTTTTGCCCACCTGAAACTTATGTGGAACCCAATGTTTATCATGGCACTGCTTGTACTTGTCATTGGAATTATGTAGGATATCATGAACCTATTGGTGGATGTGTTGGATCTTCTTAATGAAATGGGTGGCTTTTTCAGCTTCAGTTGGAGCAGGATATGAGTTGGTCGAGGTGACCTCAAGGGGAAGTGCAACATCTATGGGACCCAATGGTTGGAATCCCAACCCCACCTGAAAGGGGTCGTGACCGGTTGAGCTATGGAGGGATCGATTGTAGCTATGTTGGACATAGGGAAGACTCTCACCCCATGTACAAGGGTGCTTGGAATTATACATGTGTAGGATATGCATAATCATTTGATTTACAACCTCGGTTTTGCCATCTGTCTGGGGGTGGAAGACCGTGGATTTGGTGAGCTTGGTGTCCAGCAGTGACCAGAGGCTCAACCAAAATGTGCCAAGAAATTGAATATGCCGATATGAGACAATGGTTTGTGGGATCCCAAAATGTACCCAGACTCGTTCAAAGAAGAGCTTGGCAGTGGCTTCTGCTATGATGTTCTTCTTACAAGCAACCATAATCACCATCTTAGAAAAGCGATCAACAACCACAAAAACACAGTCATTTCCCCACTTGGTGGATGGGAATCCCGACATGTAGTCCATTGAGATGGATTCCCATGGCCTGTCAGGAGTAGGAAGAGGTGTGTAGAGTCCCTATTTCTTAGTGGTCGGTTTGGCAATAGCACAGGCAGTGCAGGACCCGATATACTTGCTGACCTCCTATTGAAGTTTTGGCCAGTAGAAATTTTTCTGTAGCATCACCACTGTCTTTTCAACACTGAATTGTCCTGCCACTCAACTGTAGTAGGCTTCCCATATCAGATTCACTCGCTCACTTGATGTAACATAGATATGGCCCAAACGATACAACAACCCATCCTGAAGATGGAAATTATCGACAAATGCATTTGCACCCAACATTTGGTAGGTGGTGGAAAATTTTAGGGCTGTCTCATAGAGTTGGGGCCATCTAGAGGTCTCATGGTCGCAAGAGTCTAGCACCGTGGTGAGTGTCACGACTAGCGGTCTACTGAGGCAATCAACGACGCGGTTGGTGCTTCCTATTTTATACTTGATGTTGAGGTGGAATTGTTGTAATTATGTGGACCACTTTTGATGGCAGTCATTCTGTAATTTGCCTTGTGTCTGCATGAACTACAGTGGCTTATGATTAGTGTGGATGACTATCTCCCTCCCAAGAATGTAATGTCTCCACTGGCGGCAGTCTTGCACAATGGAGTACATTTCTTTTTCATAAGTAGGGTAGTTATGGACAACATCTGATAGTTTATCACTATGATAGGCCATGGGGTGGTCGTGCTGAGTGAGAACGATGCCCACAACATAGTCTGAAGCATCTATCTTGATCTCAAAGGGTTATTGTAGGTATAATAGTGAAAGTACTGGGGCTGAGTAAAAATGTTGCTTCAAATCATCGAATGCTTTTTGTTGGGACTGAACCCACACAATTTTTTCCTTACCACCACCCATGGTTATTTGGCTGAGGGCCCATGCAATATGGGAGAATCCCAACATGAATCTACGGTAGAAATTGGAAAGGCCCAAAAAGCTCTGAAGCGCAGTGAGTGTGGTTGGGGCTGGCCAGTCACGAATGACTTGGGTCTTGGCTAGATCCACATGTACGCCATGTTGATCAACAATGTATCCCAGGTAATGGACCCTGTCCATGCTGAAGGAGCATTTTTCCAAGTTGGCGTATAGCTTGTGCTACCGCAACGTGTGTAAAACCTGCTAAATATGCTGCAAGTGTTCTTCCCAAGACTTGTTGTAAGTGAGAATTTCATCCAGATACATCACTACAAAATTATTGGTGAATGGTTGCAAGATATCTTCCATCATCCTCATGAAAGTGGTTGTATCATTTTTCAAACCAAAGGGAATGAAAAACCATTTAAAAATTCCTTCCTTTGACTTGAAGGCGGTCTTCCATACATCTATCTGTTCTATCAGGACCTAGTGGTAGCCAGACTTCAGATCAATGTTACTGAAGTATTTGGCCCCCGTGAGTTGATCAAGGAGGCTGTCTATTTAGGGAATTGGGTACTGGTTTATGACTGTGATTTTATTCAGGGCCCGGTCATCAATTCAAAGTTGCCAGGTTCCATCTTTCTTCTGTACCAGCACGATTGGGCTCCCGCAAGGTGATGAGATGGGATGGATCTTCCCCTTGTGGAGCAGTTCTTGGATCTTTTTCTTGATCTCCTCATTCTCTAACATAGATCAGTGATATACTGACCCATTGGGAAGCAGTGTGCTAGGGGTCAAATCGATAGGGTGCTTGACCTAATAGTGCAGAGGTACCCCAGTAGGTGAGGAGAAGATATCCGAGTATTCTTCGATGACCTTATCTACTCGCTTCTGCTATGTGGAGAGGTTGGCGGCAGAGACCCTGGATGTGGCTATGATATTTCACTCATTCCAAGAATGAGCCACGAAGAAGACAAACTTCCCCATCTGAGAGATGACCTTCCTGCATTGCTTGGAAGAGATCAAGGAAATAGCACTAGGTGGGACTACCTCGGGTATCCTGTACAATTTCCTGTTCAAAGTAATAATAACATTACGAGGCCTAGACTCATATACAAAATCACATTTCCATAAATAAGTTTGGCCCAAAATAACATTACAAACTTCGATAGGAGCAACATCACACAAAACCTCATCTTTGAAGGGCTTGATGTCGTACGACAGTTGGCACTGTTGGCTAACGCGGAGATCGCTTCCTTGGCGGAGCCATCCAATGGTGTAGGGTTATGGGTGCGGCATTGTTGGCAGGGCCAGCCACTTGACAACCTCTGTTGAGATGAGGTTCTTATGGCTACCGTTATCAACGATGAAGTGTGATGGGATGCCTTTTACCCACATCTGTGAATGGAAGATGCACTTTCCTTCTTCTGGTTCATCTGGTTCATCAGGCTGGAGCTTGGTGGTAGTAACAATGGATCTGGGTTCCACATGAATGATCTGTCTTCCCCTTTTTGCTTCTAACTCAGAGTTAGAACCCACATCTAATTCAGAGGCTTTTACTTCAACCACCAGCGACTGCTTTGAGCGACAGTCAACAGTGTTATGCCAAGGGCTCTTATGGAAGTCGCACCACTTCCCGGTATCTTTCTTTGTCTTTCTGGTGTCCCTCTTTGCTTGTCGCTTGGACTGGTTGTCTTGATACTGTCCATATTTTCTCTATCCTTTGTTCTATGGGTTGGGGCCACCCTTTCTTGTCTTTTTCTATGAGGGGTTCCTGGGCCCAAATTGTTGCGTCTTTTGTTTGATCTTCTCCTTGATTTTGATGACATATCGGTAGGCCGTGCCCAAGGATGAGATGTTCAGAAATTCTATTTTAGTCTAGATGTATCTATGCATAGCACCACGATATTTGAGCACCAACTGTCACTCTGAATATTTGATACCCAGCTTGGTGCGCAAGGTATGGAAGATATTTGTGAAATCTGGCATTTCTTGGTCTCTTTCTTGCCACAGTGTGTTCCATTTGGTATACAAGTCATCATAACTTCCAACAGGGTAGTATTTTTCCTTAATAGCATCCCTGAAGGATTTCCAGGTGGTCATGACTATAAATAACAAGGGTTCCTCTGTTTCCTTTTGCTCACATAAAGTTTCCCACCAATATTTGACATGGGGAATGACTTTGAGGAGCACAAAAGTAATCTTTTCTCTATTTGAAAAGTTATGGACAGAAAAATACCTTTCTAGTAGATTCAACCACTTGTCTACACTGTCTACATATATATGACCTTCAAATATAGGAATATCGAAGTTTATTTGTACCTTGAAGGGGGTGGTTCTTCTGCTCGAAGAAGATGCGTCGCCTGTTGGTAGTCGCTAAAGGATTTGCATGAAACTATCCATCATCTCGTTCCTCTGTTGCATGAGGGATTCCTCAAGACATTTTTTGAAAGGATCTCCTATCCCGTCATATTTCTTTTCTCCTACCATGAGAGGTCGCTTGGGATAGAGAGAGCTTTGGTCCTTAAGAGAAACAAGCTCGAGACCTAATTCTTTGTACTCTGACCTCGTTGGGGACATGCCTTAATATGAAAAGGAGCAGACCGCTCTAATACCACTGATCCATATTTTATGAGAAGAATAAAATGACTATAGATTATTAACAGAATCTTAACACATAATAACAAAGATACAGTAAAACTGGTTTTCTATTCAGTAAGGAAATAAGCTGAAACTGTAAAATGCAGCGAAAAGCAAGCTTGTTGGAATGGTGGCAGCTTATCTCTAAGGAAAGATGTGAAGGCTATGATAATTCGCAAGAATATAATTACAATGAGGATTTGAAGGCCTTTTTACAATAAATAGGAGTTTTAAAAACCCTAGACATCCAAAAACCTAACCCTAGGAGATGAAGCGCCAAAAGTCATGTGGGCCCCGTTTGGGTAAGTCAATACATCAACTTCTCGGGGTCGTAACTTTTTCATACGAGCTCCATTTTATTCGTACGATAGCCCGTTGGAAAGATATATCTGAGGAATACAACATTTGCCAAAAATTTCTAATTGCAACATACCCAAAAAATGGCTCTGGAAGTTCAGTACCCAAAAAACTACTAAAAATAGTAAATTACGAAAAATAGCCAGAAAGTTGTTTTGAGCCGGCTGGAAAAGGTGGGTGGCCACCAATATCCACTTGGATCATTTGGACTCTAGCCTTCAGGAGTTACAAATTTCTTAACACTCATTTTTTATGAAATGCGTGGATCTCCGCCACGTGTCCTTATGGATCCAACGGTCCAGATCCACTTCGCTCTTTATGACTTTGCGAAGATTTCCTTTTGCTCCACACAAATATTTCGAAGTTCTTTCCCGTGAACTCTCAGATATGTTGCCACGTCCCTCTTGATGATCAATGGTTAGGATCTACTCCGCTCTTCAGAGCTTCAGTAGTTTCACTCGCTACTCACCTGGAATCTTTCGAAGTGCCTTGGCTCCAGACTTTTGGATATGCTGCCACCTGTATATCTAGACGATGGACAACCCTGGTTGGCTTCAAGACTTCGGGACTTTGGCTATCCCATTCTCATGTGCACTTTCAAATAATTTAAGATTCGTGCACTTTACCTAGATCCAACGGGCGTTGGTCTTTGTGCTCAGATCCGATGGTTGGGATCTGTCCTTCTCCTCGGTGCGCTCCTTCTTGATGTTGGACTATGTTTTGGTGGACAAGATCTTCTCCTGTAGCTCTTATAACACTGATTTTTTCTCCCCCTCCCGAGATTTGTATTTCTCTAAAAATTGGAAGAATTACAAGTATCCAAAGGCTGCGACCTTTGATCCTCCTGCGAGCCCAAATGCTTGGTTCTCGATAGTGCTTCTAGGAACGCTATCCCTCCTTGATATTTCACCAATGTAACTTGACCTCGGATCTAAAGACTCCTTATAATATTCATGCAAACTTGCACTTTCCCTTCTGAGCTTTGGGACTTGGAACAAGTCCATCTGCACACACCTTGCACTACCTCTTCTGAGATTTTGAACGTACTCAGTCTCGTAAGGGTCTCAGCTCTCTACTTCCTTCGAAGGATTATATGGTGCCATCCTGGAAAATCAATGCTCTTCCTCCTGATCTTTGTAAATCAAAACCCACTTTACCTCTGGAACACTCCTTAGTTTCTCTGTGCAGACTTGCACTCAAATCTCCTCCGAGTCTTAACCTTGTGGTGTGCCCTCTTGGCAAGCTTTCTCCCAGAACTTGAATTAAAGTTCTCACGCACTCCTTTCACTTAACTGAGCCTTCGGATGGCTTCAAACTTTCAACACTTCATACAAGTGTTGTCCTAGTGCACTCCTTGCATAGGTCTTCCTCCTGCTTCCTAAAGTTCTCAAGGTTAACTGAGGCGTCCCCTGCATCCGCTCAATGCATACTTGTAGAGATCCTTTCCCCAAAGTGTTCAACAAATCTAGGTTCCTTCAACCTCTCCTAACACTTCAGTATGTGTTGGTCCTGTGCATTTTTTTCACCTGCTCGAGTAATCCCTACTAAGCCTTTCCTTCAGAGTGTTCAACAACTATGAAGTATCTCTCCTGTTCTTTTACCAGAGTGTTCAGTAACTCTAGGGTTTCTTCTCCTTGACACTCGCCTCTCTCTGTGAAATCGAAACAGAGTTCTCTTGTGCACACTTGCACCTGCTCAATGCCCACCTAGCAGAGCTCTACAGAGTTTTCCAATAAATCTGGCTACGCTTACTCCTGTGAAGACTTTCCTCCTCCAAGGTATTCAATAACCCTATCTCTCTATGCCTCCTCTACACAGTCTCTCCTCCAAAGTGTTTAGTAACTCTAAGGGTTCTCTTAAGTCTGTAAATTTTCTAGTTTTCCCTCTTGGCACGTTCGTATCTTACTTGAAAGAGTTCAGATATGAACTCCTTGCGTCGGCTACAGAGTTTCAATACTTTGTCATGCACTCCTGGCACAGCCTAAAGAACCCAAAAAAAATCCAACAAACTCTCAAATATAGAGAAGTCTATCTTAATCCTGTAGATGGAAACTAACACACATCTATAGCATACATTCAAGTAAACACACATAGATAACATTTGTAAAAAACATGGAAACACACACAATGTCATATGCAGGAAAAACTGTTATTTGTATTACTATGAATGTCTGTTTACAATGTGTACAAGCTCCGACTGCAATAGTGTCTCGACTCTTCTCTCCTCTCTTGATCTCTCTACTTGCTCATCTACTCTACATACTAGAATCTCTTAATTTTGATACAAATATATTTTACAAAAGAGGGGCTCCTCGAGCCCTCCCTCCAACTCACTTAACTCACATTAATTACATTGAATTTCATTCAATGTCCATCTAGTCTAAATCAGATCTAGATCCCATCATTTTGTTAGTCATTAAAGGCGACATTATCTACAACCTGTACAAAGGCAATCAATTCATCTCTTCCAGCCTTACAACATTAAATATCTTTAATTACATTTAAAATTTTAAATTGAGGGAAAAATGAGAAGGTTGGGGCCTCTCCCCTCCTTGAATGCGCTTTGATGAGCTGGAATGATGGCACGCTATTGAGGTGGAGTGATGCTCCTGCATCACATTGTAAGGGAACAAGCTATATTATGTCAGTGCATGTGGGCATAAGAAAGCATGTGAGAAAGAAATGTAGTTAAATAAGAACCAAGAGAGTGTTAATGTATCACATAGTAAAGAAAGCAAATCTAAGTAATTAGTCAATGACATAATAATAAATAAAGGGTAACAAAGTAGCAAGAAAATCAAGTGAAAACATGAAATATATCTAATACTTGATTCACACATGCAAAACCAAATCTATGTCAAAGAGGAAGTGGATGAAGTAAACAAGTAGAGTAAGAAGTCATACCCGCACTTACCTAAAGTGTTAATGCAACGTATTGCAAAGGTGTTGACAATTAGAGAAAATCATTGAGATGTTGAGACTTCATGTCTAATAGAAACCAATCTAAATAGTTCAAGCACATACATTGCCTTCATAATTTAATTTATATCTCTAGGAATGTGTATGATGGAGTAGAAGGATGCATAATTGATGAGGGAGATGTCAAAATAGACAAAATGAGCTAATTTAAGATAATAAACTTCCAAAATGTCAATGTGTTGTTGGAAACGAAGAGGGAATCTAAGTAGAGGATGGCATAAGAAGCTCATAGTTGTATGACATCATCTAAGACTCTCATGAAAATATAGTAGTCAATTTTTTTAATAGTAGATCATGGTAGATAGAAATCTACACTAACAATAAGAACTACTACAATTACCCCATTTTCCCTATCTTTTGCGTTCCCTTCCTTCATTAAATTTTTTTGGTGTCTCTTCATTACATCGAACCTTTAGTGTGCATCCTTTTTTCCCTTTTGAATCATTGTCAAACTCGCTTCTCATTTTATGGGTGTCTTTGTTGTGTTGTCCTTCCATCCCTATTACATCCATTCCATCATCTTTTTCCACCTTATTTCATCTTGATTGCATTCTAATGGCTTCCTTGGCTTGTCATGTCCACGACATTAGTGCATCCCTAGTGAGTCCATCTTATGCCTTACCATGTCTCTAGTGCATCCCAATGGATTCCTTACTACATACTAGTTGCATCCTCCTTGTGTCTATTATCACGTCATTTTTATTTGCTTGTACAAACAAAAGAGTTTACACTAAGAAAATCACTTAGGATCATATACCAACACAATGAAGCACATGAAGCATAAAACATGAGAAATGATTTAGTTATGTATGGAGAATTAATTTCAAAGCATTGAATTTGACCAAATATATCCTTTTATACTAATGCAGGGTTTTTGTACTTCATCGATCCATTAAACTCCACAATCTAGCAATTTCTATGTTATTTCCATGCAAACTTTTAGTTTGGAAATGCATAGTGCATGCAATCTCCACTAGTTGTGATGATGTACTAGTAACTAGAGCTATAAAGGGAAGTTGCATGAGCTAAATTGGGAAACATATTGACTTCCCATGCATGGAATTCTCAAAGAAAACTTATAAATATAGGGATCTCTCATGTTAAAGGAATTCAATGAATGTAAGGTTATGTTGAACAAATGTATCTTCAAATCTTAAATCATTTGCTAAAATCGATTCAATATGTCTCGTTGGGGTTAGCATTAATCATTTCATCCTTCACTAAGGAGAAAGTTTGTTTTAAATAGCATGAAAGAGAGCCTAAAAGAGGATATAACCAAAGTAACCTTGAAGGTCATTAGCACAACTCACACTAGGTGAAATTGTTCCTTTTTTGTAATCTTATTTTCCACATTTATTAGCTCGATGTGCTTGTTGCGCTGATTTTGAACTGGGTATTTAGAGAGCTTGATGGAACTCTGATTGTCGCACCAAACGCTGGTCAGATCCTGCTGCTATAATCCAAACTATGAAAGGATCTGTTGAAGCCACAAGGCTTCTTGATTGCATTTATCGCTGCTTGGTACTCTGCTTCTATTGAAGAAAGTGAAATAACATGTTGTTTCTTACAAGACAAAGTGACAAGTCCTGAACCAAGGCTGAAAACATAACCTATAGTAGACTTCTGATCATCAGGGTCATCAACCCAATCTGAATCAGTGAAACCAACCAATAAAGGAGTCCCCCCTGAACTGTAATGTATCTCGAACTGAAATGTACCACGAACATAGCGAAGTATCCTTTTATCTACTTTCAAATGCCTTTCATGGGGTGTTTGCATATACCAGGCAACAATACCAACAACAAAGGAAATATGAGGACGGGTATGAGTCAAGTATAAGAGGATACCAACTAACTGACAATACATGGTGGAATCAACTTCGGGAGAAGTACAGGTGGAAATAATATTGAATCCAGACTAGAAGGGAGAATGGGATGGTTTACAATCATCCATGTGAAAGTGACGAAGAAGGTCACAAGCATACTTAGACTGGGAAATAAAAATTCCTTCATTGGTTTTCAAAACTTGGAGGCCAAGGAAATAGTGCAAAAAACCTAAGTATGTCATTTCAAATTTCTTCTTAAGGTTGGTATTCACATGGTTTAAAAGTTTTGAGTTACTACCAATAAGGGTAAGATCATCGACATAAAGGAAAAGGATTATGAGATGGATTCCTACTTTCTTGGTATAGACATTAGGATCAGAATGGAATCTAGAGAATCCAGTGTCAATAAGAAAGTTGTCCATTTTGGCATACCAAGCTCGGGGAGCTTTCTTAATACCATAAAGAGATTTCTTAAGACAAGAAACAAAGCTAGAGTCATTCTGTACATAGCTAGGAGGTTGTTCCATGTAGATTTCTTCTTGAAAATCTCCATGCAAGAAGGAGGATTTAACATCCATCTAATGGACCTCCCATTTATGTGAGGTAGCAAGGGAAAGAACAAGGTGGATGGAATTCATTTTGGCTACAGGGGAAAAGGTTTCATTATAGTCAATTCCTTCAACTTGGGAAAATCCTTTGGAAACTAACTAAGCTTTGTGTCTTTCAACACTTCTATCTGATGCATACTTAGTTCTATAGACCCATTTTCATCTAACAAGTTTTCTTCCTTTTGGAAGAGGTACAAGATCCCAAGTATCGTTGGCCATTAAAGAACAATATTCTTCATTCATTCTTGTATCCCAATCTGGATGACTTGAATCTTCTGCAAATGTCTCTGTATCATGAGTCTATAAAACTTGAGTCAAAAGAGAAGAGACTCGTTGGAACTATGAACGTGTCTAACGCCGATCTGAAGGATCATCGACAAGATCACCAGTTGCTTCTCATGTTGAACAGACCCATCTAGGAAGTCGTGGAGCTGGTTTTGGTTTAGGTTAAAAGGACTCATATGGAGGAAGGTGAGAAGGATGTGGTGGATTTTCATCCTCACTGTCATCATCTAAAGAAGAAACCATAATAGGAACAGAAGAAGGCACAAATGTCGAATATGGATCACAGGCCGAAGAAGGCACAATCACCGAATCAGGCTCACAAGCCAAGATATTTTAATAAAATTTAACATCTCTTCAGATAATAATTTCATTACAATGTGGTTGAAGAAGTCTATAACCTTTGACATCTTCAAAATAACCAACAAATATACACTTCTCACTTTTAGGCTGCAATGCTTTCCTTTTCTCATCAGGAATGTGAGCCCATGCTATACTTCCAAATACACAGAAGTGACTTACATTTGGTTTAACATTAGTCCAAGATTTTTCCAGTGTTATATTTTTAAGAGCCTTTGTGGGAGTGTGATTTACTATGTAATTTACACAATTGATTTCTTCCGCCCAATACTTTAGACTTAATCCCTTAGATTGGATCATACAATTAGCCATTTCTTTTAATTTGTGGTTCTTTCTCTTAGCAACACCATTTTTTTGTGGTGTATATGGAACAATGTGTTGCATTTGGATGCCCTGTGTAGTGCAGTAACTTGTAAAATTATTGTTCACATATTCACCTCCATTATTTGTTCTCAACTTTCGAATTTGATGTCCAGATTTCTTTTCTACAAGGGCCTTGGAGGCCAAAAACTTGTTAAAAACTTCACTCTTAAGTTTTAAGAAGTAAACCCAACTACGTCTGGAAAAGTCATCAATGAAATTTAAGAAATAATTGCACCCATAAAAATAAGGAGAAGAAAGTGGACCACACAAATCACTGTGAACAAGCTGCAAAGGGCTCGAGGCATGCCAAGAGGCACATTTGTCAAAATTGTCCCGATGATGTTTGCCAAGAACACAACCGGCACAAACACCATCTCGGCATGAAACAAGAGGAAGAATAGTCACCATCTATTGATTACATAATTGTTTCAATGAGCGATAGTTTAAATGACCAAACCGCTCATGCCAAAGTTTTTTCAAGTCATCTCTATGAGAAACAAAAACTGATGAAAAACATGATGATCCAAAGTTTTCAAACTTGTACAACCTGGTAATATCATCAACAATTCTAGTTGCAAGAACATGCTTAGGATCTTTAAGATCCTTGATTAAAACTTGGTGAGGTGAAAACTCTACGATTTTACCTTCACCTGAATGATTGATTTGATATACTGATAGAAGGTTACAAGAAAGACTTGGAACACATAATACATCATTGAAATGATTGTTTTCTACTTGAACTGTTCCAGATCCTTCAACACTAAGAGATCTATAATCACCAACAAATATTTTCTTGGTGTTACATTCATTTAGAGAAGAAAATATGTCTCTATCCTTAGCCATATGATAAGATGCTTCATAATCAATAAGTCACTCATCAAAAGAAGAAGTAGAAGTTGTATTGAAGGAGAAACCAGAAGCATAAAGTGCATGTCCATGGGAAGAAGAAGAAGAAGTAGAATCAATATTGATGTTGTGCTTCTTCATTGTTTCTTCTAAAGTTGTCATCTTCTTGAAACATTTGGACTCATCATGACCATATTTATCACCAAATTTGCAATGTCTGTCAGTCTTCTTACTTTTATATTTTGTTTTTTTTTCACCATTAGGAGCGGAAGCTGTCTGAGTGGGTTTGAGACCCTTATATTTCTTGTTGTTGTGGTGAGTATGTTGCTTCTTGGGATTTTTGGGTTTATATTTCTGATGGATGACTAAGGATTTGTTGGAGGTACCCATAGTGCTCATCACTCCAAGTTGTACAAGCTTATCTTGCTCTCCAATCAAAGCATCACAAAAGTTCTCAAGAGTGGGTTTTTTATAATTTGTCCCTAGAGCCTCTTTCATGGCATAAAAGGTAGATACAAACACAAAATATGCCCCACCTATCTTATAAAGAATAAGATAGATGCAACGATCTTCTTCTATCTTTATCTTACATTCTTCACATAAAGTTCTGAGTGTTTTAAACTTAGATAGATAGTCTTCAATGCAAGAAAAATCATTTGGACTTAAAGTCAGTACTTGATTTTATAACTATTGTTCTCGAATAATATTGTGTTTACCAAACATAGATTCAATCGTTTCCCAATATTCTTTGGGTTGATCAATTGATTGAAGGTGGAACCTTAAATCATGAGAGATGGACATTCTGATTAATCCACATGCTTCGTCATTCCTATTATGCCATTTGAATTTATTATCAACATTAGTGGGTGTTGTTTCCTTTCCCAAGGTAATCTGGTACAAGCCTTTACTTCTTATTAAATCCTCCATATGGGATTTCCATTGGAAGTAGTTGGTGTTGGTAAACAAGAGATTACTTGTAGAAGCCATATTAAATATGAATATAATATATATTTAAAAACTGAAACTGATGATATTTATGGAAAGATATTGAAAAATTGGACGGTTTAAAAAAAAACGGCACTGAAAATGAACTTCGGATGTGAGAGTTATGCCCTTTTAAAAAAAGGCATAAACAGTAACCAAAGGACCACGTGGTGGTGTAAGTTGCTTTATGAAGTGACCCACTTTTATAAAGAGAAGTGGGGATCACTTTTATAATGAAGTTATTTTATAAAAGAAAAGTTGCATGCAAAATAAATAACTCTAAAATAAAATATTAAAGCTACTTATAGCGATTGACTTTTATACTTGAAGTGAAATACACTTTATAATTTTAGCATGAACTTTTTCAAAAAAAATAACAAAAAGAGGGACTTGAACTCAAGACCTCTTACTTAATAAGGAAACTTTTAACCAAATAGTCTAGTAAAACATATTGCATTGTTTAGCAAGAGGATTGGGGGTGTTGTTGTTATTGTTGTGGAAGACGACCTTGGAGAACGTGCTAAAAAAAACTCTTTTCACACAAGAAAAAAATTTCACTTCTGGATGACAACAAGGGTTAGATCTCGGTTAGCTTACCCGAAAGATGCACCTTTTCCTATCTATTTCTGATTTTCCAAGATTGCACAAGATGCGGGGAAAAGAGCATACACAGATCTAAAAGAGTAGTAGCTCAGAAATAAATAATATAAAACCAAAATGATACTCTGCAAAAATTTTAAAAATGTGTATTCAGGCTTTATACCTCCGAATCTGACTGAAATGATCGTATCTTGGGAAAATGAAAACCTTTTCGAGTGAAAAAAAAGTGTTCATGATTGAAATGAGTGCTTCAGATGCAATGGAACAGTCCCCTTAGCACATAAATGTATGGAAATGACAGAAAATGGAGATGAGGCAACTTAGCTTCATGATCTCGATCTACAACAGGAGTGGGTATTCAAATAGGCTCTGATACCATGTTCGACAATACATGCATTCCAACAGAGGACGAACACCTTCAATAACTACTCACACAACCAGAGAAAATATCAACACACTGATGTTTTGACGTGGTAAAACTGGTACGGGGAAACATCCATGGCCCCATCCAACGCGGCCACTTGGAGTAGTTTATTAATGCAAAAGAAAAAGATTACAAAGAAATTTTACAAGATATTTTCTCACAATCGATCATCGAAAAATGACCCTCCATGCTCTTTAAATAGGGATCATGGACCAATATGGTGTTAATACATGGATCAATGGATTTTAAGATCGAGGAGAATATGAACTAATAGATCACTCTATATCGGGAACATATCATGACTGTCAGATTTCCTAACTACAAATGCATACTAATTAATACTAAAGAAACACACTTATACCTAATGACACATTATACCAAGTAGATCTTAACTAACTCCTAAGTGTGTAAATATCCTAACATAGAAGGCATCATGGATGACCTCACCTAGCCTCTATCACCCAAATGCCTTGCCTAGGAGGGGAAAAAATGTCACTCTTTGGGGATTGAAGTCACCTTGGCCTAGGGCTTGGTGGTGATGGAGTTGTTACTCATTGAAACTTGGCATGATTTGACTAGAAAAGACATGGATTGAAGAAAGAGACCTTGGCGTATAAATAGGAGGCTCTAGGAGGCCCAACGACCTCCATCCTCTACTCTAATGACTTGGAAATGTGTCAAAATGTCACCCTAGAGGGGTGACGTCTTATTTAGGGTTTTCTTTTATGTGCAAAATATAAATTGTTTAGTATTATTTTTGTAAAGGGGAAAAGTAGGGGTTTTTTGTCCCATTACTTTGTGTTTACCCTAACCTAAGTGGAAAAACTATGATGAGAACATTTTGTATAAATATATGACATCTCTATTTCATTTTAACATAACTCTCCCATTGTGAGAAGACTCTATGGATGAAATTTTCACTACACTTGTGCATTTTTGGTATCTCTCTCTCTCTTGCAAATGGATTTTCATGTTATCTGTTAATGAATGGATGAAGTGAAGTGATGCGCACCTCTTGAATGTTATTATTTTTCTCTTAGATGGTAATTTGCATGGTGAACTAGTGTTTGATATCTCTTTTCTTGGAAGTGGTAAGGAAAATATGCATATGCTATTTATTTATTTCTCATTCTTGGTTATTGTTGGTGGAAACCCTAGGAGGAGTATGTTGGATACACTCTCCATTAATGCTTCATATTATTGTTAAGGTTATAAGTCATTCTTGAACAAGGGTTGCTAGGAGAAGTACACGTGTGCACGCCCTCCTAGATTTTCCCTAAGTTGGTTGGCATACCCTAGGGAGTAAGAGGATTTAAACCCATAGGGATCTTGTTGATCCAAATTTTGTTTTAAATACCCCATTCACTCAACTATAAAGGCACTAACCATATTTTTTGCATTGGAGAATTAAATTATTTTCCTCGGTAAACGTGATTTAATGAGATACTAATCTTGTTTCAATTGGATTATTTTATGCATGCTAAGGGCTTGTCAAGGCGACTAGGGAATCTTGATTGGCATAGTATTCTGAGAGTTATAGCTCATTAAAATAGACAGCCATTAGGGCTGCAAAAAAACCTATCTTTCCTCACTTATAACTTTATTTTCAACCATTAGAATTTGCTTAAAGTTTGCCAATATAATCTACTAGGCATAGCGCAAATTTTGGGTGGACTTTTTGTAAGTTTTGGTGGTTGAATTTACTACTATAACAACTTGTTTTCTACAGCCATAAGGATGCAAAATATCTCTACAAACACCTTTCATTACAACCTTGTTTCATTGCTAAAGTCTTATGCTTTCATACTTGAGTATTACTAGTGTTTATCTAGCTTATCGCTTGCATCATTTGTTGGACTTTTAGCAATTGTTTAGCAGCTTTAACATTTAGTTTGTTTCTGATATATAATTTTGTTTACTGCTTCAATTACGGACAACAATCTTAACTTTCTTTTCCACCTAACATTATACACATATACTTGGATTGTTCTTGTGTCTCAGGCAGGTACATCACTCTTTATAGGTACTTTTATTTCTTAGGAACTTTTGGCTACCATAGAGAGTATTTCTCAAGCCCTTATGCACTCTCTATGTTGAACTTTTAGGGGGACCTTCCTTCATCTCTTCACTTTCCATCTCATTTCTCCCGGGGTCACCAGAATCCCCCCCTTGAGGTGATTCTCTCATCTCTAAATTGACGGGAATACATGCCTAAGGTGACAGTAGGTAGGTGTTCTCAAAGTTGTCGCCATTTGGTGGTTGGGTCGGATTTTGATAACAATCTCCATGTACTTATTTGTTTATAAGCTGGAGAGACAAGATATTTTGGGCCAAAGTGCATGTGTGATATTAGGCTGAAGAGCCTATATGCTGAAAGGTTAGTGAGTCTAGCATTGTACATTGTAAACACACTCATATACTTAATAAGATATGTCATGGTTATAGACCAAGTCAAAACAGAGTATGGGGGGCTAGGTCTCTGCGATAGGGAAATGGGACTAAGGTCTTAAGAAAAGAAGCTAAGCAAAGGAAAATAATAATATACTACTAAGTCATGAGTAATTATTTATATTATTTTATCCTAAGTTCTCAAGTGGGGGACACATTCCCAAGTAGCAGGTGAATAGTTCTTTGAGTGCCACTTGTCAAAAAGGGAACATGCATATATAAAAATGGACTTATTGGAAAATTCAGTCATTCCATTCATTCTACTATTATTTCTCTAGGATATGGGTGGTGAGCTAGTGAGCCACTGTAACCCTATGACATTGTGAAACCATATGAATCCTAGGTGGATTTGGGTCAAAAATTCTCTTTGGGTTTCATTGGGGAAGGTTGGAGCCTTGGAGGGAGAATTGTTTGGGGATAGGTTTCCCTTGTTGTGAGGTCTGTAGTGTGGATGGAAACTCCATTATAGTATTTGGATTTCTTGGAGACACAAATCTTAGAGAATTCCTTTCCGTCCTATGTTGGAGCCTTGGAAGGGAAGTAGGACATTTTGACGGACTACAAACCAGAGAAGGGGGTACACTTCATTGGGTTGTGTAGGATAATGGGTAATGAGAGGCCGTAGGTTGGAATTGCTAATAGATTTTGGTACATTGGCCTAGCCATTATTTGTACTGATTGTTAGACCTAGTTCGATTGTGTATCCTTTTCCCTGGTGGAGTCATAACCCCAACTTAGGGGTGACTTGTTGTTGAGAGAGATAGAAAAACAATGTCTACTACTAGGTGGAACATCTAAGGTCTGCAGCCAATTGGTGCTTTTATAAAAAGATAAGTGTTTTGTTATGTGCTCTATATGTTGTTTATTATGTGTGATTGTAACATCCCTAGTTTTTATCCATGCAAATTATAATGTAATTGTGTAAATATCATTTAGGTTGGTGAGCCGATATGTTTGGGGCAAAGAGACTGTATTGATTAATATGGTCGAGGGACAAATTATGTATTACGTACATTGAAATGATTAATAAAAGTAATAATAATTAGCTATGATACGATAGGGACGAAAACAATGGGGGGCTATGATTCCACAAGAGAGGGGGATAAAGGGGGTTCTATTCATGTGTTTAAATACCAAACCTTTTCCCTATTTTTTATTGCTGAGTGAACCTTCTATTTTTTTGTTGAGTGTCCCCAAATCCAATCATTGAATTCATGTAAGAGGGTGGGTATGAGAAGTCACTTCACCTAGTTATTGAGAGAATGGGAATGAGTACAATCATGTTGGGAAAGAGTGTAATTCAATCAATCACGCAAAGAGAGGAATTTTGTATGGGAAAAGGAGACAAATTTGGAAAGACATGTTTTTAAAAGAAGAACAATTTTTACATGTAGTTTGTTTGGGAAACACAAGAGGAGTTAAGTGTTGGGAAGAGCACCAACCATATTGTTTTTTAAGGTAGTCATTGTTTGGTTGTGTTTATTTTGAGAAAGAGGCATGGGTGTCTGTAAAAATGGGATGTGTTCCTGTGGATCATTTTCCTATTGAGGAAATGTATTAAGAGCCTTATGAAGGTTGTTGAGAGAACTCCTGGAGTAGCTAAGAGTTCCTGGAGTCCCCAACTATGTGATTCCTATCCAACAAAGTGCATTAGAGCATTTGAGGGAAGTGGGAAATCCTTAGGGATTGTGTGTAGCGAAGGGGGGATCCCATTCCTTGGGTTCTACAGGTTGTGGGGAAGAGAGTTGGTAGATTGGAACTATTGTTGGAGAAGAACCTCATTTTGGGGCTACTAAATGTGGAGAGTGTACAACTAAGAGGGCCAAATATCCTTGTGGAATCATAGACTTAGCTCAGGGGTGGCTTGCTGTTGAGATAAAATGAACAACAATCCTATGGCTAGGAGGAACATCCTTCGTATGCAACCAATTGGTTATTATATAAAAACAAATAAGTTCTATGTTGCTTTTATTATGATATTTCAATGTGTAAATGGTTTTACATGAATTTTGTGTGTTTTTTGTTTGCTTGAACATTTGCATTCATGGGTTTATATTATGTTGTAGTTGCACGTGTTAGTTGGCATTCTATGTGCATGTATATTTTTAAAATGGTATCAAGTTGTGCTAAGTCATTTTTGTAGTAATGAGACTCAGCTTGGAGGTTGGGTACATTACAATAATTATGTGTTTAACTGCCATTGTTGTGCACATTTATATTTCTTAATGTTATTATGTGTTATGCATAAGTTATGCATTGAATTGCATGATGTTAGAAATGTATAAGTGTTTCATATGAAGGGCATATTATTATAGAGGTGTATCATAGCCTTGTTGGGCATAGTTATCCATGGCATGATAATATTAATGATCAAGGTAAAATAATTTTGAAAACTCGGTATGCACAGAGGTTGAATTGGACTAATGTGACCCAGATATGAGTCTAGGGTGAGTTATAATGTGGCATTAGAGTGCATCTATAACACTTGAGATGTATGGGATGGACATCTTAATGTAGACCAAAAAAATTGCCGACGGTAAATTTTTAGAGGATGCTTGCAAATTATTTGACAAAAAAGAATCCTGTGAGAAATTTGATAAATTGGAGAAATTTCTTGGAATTTTGAGGAAATTGAGATCATGGGTTAAAATCCTCAATTTTAACCTCTATTTGAGCTACTTCAGGCCCATAATTCGCTGAAATTATGAGTTGTAGAGATGACCATGAAGGAATTTGGGGAGATTTGGGAAAATCCCCAAATTTCTAAGCAATTCATGTCAAATTATGCTTGAAAGCGGTCATCGGGTTGGGTAACGGTGGTAATTGGGAAATTGTGAGGTTGAAATTGTCCAAGAAAGCATAACCATAGCTTTCATGGAAACTTGTGCATCAAATTTTGAAAATAGGCATCATAGGAAAAATTTAAGAATTTTGAAAAAAATGGGAATTTGTTCGTACATGATGACATGGAAGCCATGTGTTAGGTGACGTGGAATTCCATGGTGGCAGATAGGAGGGTTCATGCACATGTGGAAAATTCCATGAGGACATAAGGTTGAGGGTCACATGCACGAGTGGCATGCTCGTGGGTGACATCAATTCCACATCTAATAAGCGGTTTGTGGGACTTTGGATTTGTGGTTTTGGAGTTGTTCCTAAAACCCTCGCAAGAAATCAGAAGAAATTTCATGGAAACACGATGGTAAGAAGTTGTGAGACTTTGGGATCAATCCAATTCTCATGCTACTCAAACTCCCACAAAACATAACCACTATTGATCTTCTTCCCTTCTCCATCATCCAATCAAGCACATTATCAAGTTTGATTGGCTTAACTCAAGAATATCTTAGCTACCCATAAATGATCCCCATTGTAGTTATTATATCCATGGTGGAAACCTTTGGGTTGGTTTAAAGGTTCGGGATGGGACCCAGCCATCACTATGGCTAATCACAGGGTACCAAGTGTGTATCTCGGTATGATGAAGAAAGAGGAAAGAGAAGGAAGCATGATGAATAATGAGGGGGTGGGGCTAGGGTGTTCAAGGAAATGACCTAGAATCACCTAAGGGTTCCAAGTGGACTCAAGGTGCCACACTTCCAACCACATAAGGTAGATGCCACATCAACAGAGGGTGTCCTATGTTAAAAAAAAAAGAGAAGCAATTATGGAGCCAAAATTATATTTTATCCATAAAAGGAGTAGAAAATATCAATTTCCAGCAAAAGTTTTTGGGTTTGTATGTATTGAGAAGGGATAAAAAAGTTCTAGTGAGGGCCACTACCGAATTATGCACCAATTTGCCAGAAATTGCAAATTATAATTTTTTGAAGAGCAGGATGGTGCTTAGTGGCAGAAGCCCTATTAATGATGAGATTTTTATAGGTTGTCAAGAAAGTAGACATGAAAATACCCAGTTAAGGAATTGGTCATATTCTAAAGAGGTTTGAGTGGAGGCTTCAAAACAAGGGAAAATCCACTATTTTGGGCCACTTTTTGAGGATATTTTGGATTTTCAAAGAAGGAAAAGTGACCCCAAATTACAAAATTGGAAAATTTTATTTAGTCAACATTTTACCCACTCAATAATCTAGAGAAATTTTCCTTAAAGAATTTTTTCTAGAACTTATCTATTTGGGAGATAACTAGTTTGGCTAAAAATTCCAAGTCTGGGAAAAATTGCAAATTTTCCGAGTTAGTAGGTTTCCACAGTTATTCATAATTCTAGACAAATTTTCTGGATAAAACATTTCTATATTGTTGTATATTTTGATTGGAGCAACATATTGACAATATGAGATATTTTGTGAACTCAATATCAACAATCTTATCAATGTCTCCTGCATTTTTTTTTTGTTGTTATATTTTCCTCTACATGTGGAAACTTAATTGCATTGGGGAGAATGGTGCACAAAAGGGGTAAAATTGGCCAAATTCAAAAGACTGTAAATTTTTGCTCAGAGCTTAGAATTGAGAAAGAGAGCAGTCATTAGAAATATATTGGAAAGAATAATCCACACACAGACACATAATTGGGATTTGAGGAGAAGAATTCTCACATAATCAGAAGCAATATGACTAGTGGACTTGAAGGGAAAAATTATGCATAATTTTATAGAATTGTTGAATTATTTTTATTTGTAATTTTATTGCATACACATTTTGCAGAATTAGGGGTATAGGAAGATAAGAGGAGTTTATAATGATGACTAGAGACATGGAATATGCACCTAGGGATTATGACCACATTGACGAAGTCATAGGGATAAATATTATCCTAGAAAATGCCGAGACTAAATCAAATGGGCATAGAGAAGGAAAAGAAAAAAAACATAGAGGTAGTTGAGACAATGAAAATCTTGAAGAAAGAAGTGTTGAGCTACAAAGAAAACAATGAGAGGATTATAAGAGCTCAAGAGGAGTAGAACCACATCAACACTTAGTTGTTACAAATCCTGAACATATTATAGAAGTAAATAAACAAAGAAGAAGGCACACTACAGGAAGCATAACACATATATCATGGCAAGAGAGAGGATGTAAGAAGTTCTAGGTACTCTAGAAGTGATATTACACATCATCACTATTCACCAAGGCACTCATCTAAAAGGCACATGAATTCTCAGAGTCAGAGAGTAGCCCAAGTTTGTCTCATGTGAGACATAAAAAAGGAAGGCTTGAGATAGATGACATGGAAGAAGAGATTAGGAATATCAATCCTCCTACATTTGATGATGATCATAAGAAAGGTGAATATGTTGAAGAATGTTTTTTGGGCATGAGGAAATATTTCCAATTGCATAATTATTCATCAAATTTAGAGGCAACAATTGGAATCTTCCATCTTCATTGGAAAGATTCAATGTGGTGGGGCCATATCAAGCAGGTTAAGCACATTGATGAGAAGATAATCTCACATAGGTAGTTTAAAAATTATTTTTAGAATAAATACTTGTTAGAGAATTATTATGACAAGAATATGTAAGAGTTCCTTGAAATCAAGCTTAGAAGCATGACAATGGATGAGTATGAGAGAAATTTTATAGAATTGTTGAGGTATGTTGGCTTCATCAAGGATTAGAAGGTTAAAATCCAAAGATTTTTTAGTGGACTGCCATATTTTTACAGTGATACAATTCCTTTTGATGATCCCAAGAACTTGGAAGAGCCATAAGGAAGGATAAATATTTGTATGACTGGAACATGGGAAGGCCAGTTTTCCAAAAGGATAGGGATTATAAGAATAAAGGAAAGATAGAGAAATGAAAGAAAGGGTATAAACCACCATTTTTCAGAAACAATTCTCAAGGAAAGCCCACACAAAATGAGCCTAGGATGATATAGTGTTTGGGGAAAAGGCCAAGGAAACAAACCATAAAATGTTGGGGATGTGAAGGAGATCACATGTATAAGGATTTTCATCACAAAGGAGAAAGGATGAGGACTGTTCACAATATTTAATAAGATGATATGGTTGAAGAAATACGTAGAAGCATGCCAAGAATTTATGCAACCTTGTATTATAGGAAAGAATATTGTCAATCTCACATGATTAATGTGGAAGGTAAGATCAATAACTAGCCCATAGCTATTTTAATAGATTTTGGAGATAAACATAGCTATGCGGATCTTAATCTTGTTGAGAGGTTTCATTTGAAAATAAGAAAGCATGGAAAATATTGGTTGGTCTATCCAACCAGTGGAGCTAAGAGAAGGATCAATAAGTTGGTTAAGGATTTTCCAATGGACATGAATGGAATCGACACAAAGGAAAATTTGAATATCATACCTTTGTGATCTTATGATTGCTTGATTCGTATGGATCAGCTGGAAAAGCATAATGATATCCTAGATTGATACAACAAGGAATTTAATTTTATTGATGGGGAAGGAAAGAAAATAAAATTTCAAGGGATCCCAACGCCTATATCCATTAGAGAAGTTTCATCCATGTAGTTTAAGAAGACTTTCAAAAAAGGGTGCTAAATTTATGCAGCCCATATAGAAGAGGCAACCAAGGATAATGTGTCAAGTATTGAAGGTTATATAGTCTTAAAGGAGTATTAATATGTGTTTGGATATATACCAGGGTTTCCACGAAAGAGAGACATTGATTTCTCCATTGATTTGGTTCCTGGAGCTTCCCCAATGTCCAACTCCTTATAGGATGAGCACACAAGAGCTAAAGGAATTGTAGATGCAACTTGAAGAAATTTTGAGAAAGGGGTGCATGCACCCAAGTGTCTCACCTTAGAGTTCCCCAATGCTCTTTGTGAAGAAGAAGGATGGAACCTTAATGCTATGCATTGATTGTAGGCAGTTGAATAAGGTTATCGTAAATAAAAAATATTATTTTCCAAGGATTGATGATCCATTTGATCAGATAAAATGTGCAATGAGTTTTTCCAAGATTGACATAAGCTCGAGCTACCATTAAGTGATAATTAAAGAAGAAAATATCAACAAGACAACATTCGAAACAAGGTATGGCCATTATGAGTTTGTAGTGGTGCCATTTGGGTTTTCAAATGCACTGATGTTCTTTATGTGTTTGATGAATGGAGTGTTTAAATAGTATCTGGACAAGTTTGTGATTATTATTTTTGGATGATATAATCATATACTTTGCAATAGAGGAGGAGCATGAAAAACACTTAAGGATGGTTCTACATGTATTGAGGGAACATCAGCTATATGCCAAGCTAAGAAAGTTTTTATTTGATCAGAAGAACATCCACTATTTGGGCCATATTATTTCAGAAGAAGGGATAGCAGTGAACCCTGAAAAGATAGAAGAAATTAGAGTATGCCTAGAACAAAATAATGTATCAAAGGAGAGATCATTCATGGGACTTGCAGGATATTATCGAAGGTTTAATGAAGGATTTTCAAAGTTTACACACCCAATCACTTCTTTGCAAAAGAAGGGTGTGAAGTTCGAATGGACTTCTGAATGTGAAGAAAGTTTTCAACACTACAAATATCTATTGACAAGTGAACCAATCTTGAATATTGTTGATCCAGAGGAAGATTTTATTGTGTGCATTGATGCATCCAAGGAAGGGCTTGGTGGAGTCCTTACAAAAAATGGGCATGCGGTATTTTATGAGTCAAGAAAGTTGAAAGAGCATGTGAGAAACTATGCCATGTTGAAATTACTAAGACAACTGAGAGGGGGGGGTGAATCAATTGTTATTGAGCTTAAACAATTTTAAGTCTATTAAAATATTCTTAATCTTTCTTCAAGTGATCATCAACATTATACAACATATGGACAGTAAAAGTAAAGAGCATCAATCACACATAAGGTATACACAGAGACAGATTTTCACGAGGAAACCCATAAAGGGAGAAAACCTCTTCTTCTTTGAAATGATAGGCAGTCTTTTAAGTTCTGTACATCATCTATAATTGAGCACCAACTCAATGTGAGGCTACTACCTCTGTTTTACAAGCTGCAACTTGTTTGAGAGCACCGACTCTCTTGTTTCTCTAGCACCCACTAGAAGGAAGCACCAACTCCCCTAATGTTCCAACACCAACTGGATGGAAGCACCAACTTCCATTTACACAGGCTCCAACCTTTATAACAGAGAACACTTGTTCTCCCTTGCACCACCCTGCCACCTTGGTTTCTCTGGCTGCAACCAGATGGAAGTTACAATTTCCTGTGTTCAAGCTCCCACTTGAACCTCTAAGGACAACAGTCCTCCCTAGAACCCCCCAACCACCCTGGAATATGAATGAGTAAATAAACAGACAACTACATAGATAAATTGATTCTTACCAATCTTTCTTTGTTCTGTAAATCTGGTCTTCTTCTAACTGTTCTGCAATTCTTCTCTTCCTTTGTCTATTCTGCAAATCTTCTCTACTTCAACTTGTTCTGTCATTCTGCTCTGCTCCAAGTCTTTTATTCATATATTACTCTTCTCTGAGTTTTATCTCACACTACGCATATTCTTAGTCTCACACTGCGCATTCTATGATTTTCCCTTTCTTACAGTTTCATTCATTTTTCGTCCAGAACAACCAACAACGCACCGTCTGTATCATTTTCTTTTATACACACACCCATGGCAGTTCATCTTAGCATCTCCTTCGGAAAAATAAAAACAACCGTCTAAGCAATTGAAATGCCAACCGATCGGCAATCATGAGTCTGTATCACTAACAAATTTGTAACTGAGGAGTTAACTATGAGAGAGAACAGTAACCCTCCGATCATATTCCAGTTTATCTGCACCGTTGGATGAATTTTATTAATCTTGCCTTTAAATCGGGTTTCGGCATTTCGGAAATCCTGTGGCCAAGTGTCTTGACACTTCATGTCATGATCTCCGAAGCTCCGATACAGATCTTTTCTGCACTAGCTCCTTCCTCTATATGACCATGGCCATGACCAAGCGCTTATGTAAAAAGTGTTTTTCATGAATTCACCTTTCGTGAGTCTAGAGATGAGGCATCTCGACTCTCCAAGTCGTGATCCCTGAAACCCTGAGATGGAGCTGAGATCAACGGTCCACGATCTCAATGAGTCTACGGTCCAGATCTTATCATGAATTCACATCTCACGATTCCTTCGATAGAGGTCCGTGTCACTCCAAGTTGTGATAGGCAAAGCTCCAAGTTAGAGCTCAAATCAACGATCCAAAACACATCATGAATTGATGGTTGGGATTAAATCGCGATTTCGCATATCGCGATTTCGACGGTTTTGTTTCTTACCTCTCCAAGTCGCGAGTCACGAAACCCCGAAATGGAGTCGACGGTCCAAATCAACCTTGATCTGATGGCTGCGATTAAATCAATATTTCGCATATCGCAATTTCAATTTTCATATTTCTTGCCTCTTCAAGACACGAGTCGCAAAACTCTGAAATGTAGTCGACGGTCCAGAACAATCTTGATCTAACAGCTACGATTAAATCGCATTTTTGCATATCGCGATTTCAATTGTCATATTTCTTGCCTCTCCAAGACACGAGTCGTGAAACTCTGAAATGGAGTCAACAGTTCAGATTAACAGTCCTGATCAACACTTGATCTGACGATCATCGAGAACCTACATCCAGAAAAAGAATTTGCAATCATCCTCCTTGAATTTCAAAAATGTACACTCACTTGGGGGTTTCTTGGACCTTTTCAAATACAGCTTCATCTGGAAATACAATTTGATCAACTTCTACCACATTACTTGTTCAATTAAGCCATTGAAAGTGCAACAAACCCTCATCTCCCCTAGCTACATGAACAAGTCATTTCCGAGTATCTGGCACAACTCGTGTCCCCTCTAGAGACATCATTCCAACCCGAAACTCCAGTAACCATGAGCGCCAAACACGACAATAATAGCTTTGAAAGATTTTGTTAGTTGAAAAGGAAAAGATGATTCATTACAGTATATGGAATCCGTTATGACCAAACCCTACAAATCCTTCCTGCAATGTCTTCTCATAATGCCCATCTATTTCATACTTTTTGTACTCATGCCATATTCATTGTTGTACTTGCCATCAATGACAAGTATACAAGCATGCACTGTTTGTTAAAGATTTGCCAACATGCCACACATGATTTAGAGTTGGAAGCCATAGTTCATGCCTTAAATATGTGCAGGCATGATCTCATGGGAAAACAATTTGAGCCGAGGACAGACCATAGTGGTATGAAATATTTGTTTGAGCAGCCAAATTTAAATGCTAGACAAATTAGATGGATAGAATTCCTCGGTGAGTATGACTTCAATATCAAGCATATCAAAGGAAAATAAAACAAAGTGGATAATGCACTTAGAAAAAGGGTGCATGAGATGCATGCTATAGCCATAAGTATGTACATGATTGATTTAAAAGATAAAATTTTGGGAGCTGCAAATTTATATCAACATTATTTGTAAGTAAAGGAAGCATTGCAACAAGGTAATTTTCAGTAGAACTTTAAGGATTATGAGTTGAAAGAGGATGCAGTCCTCATGTATAGGGAAAAGGTATATGTGCCTAAATCCCAAGCGCTAAAAAATTTAGTGTGAACAGAAGTGCACAATGTACCCTATCCTAGGCATCTAGGGTACCAAAAGACCATTGTAGTTGTACCAGGATGATACTTTTGTACGGGAATGAAGAAAGGGGTGGTTGATTATATAGCTAGATGTATAGAATGTCAAAACATAGAAGCTAATAATGGACATGCGGCTTGATTGCTACATGTAACATCCTTCTCTTGCACACACTAAGAAGACTTATTCTTTGAGGACACTTGTGTGGAAGTGATTTGGGTCATTATACTATTGGTTGTTTTGATTATGATATTGAGATATTGTGGATTTGATGATATGTTATTTTTTTTGTATTTACATCAAAATGTGTTATTGACTGGGCTCTCCTGAGTGTGCAGAACTTTGGACGTTAGAGGTGTTGGAATATTGGTTGTTGTCATTGATGTCAACCCTAGTCATGGTTTTTGGACCGCAAGATTGATAAAGGTATTTGGACATGAAGGAAAATGCACATGCATATACAACACCCATGAATGGATAGTATAAATCATGTTATTTCTGGAGGTATGTGGAATTTCATGTGGATCCTCATGGTTGAGGAGAAATGAATTTTTGAAGATGACAAAGTGAATTGAAGAAGTACATGTTAGCCCTAAAGATAATTAAAGAAAAGAATTACAAAATAAGAAAGTGTCAGGTCGGCCCTAATGTTAAAAGGAAGTGACATAAATGGTATAAATAAACATCATTATACATTCATTTGATACAAGTTGAATTTCATAGGAAATAATAAGAAAAGAAGGTCGGATTTCAAGGGAGGATGAAGTCTTTTGGTGATGTGTTCTAAGATATGTTATTTTCAGGTCATCTTGACATTTTTGCTATAACTATTTTTCTAGAACGATTCATATGGTGAAATCGCTATGGTATTGAGAAGACATATCAATGTACATCTGGTAAAAATTTCAGCTCTTGATTCACTATAATTATGGAGATACACTCTGTGGAAGATAGGGTTTGTGACCAGTCCTGATGCTAGTCAATAAACAGGTGTTCTGGGTAAAACAGTCATAAATTCTTCATATAGAATCAAAATGAAGTGGGACCACTTCCATTGGAAATCATACGGAATTTAGTTTCTTGTGTGCTATTTTCAGAATCAAATTTTAAATATTGAGCGCAAGGCATGCTGTACAAGTTGGGTCTTCTGAATAGACCAAAATTGAATAAAGTCTACCATTCTTTCTATAACCTCTTTTTGGGGAGGATTCAAGGAGTGAAAATTGGAGGAGTTTCAAAGAATACATTGATTAATATTATCTATAGGATCATAGTACTCCAAGAATTAAAGAATTGCATAAATTGAAGAAGTCTCAGGAAGCATTATCAGGTTCTATGTGATGATCGGTTGATGGTGATGATTTAATGTAAAGTTTTATTATCTCTCATATATTCTTGGGTGGAAGGAAGGGGCAAGGATGAAGAGTTAAAATATCTCTTGATATTGGAGTATTGTATCTTTCGCTTGGAGGTTTATGCCTCCCTTTACATTTGGAATCTGTAGCTACCTTTAGAAGTCATTACTTCCCTTGAACAAAAACTATTGATTATTTCTCATATATTATGCATGGTGTATTGTGGTGTATTGGTGTAAATCTTATACTATTGTTCATTGTTCATTGGATATAATTGAATGGTTTAAGTATAAGTTGAAAAAAGTTTTTAAATTGTACTTTATACTGATTCACCCCCCTCTCAGTATCAACAATTGGTATCAGAGAGGGTTACCTTCAGTACAGTTTAACCACTGGAAGGAAGATCTTATGCAGAAATGGAAGGCAACATTCCAAATGGGATCCACCATTTGATGGAAGGAATTTTGAATAGTGGAAAAATAGAATGGAAACTTACTTGAAAGCTCTTGGGGTAGATGTTTGTTTCTCAGTTGCTTCAGGATACAATGCTTTGAAGAAACCAAAGACTGCATCTCAGAAGGAAGCAAAAAGGAAGAACAAACTAGCAATAGATACCATCCTGGATGGATTGATAGATTCAGTGAAATCAAAGGTGGGATCATGTGCATCAGAAAAAGAGATTTGGGACAAGCTACAAGACCTTTATGCAAGGGAAGAAGCAGAAGAAGAAGAAGAAGAAGTTGAAGAAGATCACAACATCTCAGATTTCAAAGAAGAAAATAGAGGTCAGTTTTTTTGCTTTAATTGTGAAGGAATAGGACATGTTGAATTTGAATGTCCTCATCCAATGATTGAAAGATATGACAATGAAAAAGAAGAAAATCATGAAGTAGAAATGATTCAACAAGAAGATGAGAATCTTAAAAAATTGAAGCATGTTGAGATTGAAAATAGCAAGCTCAAAGACACGTGTAGAAAACTAAGAAGTGAATTGGGTAGTTATGAAAATACAGTTGTAAGCTTAAAGAAACAATTATAAGACTTTCAAAAAATAAGAGAAGAAACCATTTCCTTTAAAACTCTACTTGAAGAAGCAAGAAGAATAGTAGAAGTAAAGAAGGTCCAAATGTTAAAGAAAGAAGAAGATTGTGAGCAACTTGAACAAGAAGTTGTCTCATTGAGGAAGAGCTTAAGAAACTCTCAACTGCTAAAAGAATTAACACATCTTGGATGCATGGGTGAAACTTCATACAAAGAAAATGAAAATACCAACAAGAAGGTTGAAGAAAGAGCTACACAGATAGTTGATGAGAAGTGGACCAGGATACTAGAAAGAAGGAATGATTACAAAAGAGATGAATATCCAAGAAGACCTCCTACCTTCAGGAATCAAAGAAGCTTCAATCAGTATGAAGGAAACTACAAAAAAGTAGATCATGAACCCAAATGGACTACATCACAAAGAAGGTCACTTACTCTCAGGTATCAAAAAAAAATTCTTGGTCATTGTTATACATGCAAAAAATTTGGACATAAGGAAATTAATTGCAGAATCAATGAAAGGAACAAATACGCAAGAAACATGAATGATGTAAACAAAAGATATGGAAATAATCGTGGATTTGTCAACAGAAGTTATAATTCATTTTACTCGTTGATGGACAAAAATATTGTATGCTACAAATGCAATTATCTTGGTCACAAAGAACGAGATTGCAGATATATGAATGAAGATGTCCCTATGCCAACCATAGTATGGAGAAGGAAAGAGATTACAAACAATGAAGATTGTCGAATAGCATTGACCGCTGAAGAATGTAAAGAAGAAGATGAATGGTACATAGACAATGGATGTTCTTCACATATGACCAGGGATCAAGACAAATTCATCAGCTTGAAGAGAAAGGGTGGCAATGTTGCATTTGGAGATGACTCATCTGCCAAAATACTTGGAGATGGTGTCGTAGAGCTTGGAAGAAAAAATGTAAAAGCAAAAAATGTTCTATTGGTTGAAGACTTGAATCATAATCTACTAAGTATTATTAAAATGTGTGATCAAGGATATACTCTTACGTTTGATTCCCAAAAATGTAAAATCGGAGAAAATAACTCAGAAAGATTGGTTGCAACTGCAACAAGAAGACCAAACAACATATACATCCTAGACATGAAGAAGAGAGAGAAGACAAAAGCCACACAAAAGGATTCTAAGGAAGAAAATGTCCCAAAGACCAAAAATAAGGATGAATTATTATTGAGTGCCACATGTTCATGGGGAGCAACCCCAAAGAAAAGAGTTACATTTTTCCATTAAAATCAGGGGGAGATTGTTGCCATCAATGACAAAGGGGGAGATTGTTGGAAGATTGGTTGTTGTCATTGATGTCAACCCTAGTCATGGTTTTTGGACTGCAAGATTGATAAAGGTATTTGGACATGAAGGACAATGCACATGCATATACAACACCCATGAATGGATAGTATACATCATGTTGTTTCCGGTGGTATGTGGCATGTCACGTGGATCCTCATGGTTGAGGAGAAATGAATTTTTGAAGATGACAAAGTGAATTGATAAAGGAAGTACATGTAGGCCCTGAAGATAATTAAAGAAAAGAATTACAAAATAAGAAAGTGTCAGGTCGGCCCTAATGTTAAAAGGAAGTGACATAAATGGTATAAATAAACATCATTATACATTCATTTGATACAAGTTTAATTTCAGAGGAAATAAGAAGAAAAGAAGGCTGGATTTCAAGGGAGGATGAAATCTTTTGGTGATGTGTTCTAAGGTATGCTATTTTCAGGTCATCTTACCATTTTTTCTATAACTGATTTTCTAGAATGATTCAGATGATGAGATCACTATGGTATTGAGAATACATATCAAGTTACCTCTGGTAAAAATTTCATCTCTTGATTCGCTATAATTATGGAGATACACTCTGTGGAAGATAGGGTTTGTGACCAGTCCTGAAGCTAGTCAATAAACAGGTGTTCCGGGTAAAACAGTCATAAATTCTTTATACAAAATCCAAATGAAGTGGGTCCACTTCCATTGGAAATATTACGAACTATAGTTTCTTGTGTTCAATTTTCAGAATTGTATGTTAACTATTGAGCGCAGAACATGTTGTACAATTTGGGTCTTCTGAATAGACCGAAATTGAATAAAGTCTACCATTCTTTCTATAACCTCTTTTTGGGGAGGATTCAAGGAGTGAAAATTGGAGGAGTTTCAGAGAATACATTGAGTAATATTATCTATAGGATCAAAGTACTCCAAGAATTGAAGAATTGCAGAAATTGAAAAAGTCTCAGGAAGCATTATCGGGTTCTATGTGATGATTGGTTGATGGTGATGATTTAATGTAAAGTTTTATTATATCTCATATATTCTTGGGTGAAAGGAAGGGGAAAGGATAGAGAGTTCAACTCTCTCTTGATATTGTAGGATTGTATCTTCCTCTTGGAGGTTTATCCCTCCCTTTACATTTGGAAGTTGTAGCTACCTTTGGAAGTCATTACTTCCCTTGAACAAAAACTATTGATTATTTCTCATATATTATGCATGGTGTATTGTGGTGTATTAGTGTAACTCTTATAATATTGTTCATTGCTCATTGGATATAATTGAATGCTTTAAGTATAATTTGAAAAAGGTTTTTAAATTGTACTTGATACTAATTCACCCCCCTCTCAATATCAACAAGAGGATGTCGAGGCATCGATGAAACTCCTTAGACTCTGGATCAAGTTAGGGAGTGGACTGTTAGGGTTTGAATGTTGTCGATGTGACATATGTACATATGATTAGATATTATGATGTTGATTATTATAGATAACATGTTTTTTTTATGGATGTAGGATGACAATAGCTTGTCGACCAGACTCACATTTGGAGTAAAGGGATCATGCTCGACAACCAGAGACATTGAGGGAGAGGTGTGGCAGCAGCCCTGCCACAGCCTGCTAGCACTCCCGTCGTGGCTCAAACTGTAGGTTAACGATTACCTAGTTCGAGGAGACCCACGATGTCGTGAGAGAATACTGTGACAGTCTCTTATGATTATTCTAAGGGGTGTGTAATAAGGCAGGGTCCTTATTCCCTAGAGGCCCTTAGTCTCCCACAATATCACCTGACGAAGTATTGACTCCATGGGTTTGATGTCTACCAATTTTAGTCAAGAGGCGAGTGGCACCCTTAGAGCACGTAGTGCGTATTGAAGGGCACGTCATGAAAATAAAACAAAAAGAGGTGAGTGGCACCCTTGGAGCACGTAGTTCGTCTTGAAGGGCACGTCACGATTTTAACTATGGTAAGTTAATAAACCTAGTGCCTAGAAAATTATGCCTCCTTAGGACTTGGTCGGCATTAAAATGAATGATGTGATAAGTAAATTTAAAAAACAATTTTTTTTCCCTTAAGAAATTTCACCAATCCTAGTGAATTGAAAACCTAGGTCTGAGTAGAACCTTTGAACAAAAAAACTAATTAGACTTGTAACAAGAAGGGATAATGAAAATTCAAGCTTTATTAATTAAAGTAAGAACTTTAATGAAGGTTTAATTATTAAAAAGGGGTAAATGGTTGTTGTCTAAACTTGCTAACTCTGAACTTAGTTAAAAAGAGGGAAGCTTAAAGAAAAATGGAAACTTAAAGAAAAGGGGGAAACTTAAAGAAAAATGGAAACTTAAGGAAAAGGGGAATGTCTAACTCAGTAAGGAATCTAGCCTTTGGAACTTTCTATTTATGAACTCAACTAGGATTTAAGTAAGGTGTAAGTCATTTAAGAATTGTAAGGGAATAAAAGGACACCGAAGAGCAGTTTTAGGAACTCTTTTAGGTGGGAGAGGGAAATAGGCAAATTTAATTAATTAATGAATTGATTTTCTGGTGAAACTAGGGGATCAAGTGACATGTGTACCAGGGAGGTTTGTCCTCATTAAGTTTAATAAAAATAATATAATGAGGGTTTTGGAAGATAATGAATAACAAACACTATAAAAAGAATGGTGGAAGAGGAGTATTGATCACTTTTGGCTTGTGTAAGGTTACGCTACCGAAATTTTATCTTGACTAAAATTCTCTTGTGGGAGTTGGGATACCCAGCTCGAGTAACGAGTGGTAGCTTGACCTTGCGAGGTGAGTTGGGAGCTATCATTCTCTAGTATTGTGTGCATGGCCCCTTTGTGGTTTAGGGGGCTCAAGGGGAAGAAGATTACCCCTAGCGTTGGCTGGGAGGTACTAGTGAGGTCTCATCGGTTGGCAAGCGGGAGGTGGAAGGAGCGTGCACGGGACAATGACTACGGAGCATTGCATTTGGCTATGGTATGCATGTATATAATTTGTATTGAATAGTAGTTAATCTCATGTATATGCATTATGTAACGTCGAACCACACATGTGTAGAGGAGTTAAAAGAAAAATATTTGTTATTTTTCTGCATATGAATATTTATCTGGGCGATAGCCCACATGTGTGATTTTGTTAAAGGGTAGTTAAATTTTTGTTCTGCACCTTCTTGGTACACTAATATTAGAATTGAATGGATGCTTTGTTTTGTTTTTAATATTGATTTGTATGACCCCTAAGTTTTTACTGGTATGACCTCATGATTCTCCCTTGAGATATTTTTATCAGTAGTTCATTGTTTATATTGCTTAAAGGATTGTCCCTTAGTTTAATTACCTATATTTTAATCCTAATAGTGCAACCATCTTTGTCCTTTTCGGTTTCATTTCTTGTGTTTTACTTCCGGTAGCGTAGTAGTAGTGTCAATTAGTTTTAATTTCTAGTTTCTTTAAAACTACCACTAGCGCATAGGAGAAGATGAGAGTGGTTGTTACTATTTTTGGGGGGCATGACCCCACTCTGGAGGGACCTTTTACCTAAGGCAAGTTCCTAGTTCCCTCTTCCCATGGCGCTAGTCACCTTCCTATGTTGTTACTCACATTTTCACCCCCTTGCTTGAGCTTCAAGGAGCTCAACGTTCTCAAGGCTTGCCTCTGCCAGCTACCGGTGTACCATGTGCGCGCATGCTTGCAGGGATCCTGGCAAGTTGTTTTCGTTGTTCATTAGAGATTCAATTGGTTCAATTTTTTTTTACCCTTAGACTCAATGGAAGTGTGCTACATCCATTTTCCCTTAATCTTCTATTTCTGCATCTTCGATTTGAGACTGACTGTCACCCCACTTCCTTGTCATTGCCTCTTCTATGTCGCGCCTATTCATGAGTGTATTGCACGAACTTAGGCTCCTTGTGAGCTCTCTCCTTGGCGCCTTTATGACTGGGTGTTCCCTTGTGACTTGACTCTAAATGTTTTTTGTCTGCTTGGCTCTTGGTCTTGGTTGCTTTCACTATATGTGGCATGATTTAGAGATTGTCCATATAGGCCAATAATTTTTGGGTGTGCTCAGATAAATCCTGAGTTGACCTAGAGTGATTTATGATGGAGCTTTGGCATCTGGTGTTGGGTCGCCCAGCTGTCTTTCACCTTGCAAGCGGACTAGAGGTCCACACGATCTTCATACCGAACTTCCTCGGTGCCATCTCAACTTCCGTTTTGATAAGCTTGGCACAGGCATCAGCGTTCTCAGGGGCTCTAATCCCTGCATCCTTTCTGTTGTCAGAAATTTTTAAATGTTAACTAGTTGATCGCAACCGGGGTGATTTTGTTTCTCCTTGACTTAGAAAATAGAATGGCCACACTTATATTTTTTCTGGCATCATTTTTACACAGTCCCTTAGTGACGGACAATGCAACATTAAATAATTTTTTCATGGTAAAGAAAGGTAATTATGTTCTCTCACCCTCCCATGGTGATGTAATTAAGGTAATCATGTAAATTCTCTTTGTTATGTAATGTTTTCTTTTATGTGAAATTAAAATGGAAATAATGTTGTAATAAATTAATTATGTAATAACCTAAGTCTGAGTTTAACTATATAATAATCTAAGTCTGAAATTAACTTTATAATAATCTAAGTTTTATAGTTTTAATTTTTTTTTATGACTAGGGGAATCGTCAACGATGATAGTATCGTACTCGCGTGACACAGGGTCGAATCCTGTCGACTACCTTATAACCCCTAGGGATAATCACACAACCCGCAATCATGCCTCTGGATAAATTGAGGTTTGAACTCGGGAACTATGTATCAGCACGAACGCCTTAACAATGCGTTCGCTGGCCACTAGACCAAACCCCTGCGGGCCTAAGTTTTATAATATTAATGTTTATATGCATGTGGAATTTAATGAGAATTTGTTATTTAGAAGCTGCCTTTATTCTTCTTCTTAATGCTATATGGGGTTGTAATTAAGATAGATATGCTTGTGGAATTTTAATGAGAAATTGTTATTTAGAAGTTTCCTTTATTATTCTTCTTAATGTTATATGGGGTTGTAATTAAGATAGATATGCATGTGGAATTTTAATGAGAAATTGTTATTTAGAAGCTTCCTTTATTCTTCTTCTTCAATGTTATATGGGGTTTGTAATATCCCCAAGGATGAGTCGTAGTTGTATTTATAAATTGTAAACATGTTTTGTAGGCTGGTGAGCCAGGTGTATATAAGTTGGTGGGCTTATGTGTTATTTAGGTCGGAGATCCTAGGTGTTAAAGGCTAGGAGCCTGATTTTTGTATATTGAATTGTGCAGATCATTAATAAAATATAAACATCGTTATGTGTCGACCGACCAAGAAGAACGAGTGATGGGGGACTAAGATTCCATAGGGTAGGGCAAGGGAAGGAGGCTAAGTGTTGGGCCTAGGGGCTAAGCTAGGGAGCTTACCTCTAAAGGGGATAATAATTTATTATTATTTCCTAAAAGGCTAAGGTGGTCAATTGACCAAGTGTTGTCCTAAGTTCTTTGAAAAGGAGTGTGAAAAAGGGACCAAATGTAGCTCCAGGAAGACAAGTGTCGACGTGGGTGCATGCAGTTAAAAGATGAAGCGTCAGCTGTGTTGGGGGTTCGTGGGTCATTCTTCCATCCTTCATCTGAGTCATTCTGGTTTTATTCCATACTCCGCATGGGTTCATTGGAATTTTTATCGAGAATAGTTTTTCCTCTACACTCGACCTCTGTGTTTTGTTATCTGGTCATGCACCTTGAAACCAATGGGAAAAACCAATGGAATGATCCATCGTCTAACCTGTTTGACCTCTGCATAATCACACATCCTGAATTTAGTGAGAACCCACGGACTGAGCCATGTCTTCTGTGAAACCTGAGCATATCGTAATTGTCTATGCCATGTGTGTTATAATTGTAGGCTATTGTGGCCACGCAGTCCCTTGGTTGAGTGTGATGTGTTTTCATCATATGTTCCTTGTTGTGCCTTACTGTTGTCCTCTTGGTGCTGGAACGGAGCTGAAGAAGCAGGTTGTCAGGCCTGTGTGGAACACTCTCTCCAAGTGAGGGAGGTGGTTATGGTTGAAGAGGCAGGTTGTCAAGCCTATGAGCGACTCTCTTTAGGTGAGACAGTGCGCGGAGGAAGTGAGAACTTATGGAAGGGGTCATGTAGCTACCACAGAGCTCGGAGAATTCTGCTCTGGCCTATTGTTGAAGCCCAAGGCAAGGGAGGTTTGGCAGCCAAAGGATTGTCCTGTGTGATAGTGAAGGTGTATACTCCTGGGGTGGGACGTGCATGTGGGGAATGAGAGTCTATGAGTAGTGGGAATAAGTGACTCCTGAGAGAGAATCCATCCTCATAAACAAGGTGTCTTCCTATTGAACTTTCCTAGCCTAGGATTCCCTTGCTCGTTGGAGCTTAGTCCCAGCTTGAGGGTGACCTACTACTGAGAGTGATGAGAAATGCGGTCTAATGCTGGGAGGTTCGTGGAAGGTCTGCACACAGTTGGTGGTGTTATTCCAGTTGAAAGATAAGTATAATTTATGTGATTAATTTTATGTTACGCATAATTCTTGAATGTTATCATGAATTCCATTGCATGTATGAATTACTGTTAATTCTATTTAAGTTTGTATGGTAGCAGTAATTCTTGATTATTGTGATTAAGTGTTTTAATTTGATTTAATGCATATTATATATGTGTATATTTCATAGTAGTGGAATTGCCTAGCCTGTGGGTGGTTGGGGATGTTACAATATGGTATCAGAGCATGGTTTCAACACTGAGCCTAGATGGAATATGTTAGTGGTAGTTGAAGAAAAATTTTTGGAAAAGAATTGTTGTCGAAATGGACAAAATTTGAGTTTAAAGCCAAGGTTTCAAACATTGATCCCGAATGGGTTGGATAAGTGGTCATTGGACTCGAAGTGTTAGGTGGAAATTGTGTTTGGAGGACCAATTTTGAACCCTAGAACCTTCCTGAGTGCCAAGAATTTATGTTGACCGTGTTATGAATCTCAGAAGGAATATCGGTAATGCAAAACAATGACAGAAGTGGTGTTGGGCCACAAAGTAATGTGGGCCTTAGGATTTGTTCGAGAGAAGGAGAATCCTTCACGACTGTAAGATCTGGTAATGTTGTGAGGCAGTTAGCCATGAATTCCTTTGGAAATCCGTAGAGTAACAGAGTTTGTTTTGCATCGTAGGATCTGTTCGGAAGGAAGGAAAATCCCTTACGACTGTCAAATCTGGGGAAGGTGCAGAGGAGTTAAACCAGAAGCCCTCCGGACTTCATGACTTTAGTGAATTCTGATGCCAGAAACAAGGGAAGGGCCGAATCCCGAAGCTCCGAAGTGGATATACACCGTAGATCTGGAAAGGAGAGCTCGACTATTGGATCAAGCCAATGTTAAAAGGTCAAACATAGTAGTGAAGGGAGAAATCTCCCGAAGAGCCGAAGTAGTGAGTCATGATGATGTCACTTGGATGGACGTGGACACATGGGATGTGTGCCACGCATTAGTGGGTTTCGAACCTGTAGAAGATTGAAATGGAATTTGGAATGAGATGCATGTCACCCATGTGAATGGGCCACGTATCAGCCAATGGTATTCTTCCATGTGGCTTTCCGTATGAGCATGGCTAGTGGGGCCGAGGCTACATAAAGTAGTTAAAGGTCAGAGGATCCACACTAGTGTTGATCACGATTCATCAAGATTAATGGCCAGGAGGCATTGCAGGGACCCAAGTTGCATGGGAGTTAATTCTCCAACGCGGTCCTGCAATCCAAACCATGGTTTCATCGAGGGGTTACGTGTCAGCATCAAAAGAGTTGTGGGACGAAAGGCGGGTTGCTCCAAACCATCATTGCATGCACCCATAATTGGAAAATGTTAAGTGATGTGACATAATGATGTCACCAAAGGTGATTGAGAATGTTTGGATATTAACAGTTTGGATGTGTGGATGCGAGATCCTCCAAAGTCCCGAAGACTCGAAGACCTAGAACTCAAACACCTGAGGTTCCATAGTAAGTGTCAGCCGTCATATGTTAGGTAGATGTGGACTGATGATATTCCCTACTTCGTGAGTTCGGTAATTTGAAACTCTGAGAGATTGTTGTGTGGTGCTTGGAAATATTCTAAAGCCGAAGGTCGAAGGCCCGAGTGAGCGCTTATTGATCTAGCACTTGGTCAAGACCCATGGTCGCATGGATTTGGGACTAAGAGAAAGGGGCTAGTGCCCGAAAATGATTACAGATCATAGAAGATCTCGGAAATAAAATGAAATTTGAACGTTTTCTTAAATCGGATTGGTTTGAATGTGTAAACTATTGAAGTATTGAATAAGTTTAAATTGTTTCTCTTCTTTGAGTTTTCAAGTGCAAGCAGTGCACATTGTCCGTAAGGAGTGCATTGACAGAGGCAAGTTAACCTCATAGAATCTCAAGAGAGATATCATTGAACCTTCATCAACGGAGGTGCAAGGAGCGCACACAAAGAACTCTGTTTTGAGTTCAGAGAGAGATAGAGTCACTGAGAACTCTGTAGGGCTCTTCTAGGTGAGCATCGAGCAAGTGCAAGTGTGCACAGAGAGAACTCTTTGTCAAGTTCAGGGAGAAGAGTATCAAAGGAGGATACTCACAAAGTTGTTGAACACTCTGTAGAAAATGCTCAGCAAGCTGTGCTTTGAGTAGAAGGTTGCCAGGAGGGCACGAAGTTTTCCTTTGAAAGGAAACAGAAGGGTCAAGATCCTTAGTTGATTGCATAATTCAAAAAGCTTAGAAGAGATAACGCAATGAGTGTGTGGGAGACAGAATCATTATAAGTTCTAAATCTCATAAGAGATAATGCTTACGGGAGCAAAGATGAGATCCAAGAGGCAGACTCATAGGAGAAAGGTCAAGGGCCAAATCCTTTGAACACTGAAAAAGTATTCCGAGGCAGAAGAAGTCAAAAGATCAGGAGGAGTGACAAAATTCATCAGATCTGTTGTGGGGAGGATCCTAACTATTAGAAAAGTGTCCAGCAGAACAAAGGAAGCCTAGAGGAGAGGAACAGATCCCATCCATTGGATCTAAGCACAAAGGACCAACAACCATTGGATCCATAGGTAAGTGCATGAGACTTAACGCTTGTGTGCGCAAGAGAAGTGGACTTGTCAAAGTACCAAAGTCCCGAAGTGATTTGGGACCATCCATTGTCYAGGAGGACAAGTGGCATAAGATCCAAAAATTCAGAAGTTTATGGACAAGGAGGAGGAGAAACAACCGAAGTAAATCTTGGTCGTTGATATGAAAGTGGACGCATGGCACTAGATCTGGAACTCTGAGTATGGAGCACTCTGGAGCTAAGAGAAGGATGAAAGTGTCAAAGTCTCGAAGGAGATATCTATCATTGATCGAGGAGGAGGTTGAAGGACCATTGATTTGGTCTTGTTCAAAAAGAGCCGAAGTCCCGAAGAGAATCAAGGTCATCGATTTGGAGAGGACACATGGTAGAATATCTGTCACTCCGGAGAAATTCACTATGGAGATTTGTGTGTGTGGAAACGTGAGAAATCACGAAGGCCGAAGATCCGGAGTTCATTAGAACCATTCATTTGTTGAGGAAAGGTGTCAATAGATCTTCCACTCTAGAATATTGTCATATGGGGAAAAGAAGATAGTTGAGAGTTGAAAATCCTGAGGGTCGGAGAGTTGAAATCAACCGTATTCGTTGATTTGGAAGGGAGCTACGTGTCGACAGATTGTGTAGATCTAGGATCATGTGTGGAAGGAGGAAAGAAGTTAGAAAAGGGAGGATAGATAGAAACCATTGATTGCGGATCATTGCCAAGGGATTTGAGGTTGACGGACGAGCTATATTGTGGGGCCAGAACTTGCTCAGATGTTAAAAATCTAAGAGTAGGCCACAATTTATACCACGGTTTTAACCAAGTGTTGTGTGGCAGTTGGAGGTGAATTGCAAGTTGAAAAGAAGCTTGGCCTAAAACCACTCTTACTCACGCCCGCAATCATAGTTTTCAATGAGGAAATATCCCAGAGTCATATGAAGGAAAGGGCTAATGAAAAAGGGGCTAGCGCCTAAAACTTGGAGTTTTGGAAGCTACAGGAATAAACCCGCGGGTCTATCAGGACCTACACCTAAATAAGGAAAGGGGACCTATGTAATATTAATAGGGGTCTAGCAAAGGCCTGAAGAGTCAATCTGACTCTGCATTTGGAAAGATCCATTGACCGGGAGGTCAGCAGACCTCGCTGAGGTGGGGGAACTACATCGAAAGTGCTCAAGGAAGAAATAGTCATGCACAATGACTACAATGAAAGAACAAGAAGATTTAGGAATACGGGAAGAATTGAATACTTCTTGGATCAACAAGGAAAATTTTTATAGGGAGAAAGAAGTTGTTGCAATTTTTGTGGGAGCAAGTCTGTTATGGATTGTTGGGTCAGCCAGAGGAAAGAATGCTTGTGTGTTTGCAAGTGTTGTTGGTGATGTTGTTTCATAAGGAGGGAAGCAACAGAGAGCTGAAGTGTTGGTTATAAGTTTGATAAAAGAAGCATGGAAGCTTCTACTACCATCATACATTCAGGTAGTATAAAATTTATTAATGGCAGTTATGCAGGTATGTTTTTTATTACTCTTTTTGCATAATTGCTAAAAGGAAATTTAGGTAAGAATTTCCTCAGCCAAAGTTATCTTTATAAAATCACATGATTATATTATTGAATGCATACCACTGGATGTGGTAAAGGCTGGAGGCATGTATTAATTCAAAGCTTCTGAATGCACACACTGACATAGTAGAATGTCATGTTAATTTGGTTATGGGGTAATAACCAAAGAATTAAAAGATAAGAACTTGTTATAGGAATGAATGACAGTAAGATAGTCATGTATGAGACTAGAACAGGGTTGGATATGACAAGGTACGGATATGGAAAGGTTATGAGCCACACAGGTACTAAAATATTCCTACCTTTAAATAAAACTTGGACTACAAAAAAATTTCTAACACTAATGAACACCATAGAATTATATTCTTGGTGTAGTGTTTGGGTTGAAAAGGAAGGCATCCAATTAATTGGGAAGACAATAGGAAGTGTGTGGAGAATGTGTCTACACATTGGACAGAATTCCAACTTATGGATGGTGAGATACATGATTGTGATGAAGAGAATTATGTAATTCAATGCAAGGTGCATTGAATAAGTATGCACTGAGAATTGCACTCATGCATAGTAAGTGATATAATTGTATACTAAATGCAATGGCTGAATGAGTTTTGTAAGTAGATGCATATATATTATTGCATGGAAATAATTGTTACTAACAACTGAAATGTTGTGAACTCATGAAGCTGAGGACATTTCAGGATTTGTTAAACATTGCAACAGGAAAGTTGCAATTCAAGTAGTCACATGAGTATTGACTACATGAAATTTTATTGTTCAGAAAAATAAGTAATGAACTTACAGATATTATGTGAACATGCATATGCATAGAATGGAGATTCAATCTATTTTATTAAATTGTTTCGTAATTATGATTGAATTTCTATATGTAGACAATCTAAGTTCATTGCATATGGTTCTATACATATTGCAATTGAATTATGATGTACAGGAAATATTGACAATTGTTGGCAGTATGCAAGATGAAGCCTTGTAGGAAAATGGTATGCAGTTTGGTGCCTGTGGAAAACCACAACGATGGTTGCATTCATAATATGGTAATAAACAACAAGAATTATGAAATGGAATTTCATGTTTTGGGAAAAATATGAATTCCCTTTGAACTAAGTTTCAATTTCTAAATAAATTATTTTATGTTTCCTCATGATAACTGCATGTGGGTGGTGCAGATGAGATGATGTTGATAAAAGTCAGAATGTTGACAACAAAGAATAGCTTGGGGAAAATGTCGATTGGAGACCTTTGAGGGTAGTTGGAACTCCTTGAGCCACGGTGCTCTAAGACTTCCAGTCCGACCTGTTGCTAAAGCCCAAGGAAGGGGAGGTGTAACAGCCGATGGATTGTGTGACAGTGAAGGTGTACACTCTTGGGGTGGGACAGGCATGTGGGGAAGAGAGACTATTGGTTGGAGTGCTATTGGGGTTTAGTACCTTGGTCTAGACCATGTTGATATGGAAGTCTTCTCAATCAAAAGTTAATTACAATTCTCTATTTATTGTATGTTGTGTATCTAGTATACAGGTTATAATTTTCTTATAATTTCCTGTATATACATATATATACATTGCATATATGCTTGCGTTACCTACATCCATGACTGTACATAATATGTTTCATGTTTCATTGCTTAATAAATAGATACTTTGTGTTAATCATGTACTCAATTGGAATGTGATTTAGGTGGAGCAAGAAGGCATCTTGCAAGTGCATCCGGTGCACATATTGGACCGAAAAAGCAAGCATCTCTGGAATCGAGTCATAGGGCTTGTAAAGGTCTAGTGAACCTGGTACGGTCCTAAGGAAGCAATATGGGAGCATGAGGATGCTATGCAAGCAGAACACCCGCATATCTTTGAATATTTTGGAAATCTTTCTGATGTTGTGTAAAGAGTTGCACTGAGGACAGAGAAAAAATAAGGGGATGGGATTGTAATATTCCCAAGGATGAGCCCCATTTGTATTTATAAATTTTAAACATGTTTTGTAGGCTGGTGATCCAAGTGTATATAAGATGGTGGGCTTATGTGTTATTTAGGTCGGAGAGCCTAGGTGTTAAAGGCTAGGAGCCTGATTTTTGTATATGTAATTATGCAGATCATTAATAAAATAAAAACATCACTGCATGTTGACCAACCATGAAGAAAGAGTGATGGGGGACTAAGCTTCCACAAGGTTGGGCAAGGGAAGGAGGCTAAGTGTTGGTCCTAGGGGCTAAGCTAGGGGGCCTACCTCTAAAGGGGATAATAATTTATTATTATTTCCTAAGAGGCTAAGGTGGTCAATTGACCAAGTGTTGTCCTAAGTTATTTGAAAAGGAACGTGTGCAAAAGGGAACCCATGTGGCTCCAAGAAGACAAGTGTCGACATGGGCATATGAAGTTAAAAGATGAAGCGTTAGTTGTATTGGGGGTTCGTAGGTCATTCTTCCATCCTTCACCTAAGTCATTCTGGTTTTCTTCCATACTCCACCTGGGTTCGTTGGAATCTTTCCCGAGAACCATTTTTTCTCTACACTCGACCTCTATGTTTTTTCTCTGGTTGCACACCTTGAAACTAGTGGGAAAAACATGTGAACTGATCCGCCGTCTAACCTATTCGATCTCTGCATAGTCACGCATCCTGAACCTAGTGAGAAATCGCGGACTGAGCCGCATCTTCTATGAAACCTGAGCATATTGTAATTGTTTATGTCATGTGTGTTATAACTGTAGGTTGTTGTGGCCATGCAGTCCCTTGGCTGCGTATGATTTGTTGTCGTCATATGTTTCTTGATGAGCCTTATTGTTTTCCTCCTAGTGCTAGAACGGAGCTAAATAAGTAGGTTGTCAAGCCTGTGTGCAACACTCTCTTCAAGTGAGGGAGGTGGTTGTGGTTGAAGAGGTAGGTTGTCAAGCCTATGAGCGACTCTCTCTAGGTGAGAGAGTGCGTGGAGGAATTGAGAACTCCTGGAAGGGGTCTTGTAGCTACCACATAGCTCAGAGAATTATGGTTCAGCATGTTGTTGAAGCCCAAGGAAAGGGAGGTCTAGCAGTCGAAGGACTGTCCGATGTGACAGTGAAGGTGTATACTCCTGGGGTGGGATAGGCATGTGGGGAATGAGAGTCTATGATAAGTGGGCATAAGTGGCTCCTGGGAGAGAATCCATCCTCAGAAACTGTGTGTCTCCCTGTTGACCTTACCTAGCCTAGGATTCCCTTGCCCGGTGGAGCTTAGTCGCAACTCGGGGGTGACCTAGTGATGAGAGTGATGAGCAATGGGGTCTAAGGCTGGGAGGTTTGTGGAAGGTCTACATGCAGTTGGTGGTGTTATTCCAGTTGAAAGATAAGTATAATTTATGTGCTTAATTTTGTGTTATGCATAATGCTTGAATGTTATCATGAATTCTATTGCATGTATGAATTACTGTTAATTCTATTTAAGTTTGTATGGTAGCAGTAATTCTGTGATTATTGTGATTAAGTGTTTTAATTTGATTTAATGCATATTATATATAAGTGTATATTCTGCAATAGTGGCATTGCCTAGCCTGTGGGTGGTCAAGGATGTTACAAGGTTGTATTAAGATAGATGTAGGGAAAGATTATTCCTTGGGGAAGGAATGGGAATATTAACATTGATTTTCTAGATTCAATTTATTCATAAATTATAATTTAGATAGAAGGGTTGCATTCTAAGGTTATGGTATGACATTTTGAACTGGAAAAGTTATGAAAGGCATAGTGAATTTATTGATTCTGAAACACCCCTTTTTAATGAAAAGTAATGTTACTTGAAAGTTGTTATATATGTTAATATTAGGTTAAGGTATGATACAATGCACTAGAATAGGTTTATGATGGTAAGATAGCAATGAGGTACGTTTAGAAGGTTGCAATCTTTAACCCTGTCTTGATTGTAGTTACATTGCACCTTGTTTAGCTAGATTGATTACAATTCTCTCTTTATGGTTTCGTATAATGTATGTCAGTGCAAGTTGGATTTCGAAAAGATCAGATTTTATGTACTAGTTGATGGTTTAGAGTTTTTACATTTGCGCTTGGAATCCTAGTGTGCTTGTCGCATTGTGGTGAAATGATTCCCTGAAAGGATTCATTGCACACATTGATAGATAAGCACATATGAAACCTGGTTGGGTCATGCGCTTCTCTTTTAGGGTGAAGTGGTTTGTTGTAATTGATGGTTGGTACATTGTTCTGTAACATTTATTCTGATTGTTTCTCGCTCGCCATAAGGGTTCTAGTCACATGTGTCGTTGATGTTGGTTGTGTGGGTTGATCTTGTTAATACTGAGAGGGGGGTGAATCAGTATCAAGTACAATTTCAAAACCATTTTAACTTATACTTAAACCATTCAATTATATCCAATGAGCAATGAACAATAGTATAAGACTTACACCAATACACCACAATACACCATGCACAATATATGAGAAATAATCAATAGTTTTTGT
>JASDQU010101546.1:185601-219931 GCA_032191745.1 Picea mariana
CCGCTAAAGGCAGAACAGCAAAGGGGCTCCGGAATGAAGCCTCAGCCGTAGATCTGGGTGGGTGGACTTTGGTCGTCCAGATCTACTCGCCACTTACCCTACGGCGCACTCGCACCCCAGCTTAATGTTGAAGTCTCTTCCCCACATCTGACAGTCATTATAGACCCTGAGATCCTTTGAAAGAATCTCATCCGTTCATCGAGATTTATCATCATGAGAGTCTGAACTCTCGACCACGGGACTCCCGAATTCTCGATCCCTAGTTTCCCGATGCGGTTAATCTCTCGACACGTAGCCTCCTTAAATCGGACGGTCCAGATCTATCTTGGGGTTTCCACCATGGAAAGTCCCGATCTCTCATCACCAGGGAAATCTCACGACACGTGGCCCCCTTAAATCGAATAGTCCAGATCTGTCTCGGGGTTTCCACCATGGAAATTCCCAATCTCTCATCACCAAAACTCCCGAGTTCCCGACTCCCGATTTCTTGAAATGGGAAATCTTACGACACGTGGCCTCCTTTAATCGGATGAACCAAATCCATTTCAAGGCTTACTCCCTTATTCACTGGGGGTTTAACACTCAGGTATCTCCTGACAGATCCAATGGCTGTCGGGTTTTCCAACCGAGATCTGAAAGCTCGGATAGGTTCCTAACCTGTGCAGTCTTCCCCGACTTCCTGGATGGGGAAAAATCAACAGCCCAGATGTTCTCATGGGCCTCAGGGATCTATGATCCCGATCTCGTCATTATCCACGAAGGTACAAAAAGACAAGGAGGTAAGACATTTAACACCCTACTTTCTCCTACCAAATCTAATGGTCATGAGTGACCACAGATTTCCCGACGGGATCTCGTCCGTCGATCAACACCTATCAAGGTTAAGGTACTTATCTTTCTGGCTTCTTCTTCTTATCTAACAGTCGTGAGTGACCACAGATCTCCCTGTTACACGTCAAAATTGCTAAGTGTCGCATTGTCCCTATCAATCATCGTAAGTGTCGCATCTTCCCTACAACTTTCGCAAGTGTCGCAAGTTGGTCACTAGTGTCGTAAATGATGTTCAGACATGATGCCATGATAACGACACTAAGGAGGCACTTATAACATCTCACATGACTGATTTGAAGGAGGAGAATTGGTTTACTGGAATCAAATAGCTCTTGACACCTGAAAGAGACTCTGAAACAAAGGTTTGGAAGGGGAATGCTCCCCTACTTCAGCTGCAGAAGCACTGGCGCTCCCCTATAATGCTTTAGGGAGCATTATAAAGCCCCTCAGGCCCTTTTGGAGGAGCGCTGCTCATCTTGAGAGCACTGACGCTTCCCCAAGGCTTACCAAGGAGCGCCACAACGCTCTGATGCCCTTTCTGAGGGAGCGCTCCCTATTCTGGGTCAATTGTTAGCCTGTTGAGGAGAACAAGGGGAGGATCATTCGAGATTAGGAGACAGTTGTGCTCGAATTCTTGGTTTCATCAAGAGATCCCTGATCTGAGGAGAAGGTTCCCAACTTGTTCTAAACATAACTCAAGAGGTTAGGCCCCTCCCAACCTATATAAACAAGCTCTATGATGGTGGAAAAGGGGGAAGAATTGAACATGTGAAACTTATGATCTTGGAGGAAACTTAAAGTCAACCAAAGGACAGTGATCAGTGAAGCTGCTGTTATCCAGGTTGTGGATCTTTCAGGCAAGGGTTAGACGAAGAGGATTTGACGAAGCTGTCGCATTATCATCTACGATTGTAAGTATTGCTGTCGTTATTCTCATTAATATGACACGCTTGGCCTATTTCTTTCTAGTTTGTGTCTGATGTTACATGAACTTGTCATTTATTGATAGATATGTTTTCAAGCTAATGTCAATAGAGTAGGAAGTGGTCGTGTCCTGTTTTGTCCACAGGGCTCAGCGAGGAGCAAAGGATTGGAGCGCAACTCGGAGCGTGCAGGGACAAACGTCGATTAAAAGGTACTTCTTTTATCCTTCCTTCTCATGCGTTAGTTTAGATAGATTTGAAAGGAATTCAATGTCCACGTTAAGTATTTTTCTGTCTAGGGTTAAGGTCAAGCCTTAGAGGTGATCTACTTGTCCACAGGGAGATTTTCCTACAACAGAAACTGGCGACTCCACTGGGGATATAGCCTCAAATAGAAACCTCTTGTTTGGATTTTTCTCCTCATTGACCATGTTCTGTCCCTTGATTGTTTCAGACCTAGTTCACCCCTCTTTGAATAGTTTCCTGAGCTTATTGGCTCCTTACCTTGTCACATTCAGCATACTTGTCAAGCTCGGATCTCAATTTTTGGAATTTTTTGACATTTCTGAGACTTTTAGACCCTGGCACCCCTGTCCTAGTGTTAACAGAGTGCCAGCACTCCTAATATCTTTACACGTAGCGCTATAACGCTCTTTTCCCTTGGCAACAGAGCGCCAGCCTCCTTTTGGCCCAAAAACCCTCTAGAACTGCCTTGTTTAGGGTTTGCCTCTGTGTGTCTTCTGCTGAGTGATCTAGTGAGTCAATTTTTCTTCCTTTTCAGCCTTGATATCTGTCCTTTTTGAAGGATAAACACCTTGTTAATTGAAGCTTGTAGCCTTCTTCACCATTTTTCATTGAGTTTTTCCCTGTTGAGTGAAATTCGAAACCCATGCATTGTTTTTCTCTTCTCATCAGCTGAGTAAAAACCCTGGTGAAGGTCATCAAAGGTCTACAGACCTCTTTATCTTGATTTCAGTCGAGATCATTTGTTCTTCAAGTTTTGCTTTTGGGTGTGAAGTTTGCTTTTTTCTTTGATTGCCTCTTTTCTTTCGCTTTTCGTTTTGATTGCTATGAAGGGTGTATTGTTTGTGTGATTTTTGCTTATGCTAGTTTGGTTCTCATTCATACCAAGAAGATAATTAGCAAAGATAAGCATTGTGTTGTATTGATCACCATCCATATGCAAACAATAAAGATATCCTCATGATTGATCGAGCATATTAGAAGGCATTTAAATTTTTTTTCATTACATCAGGATTTGATTGAGAAAAGAATTGTTTGAGGGCATTCCGTAGTTGTGCTTGTTAGTGAAAAAACTCTCTCTCTCTCTTAATTAGATGTTCATCAAAAAGAAATGACTGTTTATCATGTTCGATGCATTCTTTGGGTATGAGTCATAATTCCATTTGTTTCACTTCCATGCAACCCTTTGCGTAAAGAACAGCCATAAAAATCAACGCTAATTAAAAATTATCTAGAACTTTTTCTTTGCTAGGATCCTCCACCAACAGTAGAATAGGTGTATTACTTTGGATTAGGCTGTGAGAAAAACTCTCCAAAGTTTTCAAAACAAACATTAGCATCCTGAGTTAGGGAGAGTAAATCCAGTTATCGTATAAGTCTGCCTGGGATCCCCCTCTCACACAGGGGTTACGCACGAGGTTGCATTTGGGTAAGCTACGGGGACTAACCCTCCGTGGTTTAACTGATTGTGGTGGTCGGATCGTATTATGGGGATCACTTTGAAGTAAATCCACAAATACTGCGTGGAAGCTTCTTAGTTGGTTTCGGGCTTGATACCCTGCCCGTACGTTCGGATCGAACTGTCAACTGTTCCCGCCCAGGGGCTGACTGCGAATTGGTAACCTTAGTGGCCATAATATTTAGGTTCTTACACAAGGTGACAATGATGGGAAGTCTCACTTTACCTGGAACAGACATTGGTCAAACTCACTCGGGCTCCTTGGAGGGTAAATCCACAATTACTGCGTGGAAGCTTGCACCAAGGCGTAAGTCTGTTAAGCAGATCACCATTGTAACTGTTCCACCCTATCCCCACCCCTTCTGGACTTGATCACGCGACGTTGGATTTCATCACCAACTAGTATGGTCATCAAAAGAAGGCCCTGTTTGCTTGGTTGTGATTCTTAGATTTTTTAGCGTGTGTTGTTTCTTTTTGCTAGTTGGCCATAGATTTCTTTCGTCGACTCTTTTCTTCCACCAACATCGACCCTCCACGATGCTCGCGGAGGCTACAGGGACTTCCTCCAGAAAATATGGAAGGAGACACCCCTTTACCCCCTCACTCTACGAAACAATCTCCTCAACAGAGTGAGGTTCAAAACACTACAACTTCTCAGGAAGAAGTTCCCATCCCTTTGGAGAATTTTAGAATTGTCTCGAAATCCCCGGAATCTTATCGCATTCCGGAGGGATATGAATGATAGATCCTCCACCTAAATTCCGCTGGAGAATTTGTTGTCATAAACCCTTCTAATGCTCCGGCCGGGTCTCCTCAAAACCCTTTACCCAATGACCCTTTTTGGACTAAGAACATTGTTCGAAGTCCACCACGCTTGGTGCAAGATCTTTATGGAACAGGAGAAGGCGCCGACGCACCTTTCTCCTACACTATACCCCCAAATCACTTCACTGGTACTACCACTTTTACAACCACACCAACCGTTGCTCCGAACACACCACCCGTTGGACCGAACGTACCATTCGTTGGCCCGAGACCTACTATTCCCCTCCAGATAGCCCATTCGACAATGGCCCCGCACATTCCGACCATCCCTGCCGGTAATGCGGTAGTTAATCAAGCTCCGATTGGCACACCTGTAACACCAAGACCAAATCTCTCTTTTGGATTTAGGTCACTAAAGGCATCTGCCACTACCACTGCCCAAACCACTACTCAAATCGTACGGGGAAGTTCCATACCTATCCAACAACCCGGAGGGACTGTCCTTGGTGGTTCTAACCCAATCGGCAACACTGGTCAAACTTTTACGTCTGGCCCTCAAATCCCGGGAACTCTACCTCAAGCTGGGGGGCATCCTCCCACCGGAGGAAAAATCCCATTTGGGGGGCACCCTCATGCTGGGGGGAAACGTCAAGTCGGAGTCCATCAACCACAAGGACAAAATGTGTCCGTCGCACCCAATCCATGGAGCGTCCCTTTTCAAGGAAATCTGTATGCCTCCACGGGACAAACTGTGTCTGCCGCATCTAACCCATGGAACGTTCCTTTCTTAGGAAACCCACACTCCCCGGTAGGACAAAATTTGCAGACTCCACAACAACCTCCTTATGGAAAAATGCCCAACCCAACCCATAACCCTCAAAACCCATTTGATTATCCTCCGCTCACACATGCTTCTCAAAACACTTCAAATCCTATGTACCTTGGTCAAAACCAACCTCACATGAGAGAGCCCACGAGTTATAATTATCCACATAGCCCAGTATTGGGCCCCACTGGTGTTCCTCTGCCGCACCAGCATTACCCACAGTTTAACCGAAAACTACCTTTTCTAGCCACCCTAGACCTTCCAAACTTGTCTCGGTTAACGAATGATCCCATTCATCATTCTTTGGTTTGGCTAGCTATTCCAGCAAAGCTTCCTTCTGATATCCCAAAATTTGACGGAAAATCCGGAGAATACCCGAACAACCACGTGATGACTTTCCATTTGTGGTGCTCATCCAACTCCCTCATGGACGATTCTATTCATTTGCGTCTTTTCCAATGGACACTTACGGTTTTTGCAGCAAAATGGTATATTGAATTACCACGCGCATCCTTTTACGATTTCAACTCCCTCGCCATGTCCTTCCTCACACACTTCCAACTGCCCATCCGATACGAGACGGGTACTGAACTATTAGCCTCTCTTCCTCAGACAACTTCCATACACATCTCTGATCATATCCATGAATGGAGAAGACGACGAAGGCTAATCAAAGCAGTCATCCCTGACCAATTATTAGCAGAATGGTTCACGAAATCATTACTACCCCAGATCACTCGTGATGTTTCCATGGGCGGCGTGGTCACTGAGGAAGAAGCCATCGCCCGAGCTCAGTACTTAGACTTAGTCTATTCTCAATCCGGTACTCTGTATGAGTTGATACCGAACACCACCCGTGCCACTAACGATCCATCCAAACCATCGACTGCTTCGCACGCGGATGGAGTTATTGGCTCCATCAAAACTCAATCTACCACCCAGTGCACTGGAACGATTCAGCGGCCCGCTTCCATGACTGCCCCCAGTTCGACTGCACCCTCTTCTACCCCCACCCAAACTCAAGTCTCTGATGTGAATGCGGTCCAATCAACCCCTTCACAACAACTCGAGGGCAAGAAGAAAGCGAGAAACAAAACAAAGAAGAACAATAACAACGAACAACCCAAGACCCAACCGCAAACCCCTGCTGCCGGAAAACAACCACAGCGAAAACCAAAATTCCCATGTCTCATTTGTGGTGATGATCACTACACTCGAGATTGCCCACACCACGATGAAGTGGCTAAACTTTTTAAAGGAAATTCGCAACCCGCTGTGCTTACTCAGCCTTTTCCGCAACAACAATCTTTGGTTGCACAAACCCCCATGCTGAGGAGCAGTTCCAACCAACCCCATGATGAGGCCTCGACAAGCGCACACATTTACATGTTTAACGGGGTTAATCTAACCACTCGTTATGTGACATATGACACGCCAGTTAAACCTGATAAGCCGAAGACTGCTAATGGTTCTTCTCCAGATCCTTTACCATCTGTTGTTAATCCTCCATCTATTAACCCTCCATCCGGGCCACTTCAGATTGAGAAACCTTCTTTTGACTCCATCTTACGCCCTCCTAAGAGCACCATCCAGAAATCCACTTTCAATCCTAATTCACGGGCTGCCCAAAATTACAATATTGTAGAAGATTTGGCCCAAGCCCCGTGTTCCATGTCTGCATTGGAAGTTCTACAACACTATCCTAACCAATGTAGGACGCTCTTAGCTGCTATTGGCACTTTCGATCCTGAGTCATCAAACTACATCACGTTTAATCTGGACAACCATCAACCACAACTCTCTCACCAGCTAGCTTTCCAAATCGATGTTGTTGTTCATAATCAACAAATCCATCGAACCATCCTAGATGAAGGAGCCTCTACCTGTGTCATGTCTCTAGCCTGTTGGAAAGGTTTGAAATCACCTGCCCTTAACAAATCCCCTACGATGTTACACACATTTGATGGACGAGGTTTCCATCCTCACGGATTATTACAATTCCTCGTTGTTCAATTGGGCGGTAAAACTGTTACCATTGATGTTGAGGTGGTCGATGCTCCCCTCGACTACAACCTATTACTTGGAAGAAGTTGGTTCTACGCTATGACTGTCGTCACCTCGTCGGTGTTTCGATGTGTACAATTCCCTCATCAAGGAAAAATTGTCACCGTCGATCAACTTGATTTCTGTACACCCGACGCTCGCATCCCTGCCACCAACAACATTCCTTTTTTGGGAGATCACCTAGTTAAGTATGAAAGCATTGGTGTTGGCTTATTGAAAGATTCTAGCCTCATGGGTACCTTCCCTACACCACTTCCACCTACTGCACATCATATTGCCACCGTCAATATGATCTCGACTTTGCCTTATCAATCCTTGGAATCATCTGACCCCTGGATTGTGCCTAGTCCTTTGGAATTCGATGGACTCAGTGACACCATGCCACTCATCCCAGCCGAGGCCGCATACATAGCTATTCAATTTGCCTCTCCCTCTTCTAAAACTTCACATTCATTGGCACCTGACACTTACTCAGTGCCCTCGTGGTTGGATTCCCTATCATATGCGGTTGATTATATTTCCCACATTTTTCCTTCGAACGAATCTATTATGGAAATGCTTATCATTGACGATTTTCCCTGGGATGACAACCACCATCAATCATCTTTTCTTCTGCCTTTGGAAGAAGTGCAAGACATACAATCTGTCTTCCCCCCCGATGTTACCGATGCTCCACAATCCCCTATCCTCACTCAAGATACTTTCTCTGAGGGGAACATGGGTAACATCTCTACTACAATCACAATTGACATTTCAATCAAAGAAGGTGTCGTGGAAAACATTAATCTTGGTGCTAATTGCACGCCCGATGAAGTGGTTTCTTACACCGCTTTTTTCAAGGAATTCCGCGATGTCTTCGCATGGAGTTACGAGGAAATACCAGGGATTGAACCTTCAATCGTCATACACGAAATCAAGACTCATCCTGACGCAAAACTGGTTCGACAGAAACTTCGCCCGGTCCACCCCAAAAAACTGGCAGCTATAAAAGCAGAAGTTGAAAAACTTCTAAAATCTAGCTTTATCTACCCCGTCCCTTTGACGAAATGGGTCTCTAACCTCATTCTGGTTGCCAAGAAACAAGGGACCATCCGTGTCTGCGTAGATTATCGTGATCTCAACAAAGCTTGTCCCAAGGACAACTACCCTACACCTTTTATCAATCAAATCATCGATAATTGTGCGGGAAGCGTAATCTTCTCTTTCATGGATGGCTTTTCTGGATACAACCAGATTGAAATCTTACCTGCTGATCAACATAAGACAACCTTCATATGCCCTTGGGGAACTTTCGCTTATCGAAAGCTACCTTTTGGCCTTAAAAATGTTGGTGCTACTTTCCAGCGATCCATGTCGTACGCTTTTCACGACATCAAACATATCGCGGAACCTTACCTCGATGATTTACCCGCCCATTCATCCAACCGACCTGACCACATTGGTCACTTGCGGGCAAATTTTCTTCAATGTCGTTTCTATCGTATTCGTCTGAACCCACATAAATGCATCTTTGTTGTCGAATCCGGCCGACTCCTCGGTTTCATCGTCTCCAAAGATGGGATCAGGGTGGATCCCTTGAAGATCAAGGCCATTCTAGCCTTACCCCCACCCACCAACCTAACCCAACTTCAAAGTTTGCAAGGCAAAGCAAACTTTCTCCGTCGTTTCATCTGCAATTATGCCGAGATCACTAAAGGATTTATGCGGCTACTACAAAAGAATGTCCCTTTCATCTGGGACGACACTGCCCAACGGTCATTTGACGCTCTCAAGCACGCTTTGACCCACGCTCCTTTGTTACATCCTTTCAAATATACAAAGGATTATATCCTTTACTTGGCCGCTTCTACTTCTACCATTGCCATGGTATTAGTTCAAGAGGACTCTAACGGCGAAGAACACGTGATTTATTATCTGAGAAAGAGTTTATCCGGACCCGAACTCAGATATTCTCATGTCGAGAAACTGGCTATGGCAGCTGTCATTGCTGTCCAACGATTCCGCCACTACATCCTATTACGCACCACCATGGTAATTGCAGACTCCAACCCCATGTACCACGTCTTGACACGTCAAGTACTTGGGGGCAAATATTCGAAATGGATCGTTATTCTTCAAGAATTCGATCTCGAGTTTACGAAGGCCAAAGACAAAAAATCCCTGGTGTTTGTTGAGCTCATCTGTTCTCTCCCAAGTGTCGATGAAAACATTGAACCTAGAGACCCTCTTCCTGATGAGTCTCTCTTCCTCATCAGCACCTCTGACCCCTGGTACAGAGACATTCTCCTCTACCTTCAAACCCAAAGTTTTCAGCCAAACATCTCTCGAGAAGAGCGTCGACGCATCCGTCACCACTCTTGCCGTTATCTCATCATCGGCGACACTTTGTATCGTCATGGTATTGACACCATTCTTTGGCGATGTTTGATTCACGAAGAGGCTGAACGCGTTTTGAACGATTGTCACCTTGGCGCCTGTGGCGGTCACCTTTCCGGGATGGCCACAGCCCAAAAAATCTTGCGTTCCAGCTACTTTTGGCCCTCGATTTTCAAAGATTGCATCGAGGCCGTCAAAAAATGCCCACCCTACCAAATCTTCAATAAGAAGGCACGCACCCACCCTACTACGCTGCACCCCATTACTGCCATCGGCCCCTTTTCCAAATGGGGTATTGATTTCATGCAGTGTAAGCCTACCTCAGCCGAGGGGCACGGTTACATCATCGTCGCCGTCGATTATTTCACAAAATGGGCTGAGGCTATGCCTACCTTCCTGAACAATGGCCGTACTGCAGCTCTATTCCTCTTCAACCACATCATTACTCGTTTTGGTGTACCACATGTCATTGTCACCGACCATGGTGCACACTTCAAAAACCAGATGATGAGTGAGTTACACATCAAATTGGGTTTTCGCCATGAAAACTCATCCCCTTACTACCCTCAAGCGAATGGACAAGTTGAGGCTATCAACAAAGTCCTAAAAACCATGATCCAACGCATGGTAGGGGAAAACAAGACATCGTGGCATTTACAACTGTTTTCCTCTCTCTGGGCCTATCGCACGTCTGTGAAAACCTCAACTGGATTCACTCATTTCCAGTTGGTCTATGGCATTGAGGCCGTCCTACCAATCGAGTGTGAAATTCCATCACTCAAATTAAAAGTAGAACTCCTGCCCCATACTTCTGCGGAAGAAGAACGATTCTTGTACCTATCCAAGCTGGACGAAACACATCGTGATGTTGCTCTCGTTAATGAGGCACATCAGAAATGAATTAAGAGTCAATATGACAAATCCATCCAACCTCGAGCCTTTGTAGAAGGAGACTTAGTCCTCGTTTATGACCAAGCACATGACAAATTGGGAACAGGAAAGTTAGAACCTATGTGGCACATTCCTTACATCATGAAGTGTGTTTTACACAGAGGTGCTTACGAACTAGTAGATCATGATGGAATTTCCCTGGGAGAGCCCCGAAATAGGCTTTACCTTAAAAAGTACTATGCCTAGATCACCTAGCATCTGTACTTTGTACATTATTGTATTTTAGTTTGGTGTGTCTTTTCTTTCGCGTGCTCGAGTCTTTACCGTTGCCACTCATGACTGTGCCTGTGTTTTCATGCGCAGATGACGTCTTCCTTTCCTATCTTTTTTGGGCTCGCGGATGGTGCCAGCTGACATACTCGGAATATTGCTTCGGCAGCATGGGTTATTTATCAGTTCGATGAGGTGGTGAGTTCAGGAGGCATCTGTTTAGGACCAGCAACCAACAATATGGCAGAATATCACGCTGTCATTGGACTATTAACCCAAGCCTCCTCCCTAGGTATCTCTCGTATCATTATTTACTTAGACTCCCAACTCATGGTTTATCAACTCAATCGCATCTATGCTATCCGTAGTCCTATCCTGCTACGTCTACACTTGCAAGTTCGTCACCTTGAACGAATGTTCGATTACATTGAATATAGACACATTCCAAGAGAACTTAATAGTGTTTCAGATTCGTTAGCTAATTATATCATGGATCGGTATTTAGCCCACAAATAAGATTCAAGGAAAGCAAAAACTGTACATTACATGTAAATTAAAACACATCACAGACATCATCATGTACAAATCATCGGCATCATAAAAACTCGAAACTGTATATATATATATATATATATATGGCGTGACTGAAATGTTTACATTACATCAAAAAGTCTGTAAGAGAACAAAATATTGGGCCCATCCACCCATACAACATCGCCAGACAGGACATACAAAAAACATGATCTCAGGGAGACTCTAATATCCCCGCACTGCGTTGTGTTGTGAGTAGCATACTACTGCATGCACTACATGTCTCAACAGAGAATTGATATTCTCTGACACCCCTACAGTGTACCACTGCAGATGCAAAGGCACATCCCCCCTCCGCAAAGGAGGGATACCCATCGTAAGGCCTTGGAGGTTCCTCTCAACCTCCCGGAGGCCCGCCACCGATACTACTGGGTCTGCCACAACTGGGGCGCCGCCACGACGTCCTAGCACTGGTATATCCGTTGGGCGCACTGCTCCCTTGTCTGCATGTTAAAAACAAAAAACATTTGTCAAAACTCTCTTGCATACCCAAAAAAATACATATACATCAAAAACTTAAAAAACAAAACTAGACAAGGTATGGCTTAGTCTTTTACCTGACTCGTCCCAATCTTCCCCCTCGGGCAAAATAAAGTCCATGCTCCCGCGGAAGTCCACATCAGCATACGAGAAGTCCTCGATCCAAAGGTACTGCCACCTCAACCAGGCAAAGAAATCACCAGTAAAGCGGAACTCTGACTCCGAAACTAGCCTCAGAGACAGGCTAGTCCACCTCTCCATACGAGGCTCATCCACTGGTCGTACTGCCAGCGCGATCTGAGGCTGCATCTGAGGGATGCGCTCTAAGAAAAATGAGACTAAGAATGAGCCATAGCCGAACTGTTTTTGGCCATTCCTGCACCGAGAGATCTGTTCCTTCACATTTTGAAGGAATGTTGCACTCCAATTGAACAGTGATGGCTCTAAACACTGAACACCATAGGCCACCTGTGATCTCGATGCCAAATGAGCACTAGTGCTACCAGTCACGCTGGTGATAGCAAATAATATCGATCGGAGAGGCAGATCTCGTATATCCTTGATAGCGATCCTACCCCCTACCAACCTTGCTCCCAGAACACAGTGACGTGCCAGATACACGTCCACCTGCTCAGGAAATGCCCTCTGCCCTGTAAAAGCTATGGGGACCCCTCTTTTTGAGAGGCCGGTCAAAAAGTACACATCTTCAACTCGATGGTTAGGAGTTGTGTACCAATACGGAATCCCTGTTCCGTAACGTCCCAAAGGCCAATCATGTGCTCAAGCAGTAGAACCTCTCTTTTCATTTTTTGCAATTTGAAAAACTTGAGCAAGCCATAGGCCCTCAAAGCAGCCCGCGTACGGGGACTCCGTAGAGCGGCTAAATCATCCATCTCGTTTTCCCGCTCTTTCCATTCAATCATGATTGCCGAATACACCTACAAAACAAAAAATCAAGATTTTCATCATTCCTCACGTTTTTGTGATTTCGGCGATTTTCAAAAAGCATTTTAAAACATAAAATCAAATTCCCATGACATCTAAAAGAAACCAATCATCCTTTTTAACCACCACACCCTTTAATATTTACCAAACAATGATTAAAACGTGGTAAAAAATGCAAAACGATTTGAGGGGGTGCGTGGGCCCATGAGGGGAATTTTCGTGGGTTTCTTTTGCTAAAATAGTAGGTCTAATCAATTGTAAGGGTGTGGACATCCTAACAACCCTTCTCCAATGCATTTTTGTAAAAGATTTCCCCCATTTTATTAACTTTTAAAAGGAGGCCGATTTGGTTCAAAAGGGGCGACCTAGGGCTTTATGTTTTAAATTAATAATGCTATGAAAATCAACTTGGAACCATGAAATTGAAAGAGCAAAGAATGAACACCTACCTAGTTCGAATGGTGTGTGAAATGATCAGTCGTAGCTCCGGCAGCAAGAAAAACAAGATTTGCTCCAATTGAGATTCTCCAACACTCCACAAATCCTTGCAAATGAAATGGTAAATGAGTTTTTCAAATCAATTCATATTTATAAAATTTCATTTTTTCATAAGGTATGATCATTTTGGGTTTCTCTAATGGTGTAAATGGCTTCACTAATCTCTAGTTTATAGTTTCTGACATCGCAGGTTTATTGGCAGTTCTAATGAATCTTTCACCTTGTCGTATTTATGAGCATAGTCTTAGTTCATTCTCGAGCTCGACAATATGAGAACGCAACTGGGTAAACTTTTATCTCTTTTTCGGACCCGTACGGATACAATCACACAAAAAAGGAACCCCCCTGGAGTCTCCTTTAAACCCTTTTCAAACTCTCTAAATATGAAAAGATTGTCGAGTGATCTTGCTTCCTTTCACACTCGTTAAAAGGTCATAAAGGGCGTCTTTCGAGCGATAGTTTAACCCTTTTTCGGTCTCGTTGGACTACTGTACGAAAAAAGAACTCTGAGATTTCTCTTTTAAGTGTTTTTCCAAACTCTATAATCCCGAAAAACCTTCGAGTTTTCTGTCTTTGGACTCGTTAAAGCACACATCGACAGGCCCATATGGGAACGAACCCTTACTTCTTCCGATTCGTTAAACAAAGGAAGAGGAACTTACCGAAGGTGAGTTATATTGAGCATGTGTTATCCTCCTCGAGCTCATTAAATCAAAAAGAGGTACTCATCTATCTGGATGGGGGAAAAATTGAAAGGAGCAAGCCAAGCAGTCTCTTGAGAACATCATCCAGCACTTCTTAGAGTCTCCCTTGAACACGGCACTTTGTCATCCGCTCATATCATAATCTACTGAACCTCTGCACTGAACCAATCTTTGAGTTTCCTTTTATTCCTTTGGGTCACCCGACGCAAGTCACAGTATCCATTGCACAGTTTTGGTCCATGTCATGTTTTGTTGTTGTGCCTCAGTGTTCAAGAGAAGTATCTGCCTCGAGAGTCAACCATCCCAAATATCTTGTCTCAAAACCCGTGTCAGTCCATGTTCTTTTGACCTACCAATTACATCTTCATACACGTTTCACGTCGTTGATGGGGGATACATCAAGGCCCTCCCTCGATGAGTCTATTCCTGTCGACTTCAACACACTATCTGGGAATTAGACTTAGAAACTAATTAGTACTTTGGGACCTGCATGCCTCAATGGCAGGCCTCCTCACATTCGACAATTGGTTTACATCATTGACCTCTGATCGAATGATTCCATGAATGTTTGACTTCAACTCATCTATTCACGTTCGGTGGAATGTACTAAGATACCTTGGGAATTATTGACATTAATGGTGATCTCCCTCGCACTTGTTAACGGTTTACCTCATTGACCGGTAATCAAGTGGTTTCTGCCATGTTCGACACCAAGACATCTATTCACATGGTTAGAATCGTATCGCATGGGGATTGGTAAGAAGACCCTGGGTTGAGTAATTCACTTTGATATATGTTTCGCCTAGGTTGCGAAGGAATTCTGGACAAAGAACACATACATTGTTACATAGATCCACTTTGTATTGGTCGTGGCTATGTCTTTTCATCTCGTAGATCCACTGTGTATTCTCCGTGGCTACGATCAGTCTGAGTCATCAAAGTATAGATCCACAGTGTATCTTCGGTGTCTATACCCTTTTATCAATACAATTATGGATCCGTAGTGTATATTATGGTGTCCATATCTCAAATCTTGATCATCCAAGCATAGGTATGCCTGCCTTGGGTTTTGTAATATGTCATGATATTTGTTGGATGTTTGTGTGCAGCTTCCGTCAGGTTCTCCGAGTCTATACCCTTGCTTGGACGTCTGCAAAGTATTTCAGTCATCAGTTCGTATCTTCTGACTTCATACTTTGGGGGGCATTCTGTTACACGTCAAAATTGCTAAGTGTCACGTTGTCCCTATCAATCATCGTAAGTGTCGCATCTTCCCTACAACTTTTGCAAGTGTCGCAAGTTGGTCACTAGTGTTGCAAACGATGTTCAGACATGATGCCATGATAACGACACTAAGGAGGCACTTATAACATCTCACATGACTAATTTGAAGGAGGAGAACTGGTTTACTGGAATCAAATAGCTCTTGACACCTGAAAGAGACTCTGAAACAAAGGTTTGGAAGGGGAACGCTCCCCTACTTCAGCTGCAGAAGCGCTGGCGCTCCCCTATAATGCTTTAGGGAGCGTTATAACACCCCTCAAGCCCTTTTGGAGGAGCTTTGCTCATCTTGAGAGCATTGGCGCTTCCCCAAGGCTTACCAAGGAGCGCTACAACGCTCTGATGCCCTTTCTGAGGGAGCGCTCCCTATTCTAGGTCAATTGTTAGCCCGTTGAGGAGAATAAGGGGAGGATCATTCGAGATTAGGAGACAGTTGTGCTCGAATTCTTGGTTTCATCAAGAGATCCCTGATCTGAGGAGAAGGTTCCCAACTTGTTTTAAACATAACTCAAGAGGTTAGGCCCCTCCCAACCTATATAAACAGGCTCTATGATGGTGGAAAAGGGGGAAGAATTGAACATGTGAAACTTATGATCTTGGAGGAAACTTACAGTCAATCAAAGGAGAGTGATCAGTGAAGTTGTTATCCAAGTTGTGGATCTTTCAGGCAAGGGTTAGACGAAGAGCATTTGACGAAGCTGTCGCATTCGCATCTACGATTGTAAGTACTGCTGTCGTTATTCTCATTAATATGACATGCTTGGCATGTTTCTTTCTAGTTTGTGTCTGATGTTACATGAACTTGTCATTTATTGATAGATATGTTTTCAAGCTAATATCAATAGAGTAGGAAGTGGTCGTATCCTGTTTTTTCCACAGGGCTCAGCGAGGAGCAAAGGATTGGAGCACAACTCGGAGCGTGCAGCGACAAACATCAATTAAAAGGTACTTCTTTTATCCTTCCTTCTCATGCGTTAGTTTAGATAGATTTGAAAGGAAGTCAATGTCCACGTTAAGCATTTTTCTGTCTAGGGTTAAGGTCAAGCCTTAGAGGTGATCTACCTGTCCGCAGGGAGATTTTCCTACAACACTCCCGATGAGATCTTGTCCGTCGATTCGATACTTACCAGGGATTTCTTAAGGCCTTGCGCCTTCACATCCCTTTTCCAGGTTCTTGATGACTTTTTCAAGAAGGGTATCTCTATGGGGAGGTTTACCCAGGGTACTATCTGAGGCAGTTAAGGGTATCTCTCTCTCCCGAGAACTAGGCGTGAAGTCTGAATTAGATCAGCATGCATATAAATAACAATTTAAGAGAGCATAAGCCACATGTAGTCTTTCCATATAAACATACAACTACTAGTACTGATCAAGATACCATACAGACATTCTTATAATGAAGTCATTCACGATTTCACAACTTATGATCATAAATGTCACCATACATATATTTCAAGATGTCAAAGGCAAAACACTTATCAGAAAGTAACACCAGGGGTTATGCAACTGCTGAGAGGGGTGTTCGTTTTCACCCAATCGTAGGCTCACTGACTCCCAGCAGATTTACCAGTAGTCACCCCCGAGCTGAGACCACGATGCTGTGAGACTACGTCTCTGTTTTCTAGTGACCAGGAGTGAAGGTTACTCTCCTCCCTCTCCGCTATCACCCCCTCTACATATAGCCAGAGTTCTCTTCCTCCCCTCACGTCTGCCCCCAATCGCTTCTCCCCCCACGCCTTATCCTCTTGTGAGGTTGTGTGTGGCGCGATTTCCCTTGCGCTGGTCAGGCCTGACGGCTCTACGGATGGGCGGTTCACCTCCCCATCCCTTATTAACTCCTGAGGAGTCATCCACCTACCAGTCTACGAGACCTTTAATTCGGGGCCAGTGAGCCGCTTTTGGTTCTCCGGGCCAGTGGAGTCCAAATACAGTATTGATTTTCGATGGAAGTTAACGCCACCTTTCTAGGTGCCTTCCACCGCCTTTCTGCAGCCATCGTGGTCTCTTTTTCAGCACATCCCCTCTCAACAGTCCTGCTATATATATTTATAATATTATTTACATTCATCGACCTTTTTCACAAGGTCCATTAACATCACACATTCACATTTATGAGTTTTCCACAATACTTGGCCAGTATAGTTATTTTTACAGACTGGGGGAAACAGGGTGTTACAAAACACTAGGTAGACATTCACCAGGATATTGTGACATCCAGAGAGGATCCACTTTCACTACACCTCAGCGACCAGTGCCTCAGCAATGGAATCCTTACAGAGCACCACAGTTGTGTTGACCGCAGAAGTAGTAGTTTAGGCATGTTCAACAGAATAGACCAAGGTCCTAGGTTAGTGGGCCGTCAGCTTCTACTTTGGGTACCAGGAGTACTAGACTGAAGAAAGGGTGTTGGACATGTGGAGAGCCATATTACCAGTGTGACTGCCCAGTGGAGATGACCATAGCAGCTAGATCAGCCGGACCCACTACCGTGGGAGATTTGGGCAAGGCCCATCAGATTCATGCAGTAGTGAATAACCTCCAGGCAGATAACCAATCGACTATACTCGAGACATCAGGTACCATCGTTGACTAGACCCTTAATATTTTGATAGATCTAGGTGCTACTGAGAGTTTTATTTCTGGTGCAACGCTCAAAATAATTAAGGTAAATGAAGTCGAACAAGACGAGTTTAGCTTTGTAGAAATAGCTTCGAGAGACAAACAGAAGATTGGAGGAAAATTTAAGGGCTATAGCATTGACCTGGGAGAGTTTGTCACAAGGGACAACATGTACATCGCGATATTAGGGTCTTATGACGTTGTGATTAGTATGGACTGGTTGGAATCACATGAGGAGATACTCAACTGTAAGACGAAACGGTTGAGTTGGGTCGATGAAGAGGGACAGAGACGTGTGATTGTAGGTTGAAACCAGGGAGTATCCCTGAGGTTCATCTCTTCGTTGCAACTACGGAAGAGGATGAATAAGGGATGTAAGATTTATGCAATCCTTGCATTAAACGAGAAGGGAGTACCGGAAGGTCTAGAAAACCTTCAAGTGGTGCGAGAGTTTGCAGACATCTTCCCTAAGGATTTACTTGGGATGCCGTCAGAGAGGGAATTGGAATTTACCATCGACCTAAAACCAAGAACTTAACCGATAGCGAGAACACCTTATCGGATGTTGACCCATGAGTTACAAGAGTTGAAAATGAAACTGAAGGAGTTGTTGGACCTAGGAATTATATTTCCAATCGAGTCATTGTGGGGCGCGCCTGTTATTTTCATACGAAATAAGGATGGGTCGTGGAAACTCTGCATTGACTACCATCAATTGAACAAGGCAACGATCAAGAATCAGTATATGTTTCCAATGATAGATGATATGTTCGATCAGATGAAAGGCACGACAGTGTTTTCAAAGATCGACTTGAGATCAAGGTATCACCAGTTTTGGATCAAGGAGGACGACATCCATAAGACTGCCTTTAAGATGAGGTTTGGACAATACAAGTTTAGTGTTTTACCGTTTGGACTGACGAATGCCCCAAGGGTATTTATGAGTTTGATAAATGGGGTGTTCCAAGAATACTTAGACAAGTTCATCCAAGTATTCATTGACGATATTTTGATTTAATCTTGGACGATGGAGGAGCATGACAAGAACTTACACATGGTACTACACTGTCTACGAGAGAACAAATTGTTTGGGAAACTATAAAAATTCTCTTTTTATCAATCGAAGATTCACTACTTAGGGCATGTCATATCCGATGAAGGTATTGTTGTGGATCCAAAAAAAGTCGAGGATATTATGGAATCGCATGCACCGACAAATGTCTCAGAAGTTTGTAGCTTCATGGGTTTAGCAGGATACTATCGACGTTTCATCGAAGGTTTTTTGAAGATAGCAAATCCGATCATGGAATTGTAGAAGAAGGACAAGAAGTTTGTTTGGACCGAGAAATGCGCAGAAGCTCAAGGATTTGTTGATGACAACATCAATACTAAAGGTCCCGGACATGGACACATGCTTCTTGGTATGCATTGACGCATCCAAGGAAGGCTTAGGCGGAGTCTTGGTACAAGACGAGCGAGTGATCGCTTACAACTCGAGAAAGTTGAAAAGGCATGAGGAGAACTATGTGACTCATGATTTGGAGTTGTTAGCCATTGTTTATGTCTTGAGAGTATGGAGACACTACCTTATTGGACAAAAATTTGAACTAAAAATGGACCATTGTGGTTTACATCACATCTTTACACAAGGCAACTTGAACGCACGACAACGACATTGGTTGTAATTTCTTAGTGAGTACAATTTCAAGATTACTTACATAAAAGGAACAGTGGACAGAGTGGTTGATGCGTTGAGTCGGAGACCACGCATATTTTTGGTGATGCCTCTTCAGACAAATCTATGTGAAAATATTCTAACTTTACAGCGCGACAATGACTGGTACAAAGAGGTCAAGGATTTTATCGGACAAAACACAATTATGGTACCAAAATTAGAGGAATTTACTGTGGACAACAAAAAATTATTAAGATTTAAAAATCTAATTTACTTACTGCCCAATGACGAGTTGAGGAGTTTGATCCTAAAGGAGGCTCATCCTAGAGTCATGAAGATGAGGGCAAACCTTAAACCCTTATTCTTATGGAAAGGAATGAGGCAGACATAGTCAACTATGTGGCAATATGTCTAGAATGTCGACAGGTGAAGGATGAACATAGACATCCGGAAGGATTGCTACAACCACACGCTATTCCAGAATCGAAATGGGAAGTCATTTTGATGGATTTTATTGTTGGATTTCCACTGATGGAAAATAGACAGGACTCGATTTTTGTGGTAGTGGACACTCTGGTGAAGAGTGCTCATTTTATTCTTGTGTGTATGACATATCAGACACCTGACATAGCTAGAGTTTTCATCAGAGAGATAGTGAGGTTTCATGACGTGCCTAAGAGTATTATATCTGATCGAGGATCAGTGTTTACAGGACGATTTTGGACTAGTTTCCAAGAGGCCTTGGGAACCCAACTTAACTTGAGTACCGCATATCACCCGGAGACAGATGGGAAGACTGAAAAAACAAACCAAATATTGAAGGATATGTTGTGTATGTACATGATGGACCAACAGAAGCATTGGGAAGAGTTCTTTCCATTGGTAGAGTTTGCATACAACAATAGTTATCAAAGCACCATGGAGATGGCACCATTCGAGTTTCTTTACTGGGGACCATGTCAGATGCATTTGAGTTGGGATCGGCTTGAGGATAGGGTCCTGGTGGGGCCAGAAGTGATCTAAGAAATGGAAGATCAAATAAAAACAATAAGGCAAAGGATCAAGGAAGTGCACGATCTACAAAAGAGTTACATCGATGCGCATAGTGTCGACCGTAGTTATGAAGTTGGAGATCGAGTCTTCTTGCGGGTGAAACTGCATAAGAGTTCGATCAATTTTGAAAAGGGTGATAAACTCTCTCCCAGGTTCGTGGAACCCTTCGAGATTGTGGAAAAGAAGGGGCTCGTTGCCTATCGACTAGCCTTGCCTGATTCTTTGAGGCGTATGCACGATGTTTTTCATGTATCTGTTTTGAAACATTATGTTAGTGATCCTACACATGTTATTGGCAAGAGTTCCTTGCAGGTATCGGACAAGGGTGTGCTCATGGCGAAGCCAATCCGCATCCTTGAACATCGCATTCGATAGCTATGACGTCAAATAGTAGATCAGGTCAAGGTACACTGGGACAACTATAGTCTACACTCGACGACCTAGGAGGACGCATATGATATGCGACAACAGTTTCCATTTTTGTTTCATAGCTAGACATTTGATACTGTGATACACTTTATTTCGGCACTTACATACTATGAAACTTCGGGACGAAGTTTAAAACAAGAGGGGGTGTATGTAACATCTCGCTCTTGCGCACACTGAGCTGACCTATTCTTTGAGGACACTTGTGTGCAAGTGATTCGGGTCATTATACTATTGGTTTTTTTTATTATGATATGGAGATATTGTGGATTTGATGATATGTTATTTTTTTTGTATTTACATCAACGGGTTTTGTTCACTGGGTTCTCCTGAGTGTGCAAGACTCTAGACGTTAGAGGATGTCTAAGCATTGATGAAACTCCTTGGACTCCGGATCGAGTCAGGGAGTGGATTGTTAGGGTTTTAATGTTGTTGATGTGACATATGTACATATGATTAGATATTATGATGTCGATTGTTATAGCTGACATGTTTCATTGATGGATGCAGGATAACGATAGCTTGTCGACCAGACTCACATTTGGAGTAAAGGGGTCACGCACGACAACCAGAGACATTGAGGGAGAGGTGTGGCAGCAGCCCTACCACAACCTACTAGCACTCCCACTCTGGCTCGAATTGTAGGTTAACAATTACCTAGTTCGAGGCGACCCACTATGCCGTGAGGGAAAACTGTGATAGTTGCTCACGACGATTATAAGGGGTGTGCAATAAGGAAGGGTCCTTATTCCTTAGAGGCCCTTAGTCTCCCACAAGATCACCTAACAGAGTATTGACTCCAGGGGTTTGACATCTACCAATTTCAGTCAAGAGATGAGTGGCACCCTTGGAGCACGTAGCACATCTTGAAAGGCACGTCACGCAAATAAAATGGAAAGAGGCAAGTGGCACCCTTGGAGCACGTAGTGCGTCGTGAAGGGCACATCGCTATTTTAACTATGGTAAGTTAATAAACCTAGTGCCTAGAAAACTATGCCTCCTTAGGACCTAGTGGACCTTAAAATGAATGATGTGATAAGTAAAGTTTAATAACATTTTTTTTTCCCTTAAGAACTGTTGCCAAGCCTAGTGAATTGAAAACCTAGGTCTGAGTAGAACCTTTGAACAAAAAAACTAATTAGACTTGTAACAAAAATGGGTAAAGAAAATTCAAGCTTCATTAATTAAAGTAAAAATTTTAATGAAGGTTTAATTATTAAAAAGGGGTAAATGGTTGTTGTCTAAACTTGCTAATTATGAACTTAGTTAAAAAGGGGGAAACTTAAAGAAAATGGGGAACTTAAGGAAAAGGGGAATGTCTAACTCAGTAAGGAATCTAACCTTTGGAACTTTCTATTTATGAACTCAACTAGGATTTAAGTAAGGCATAAGTCATTTAATAATTGTAAGGGAATAAAAGGACACTGAGGAGCATTTTTAGGAACACTTTTAGGTGGGAGAGGGAAATAGGAAAATTTAATCAATTAATAAATTGATTTTCTAGTGCAACTAGGGGATCGGGTGACATGTGTACGGGGGAGGTTTGTCCTAATTAAATTTAATAAAAAGAATCTAATGAGGGTTTTGGAAACTAATGAATAAGAAACACTATAAAAAGAATGGTAGAGGAGGAGTATTGATCACTTTTGGCTTGCGTAAGGTTACGTTGCCAAAATTTTATCTTGACTGAAATTCTCTTGTGGGAGTTGGGATACCCAACTCGAGTAAAGAGTGGTAGCTCGACCTTGCGAAGTGAGTTGGGATCTATAATTCTCTGGTATTGTGTGTGTGACACATTTGTGGCCTGGGGGGCTCAAGGAGAAGAAGATTACCCCTAGCATTGGTTGGGAGGCACTGGTGAAGTCTCATCGGTTTGCAAGCGAGAGCTGAACAGAGCATGCGCAGGACAACAACTATGGAGCATTGCATTTGGCTATGTTACACATGTGTATAATTTGTATTGAATCCTAGTTAATCTCATGTATATGTATTCTGTAACATCGAAGCATGCATGCATAGATGAGTTAAAATAAAAATATTTGTTTATTTTTCGCATATGAATATTTATCCGGGCGATAAGGCACATGTGTGATTTTGTTGAAGGGTAGCTAAATTTATGTTATGCGCCTTCTTGGTATGCCAGTATTAGAATTGAATGGATTCTTTGGATACTTGTGTTGTTTTTAATATTGATCTGTATGTTCTTTGGATACTTGTGTTGTTTTTAATATTGATCTGTATGACCCGTGAGTTTTTACCGGAATGGCCTCATGATTTTCCCTTGAGATATTTTTATCAGTGGTTCATTGTCTTTATTGCTTAAAAGACTGTACCTTAGTTTAATTACCTGTATTTTAATTATGATAGTGCAACCAGCTCTGTCCTTTCCGGTTTCATTTCTCATGTTCTGTCCTTTCCGGTTTCATTTCTCATGTTTTACTTCCGGTAGCGTAGCAACAGTGTGTGTTAGTTTTAATTTATGGTTTTTTTAAAACTACCACTAGCGCATAGGAGAAGACGAGAGTGGTTGTTACTGTTTTTTTGGGGCATGACCCCACTCTGGAGGGCCCTTTTACCTGAGGCGATTTACTAGTTCCCTCTACCCACAGCTCTAGTCCCCTACATCTGTTGTTACGATTGTCACCCCCTCACGTGAGCTTCAAGGAGCCCTGCGTTCTCAGGTCTTGCCTCTGCCGACCGGTGTACCCTGTGCGTGCGTGCTTGCAGGGATCCTGGCGAGTTTTTTTCGTTGTTCCTTGGACATTCAGTTGGTTCATTTTTTTTAACCTTAGACTCTATGGGAGTTCGCTGCACCTGTTTTCTCTTAATATTCTCTTTCTGCATATTCGATTTGAGACTGACTGTCGCCCCACTTCCTTGTCATTGCCTCTTCTTTGTCGCGCTTGTTCACGATCTTTTTGGGTGTGCTCAAATAAATCCCGAGTTGACCTAGGGTGCTTTTTGATGGAGCCCTGGCGTCTGGTGCTAGGTCGCCCAACTGCTGAGACCACTCTCTCTGTGCCCAGTTAGGTTGTGTGCGTTCCCTCGGGTTCCTTCCTACCTTTTCGTTCCTGTCTTCCACCTTGCAGGCGGACTAGAGGTCTACACGATCTTCAGACCGAACTTCCTCAGCGCCATCTGAGCTTCAGTTCCGATAAGCTTGGTGCGGGCATCAACGTTCTCGGGGCGCTAATCCCGTCAGTCATTTTTAAATGTTAACCAGTTGATTGCAACCGGGGCGATTCTGATTCTCCTTGACTTAGAAAATAGAATGGCCGCACTGATATTTATCCTGGATTCATTTTTACACGGTCTCTTAGTCAAGGATTGTGCAGCATTAAATAATGTTTTCATGGTAAAGAAAGGTAATTATGTTCTATCATCCTTCCATGGTGATATAATTAAGGTAATAATGTAAATTCTCTTTGTTATGTAATGTAAGAAAGGTAATTATGTTCTATCATCCTCCCATGGTGATATAATTAAGGTAATAATGTAAATTCTCTTTGTTATGTAATGTTTTCTTTTATGAGAAATTAAAATGGAAATAATGCAATAATAAATTAATTTTGTAATAACCTAAGTCTGAGTTTAACTATATAATAATCTAAGTTTAAAATTAACTTTATAATAATCTAAGTTTTATATCATTATTGTTTATATGCATGTGGAATTTAATGAGAAATTTTTATTCAGAAGTTGTCTTTATTTTTCTTATAATGCTATATGGGGTTGTAATTAAGATAGATATGCATGTGGAATTTTAATGAGAAATTGTTATTTAGAAGCTGCCTTTATTATTCTTCTTAATGATATATGGGGTTGTAATTAAGATAGATATGCATGTGGAATTTTAATGAGAAATTGTTATTTAGAAGTTTTTGTTATTCTTCTTCAATGTTATATGGGGTTGTATTAAGATAGATGCATGAAGGATTATTCCTTGAGGAAGGAATGAGAATCTTAACATTGATCGTCTAGATTTAATTTACTCATAAATTATAATTTAGATAGAAGGGTTGCATTCTAAGGTTATGGTATACTGACATTTTGAACTGAAAAAGTTATGAAAGACATAGTGAATTTATTGATTCTGAAACACCCATTTTTAATGAAAAGTAATGTTACTTGAAAGTTGTTATATATGTTAATAGTAGGTTAATGTATGATACAATGTGCTAGAATATGTTTATGATGGTAAGATAGCAATGAGGTACGTCTAGAAGGTTGCAATCTTTAACCTTATCTTGATTCTAGTTACATTGTGTCTTGTTTAGCTAGATTGATTACCATGCTCTCTTTATGGTTTCGTATAATGTATGTCAGTGCAAGTTGGATTTCGAAAAGGTTGGATTTTATGTATTGGTTGATGGTTTAGAGTTTTTACGTTTGCACTTGGAATCCTAGTGTGCTTGTCGCATTGTGGTGACATGATTCCCTGAAAGGAATCGTTGTGCGCATTGATAGATAAGCGCATATGAAACCTGGTTGGGTCATGCGCTTCCTATTTAGGGTGAAGTGGTTTGTTGTAATTGATGGTTGGTACATTGTTCTGTAACGTTTTATTGTGATTATTTCTTGCTCACCATAAGGGTCTAGTCACATGTGTCGTTGATGTTGGTTGCGTGGGTTGATCTGATGTTGGAAGTTAGCTTAGTCAGCTTGGTCTTTTTTGTGTTGGGTGGGAAGTAGACACCTCCTTGTTCCTCAGAACAGTCGCCAACCTTGAGACCTGAAATGGTCAAAATCGATGGGAACCTAGGCTTGACCGTTGCTTATGTGTCCTAGAGGTCCTAACCTTTCAGGGTAGGACGAGCGGGTAGTCGTTTTTACTTTGTTCTGATTGATTTTCGTATGTTGCATCCAGCTGCCTGATGTGCTAGTATGCTAGGTTGTTATTTTGTATGTTGCTTGGATTACGTGTGATGTGTTCATCGTCGAGTTGCTTTGATTTACTGTTTGTCGTTGTTACCTTCCTGTTTAAAAAAACAATTTGAACTTGTTATGCAATTCATATTATCGTAACGACTAGGGTTGTTACACTACATCCATTGCCCATTCTTGAGTAGAAGTGGAAAATCGTTACCATTGATTTCATTACTAAAGTTACCAGAATTTTAAGGCAACATGATTCCATCTTGGTAGTGGTGGGTGAATTAACAAAGTTTGCTTGTTTTATTCCAATGAAACTTACTCACAAGGAAACCAATATTGAAAAAATTGCATGAAGGACATTGTTCGGCTACATGGTGTGCATGAAACAATTGTTTCTAATAGAGATCCCAAGTTCACATCAAAATTTTGGAAAGGATTCTTTAAAGAATTTGGGACAAATTTAAATTTTAGTACAACATATCACCCAGAGTGAGATGGGAAAACAAAGAGGACCAATCAGGTGATTGAATATACATTTAGGATATATGTTATGGACAATCCTCATAAGTGGGAAGAGTGTTTACATTTAGTTGAATTTTCATTCAATAATGGGTATCCAACATTTTTCAAGATGAGCCCATTTGAATTATTGTATGGCAGGAGGTGTAACACACCTGTGAGTTAGGACAACGCAACTAATAGAGGCATTATTAGGCCATAGTTTCTTAGTGAAATGGAAGAGAAGATTATGAAAATAAAATAGAATTCAAAGGATACACATGACAGGAATAAAAATTATGCGAACAAAGACGAGAATGTCTTCTTGAAAGTGAAAGATAAAAAGAGTTCACTGAAATTGGGAAGCTGCCCAAAAATGGTAGTAAGATATTGTGGACCATTAGAAATCCTAGAGAGGATTGGTCATGTTGCATACATGCTTTCACTGCCTGCATCCATGTTCATTTCATAATGTTTTTCTTGTTTCTTTTTATTAAGAAGTATGTGCATGATCCTAACCACATAATTGATTGGACTATGATCCAGGTGGAGCATGAGGGAGACTTTCAGGTCCAACCAATGTGCATATTAGATAGGAAGTTCAAAGTTCCTAGAAACTTATACATCGATCTAGTAAAGGTCCAATGGACCTGCTACGGTACTGAAGATGATATGTGGTAGCATGAGGACACCATGTGGGAAGAGTACCCACAAATATTTGAATTTTTTTGAGGATTTTGATTATACATTTGTATATAATACACTGAGGACAATGTATAAATAAAGGGGAGGGCAATGTAATATCTTCGGGTTGTAAATGTGTATATATACATATTTTTTAATAGTTTGGTGGGGTAGGATGTTTTGGGTCGAAGTTCTTGTGTATATATGTTTTGGTCTGAAGTGCCTATGTGATATTAGGTTGGAGAGCCTATATGTTGAAAGGTCAATGAGCCTAGAATTTTACATTGTAAACACACTTATATACTTAATAAAATACATCATGGTTATAGATCAATTCAGAAAAATAATATGGAGGGATAGGAATCCATGAGAGGGAAAGGGGGATAAGGGCTTAAGTAAATGGGATAATCCAAGGGGGATAAGCCAAGGAATATAATATTATATTCCTAAGTCCTAAGTAATTATTCATATGATTTTATCTTAAGTTCTCAAGTGGGGGGATGAATTACAAAGTGGTGGGAGAGTACTTCTTTGAGTTTCAATTGTCAAAAAGGGAACATGCATATATACACTTTGGACTGAGTGGAAAAGTCATTCATTCCATTCATTCTACCATTTTTTCTATGAAATATAGGGTGTGAGCTAGTGAGCCAATGTAACCCTGTGAATCCTAAGTGGATTTGGGTGAAACATTCTCCATGGGTTTCTTTGGGGAAGGATAGAGCCCTAGAGAGAGAATTTTTGGGGGATAAGTTTCACTTGGTGTGAGGCATGGAGGGTGACCGGTGTTAGTTTCTAAATTTGCTAATGATTGTTGAGTTATTATCTTCCATACCCTATCTATCCCTAGCATTGTTTTTCACTTTGCTTTCTATGTTTAAATTGAGATTTATTTGTGTGTTTTGTGTGTTAATTACCATGTTTCAGTTTGATTAAAGTAGAATTAGATGGTTTAGAATCTCTCCATCAAATTACAAGTCCTTTTCCATTTTTAAATTTGAATTCTGGCTTATGGAAAAGGGTGCTAAAAGAATAGAGCTATTCTTGTAGCGTTAGGAATAATCATCATTTTGCATGTTCCACTTCACGAAATCATGTCAGAAGACACCCGAGATAGTATCCTAAATGTCAGCTTGATTGATGATTAAAATCCAATCGTGTCCTCAGTATTATACTCACTTGAAGAGATCATGATTGTACTCATCCATCCTCAAATCATATCACAGGGTTGTTAGTTTATTTATTTGATTGATGACAGATTACACCTGAAATATTTCATTATAACTTTGCAGGTCGCTAACATAGTCCACAGCATTTTTAGAAGCTTTCTATTTTTGCTGACAGAAACCCTAGATAGACTCTGAAAGTCTCTAATCTTCATTATGGTGCCTAAGAAGAGAGGGAAAATTTCCCAACTAGAACTAGAGGGCATTGATTTTCTTGAAGCTTACCTAGATATTTCAGAAAGGTTCAAAAGAGAAGGATGGTTTAATTTTTTCTCAATGTTACAGGGTTAACATGAACAATTTTCTTTAATGTTCGCTCCAAATTTTGATGGATTTGCAACTGTGGTGGGAAAATTTTTAATTCATGTAACTTAGAATTCAATAGGGAAAACATGTAGGCTATCTATGTATGGAGAGAGGTGGTGGAAGAAAGAAGATATGCCAATGCAATTTGTCAATAAGTTTTTTCTCCCAAAACACCAAGATCCGAATTGGAGTCAAGGTATCCCAGAGAGCTAGTTGAAGAAGGAGTGGAAAACTTCCCTAATGGTGATTCGCAGGTATATTACCTATGAAGGAAGTTTTTCATTTGTACATATTTATCACATCAAATTGTTAATGCACTTAAATGGTAACATTCCTCTATGTTTACCATTCTTTTTATTGAAAAGTCTGGCAAAGATGTCTAAAAGAATACAATCTCACCCTAAAACTACCATTAAGAGTCTTTTTCATCAGATATTGATAATAGTCTTAGTTCTATATGCATTGGATGAAGTGAATCGTTCCTGGGGTTGGTTACTAGAATCCCTTGAACTGAAAGAACATGAACCCAAACCCAAATTGGTTCCAAAACAGAATTCAACAAAGGAAAGGGGAAATTCTAAAACCCTTGTTGCTACAAAGAAGGAAAGTTCTCCTATGGTTAGAGTCACTTGATCTAGTAAGAGAAAACTACAATTGCAGTAGGAGACAGAGGCCTTAACCAAATCCTTCCCTGAAGTCAAAACTATCAAAGCCCAGAAAAGAAACAAAAAACAAAAGTAGAGTTGGATAGTCTTTTTCTTGTTCCAAAATAAGAACCTAAAGACAGTATGTAACATCACGTTCTTTCTCGCACTAAGCGGACTTATTCTTTGAGGACACTTGCGTGAAAGTGATCCAATTCATTATAATTTTGACTATTTTGATTATGATTATGAGATATTGTACATTTGATGATATGTTATTTTTGTTGTATTTACATCGACATGTGCTATTGACTGGGTCCGCTTGAGTGTGCAAGACTCTGGATGCTTGAGGATGTCGAGGCATCGATGAAACTCCTTGGACTTCAGACTGAGTCAGGGAGTGGACTGTTAGGGTTTTAATGTTGTTGATGTGACATATGTACATATGATTAGATATTATGATTTTGATTGTTATCGCTGACATGTTTCATTGATGGATGAAAGATGATGATAGTTTGCCAACCAGACTCGCATTTGGAGTAAAGGGGTCACGTACGACAACAAGAGACATTGAGGGATAGGTGTGGTAGCATCCCTGCCACAGCCTACTAGCACTCTCGTCGTGGCTCGAACTGTAGATTAACGATTACCTAGTTCGAGAGGACCCACGATGCCTTGAGAGAAAACTATGACAATCACTCACGATGATTCTAAGGGGAACACAATAAGATAGAGTCCTTATTCCTTAACGGCCCTTAGTCTCCCACAAGATCACCTGATGGAGTATTGACTCCAGGGGTTTGACGTCTACCAAATTCAGTCAAGAGGTGAGTGGCACCCTTGGAACACGTAGTGCATCTTGAAGGGAACGTTGCACAAATAAAACAGAAAGAGGCGAGTGGCACCCTTGGAGCATATAGTGCGTCCTAAAGGGTACAGTGAAATTTTAACTATGGTAATTTAATAAACGTAGTGCCTAGAAGACTATGTCTCCTTAGGACCTGGTCGACCTTAAAATAGATGATGGTTTGAGTAAAGTTTAATAACTAAAAGTTCCCTTAAAAATTGTTGCCCAGCCTAAATAAATTAAACTCTAGGTCTAAGTAGAACATGTGAACAAAGAAAAACTATTTAGATCTGTAACAAGAAAGGGGGGTAATAAATTCAAACTTTAATTATTAAATTAAAAATTATAATGGAGGATTAAATGTATTAAAAGGGTAAATGGTTGTTTTTGTCAACACTTGCTAAATCTGATTTTTTGTTAAAAAGAAAAAGGGGGAAACTTAAAGAAAAAGGGGAAACTTTAATAAAAAGGGAAATGTCTAACTTAGTAAGGAATATAACCTTTGGAACTTTCTATTTATGAACTCAACTAGGATTTAAGTAAGGCGTAAGTCATTTAAGAATTGTAAGGGAATAATGGGACATCGAGGAGCATTTTTATGAACGTTTTTAGGTGGGTGAGGGAAATAGGAAAATTCAATTAATTAATAATTTGTTTTTCTAGTGCAACTAGGGGATCGGGCGACATGTGTACGAGGGAGGTTTTTTGTAATTAATTAAATGAAAAAGGAATCTAATGAAGGTTTGGGAAACTAATCACTTGAAAACTCTATAAAAAGAATGGTAGAGTTTTACACTGTCAAAGTTTTACCTTGATTGAGTTTCTCTTGTGGGAGTTCGGATACCCAGCTCGGGTAATGAGTGGTAGCTCGACCTTGCAACGCGAGCTGGGTGCTATCATTCTCTGGTATTGTGTGTGTGGTCCCTTTGCAACTCGGGGGGCTAAGGGGGAAGAAGATTACCCCTAGCGTTGGCTGGGAGGTACCGGAGAGGTCTCATCGGTTGAAAAGCAGGAGATGGACAGAGCGCGCACAGGACAACGACTTCTGAGTATTCGCATTTGGCTATGGTACACATTTGTATGTTTTGTATTGAATAGTAGTTAAATTATGTTTATGCGCCTTCTTGGTTATGCATTACATGTTGTATATTGATTATGTTGAGTATTAAGGAATGTTAAACTGTAATATCAATTGTGGGATTAAATCTTCTTGCGATCTATTGTTGTTTCGCAACCCCTGGTGCCATATAGTTTTTATTTCTTTAAAAATTATGGAGGGGGATGCAATCCTTACCGTGTATTGTTGTTTTGAGTATTTTTTTAAAATCACTTTATCAATTATGGTAATCTAATTGTAGACAATTTATGTTTTTCTGTAAAGATTGATTAGATGGTAGACCAACTATTTGACGAACCTTGCAAATTTAATTTTAGTAAACTTAACCGTCATCATTTAACCGGTCGAGTTTTTTTGTTTAGACCCCAACCAGTTTGTAGTTCTCGTGTCACTTTCTGTCGGCTGTGTACAGTACATGCTTCTATCATACCTTCCCTGGCCCATACCAAACCTTTTACTGGACCATATTGTCAGTATTCCCCCTATAGGGCTTGGGTGTAACAATGAAATTTTTATTTGCTTTTCCATTGAGTAAATAACCCGACTCTAGATTAATGACGATGAGAGAACCCCCAAGGCCAAATTTCCCACCAAGAGGTGAGCGTAGTATTGTCCTGTAGGTCGTCGAGCACAAAAAAATTCATTAATAAAAAATTATTTAGTACCCGCGATGGGAAATCTTGCCTCTCCTCTAACAGAATCAAAATGAGTTTAACTTACTTAGGTTGCGTCGTTTTTGGCAATGATGATGCTTGAGATTCAAGGCTTGTATAATATTTTCCTTGGCCAGAGGTGGTTCCATTCGTCTTCATGCTATGATATTTCTTCTGTTTTTTTTATTATCCACAAATTTTCTAAGTTTTCTTGGGCAATTTACTAATTCTATTCAACAATTAACTTATTTAATATTCTCTTGTTGGTGAGTTTCCATATATGGATCGTTGGCCAGTGTAACTAGTTCTTGTCCTTCTCACACACTCTAGTGGTTGCTTATTCAAATGCCTTATGGTTCATATGGGAAGCTGGCAAGTGTTTGTTTCTAATTCCGAGATCCCTGGGGTCAAGTGTGTCCATCTCTTAAATTAAAATACTATTATTTCATTTATGGAATAATAGTATTTTAATGTCTTATTAATGTTTAACAAATGTGATTGTATACCGTATCCATCAATGTCATCGAGATGGGTGTAATTTGGTATTGACGACTGTGTATTTTTGTTGTTTTTATCCACGCAATTTTGAGTTTCATGGCCACTTAATTTTTCTAATCCACCAATCTAAATATTTAATTATTCTTTTGTTTGGTGAAGTTCTGTTTCGAACATATGGAAAGCGTCAACATTCTAATTATGAGATTTGGTAAGTGCGCCCAAATTTTATATCCTTGAAATCTTCTTACCACCCGATTTTAAAACTACGCAGCGATTTTATACCACGCTGAGATCTTAATCAGTCACATAGAAACAGACTATGTATTGGTTAAGAGCCTTATACCCTTAGAATTGGTTAATGGTGAAGATATTGTATACCCTTAATTTACTACAACGAGATTTTAAAAATGCACAATGATTTTAATACCACCCGAGATTCTAACCAATCAAACTGAATTTCAATTATTGAGTGGTTAAGAGATAGCAGTATTTATGTAATCTAGAAATGTTTTGTTTTTGACAACTGGATTCATGACAAGGAATCTATTACCGTGATTATCCCATTTATTTGTTTAATTAATTCCACCAAAGTTAATCGTTTAATCATGAAAAATGTTGATATACCTCTTTATTAGTGATTTGTTTTATAATAGTTAAATAATGACCAACAACATAATAGTTTTAATAGTTGGGAAGCCACTCTGGATAGTCCCATTGTATTCATGCTTATCATAGTTTTATAACAGTTCAATTATAGTAACCATTTATTAGTTAATAGTTCTGCTTCAACTTTTATGGTTCAGTTCAAAGGTGATTACACTGGTTATCATAAATTAATTATGAATATAACAATTATCTCTTACAATCGTTTAATTGCTTGTGCGGTTTTAATAGTTAAATTGTGATCGTAACAATGGGTAGCGATGCAACGAAAACAGTAAATCTGTGTTGAACGAAATAAATAGATGGGATATATAACAGTTGTAGTGGTGAAATGATGATTATGGTAATTATGTCCTTGATAGATTAAAATGTCTATTTTTACAACTGTTAAAACAATTCCATATTGGTTATGGATTTTAGTCCTTCATTAGTTTAACAAGTTGCCTCATATCAGATTAATGGTTAATGATGATCGTTGTGTTTATCGCGTTTAATAGATGATTTTCCCTTACAGTAGGGAAATAGTTAAGGACATGTAAGATTCACTAATGTTGTTAATGGAACCCTTATCTGGTAGATTGTGATTATAATTATGAGTTTCCTTTTTCAGTAAATGATGTAAAGGGTTTGTAAATGAATGGAAGGTAATGTTTTCTTAAGGATGGATAAGTGCCCTTACTTTAAGGTAGTCCTTATGACGATAAAAAAAAATGAGTTACTTCTAGACGTTGTGTCAATTTACATGTATTGAAGTTAGTCACTCTGCATCCATTTCTACTTGATTGTGTAGAGCGCCTTTGTCTAACGATGTTGTATATTGTATGTCAGTGCCAATTGGATTTCTGACACACTGTTTTTTTGTTGGGTTGAAGGTCTAGAAGTATTTGTTTGTGCGTGGGTCCCTAGCGCCTTTGTCACATTGTGGTGACGTGGTACCTTATGATTGGGTCATTGTGTGTGTTGATCCATAAGCGCATAGGAACCCTGACATTGGATCATGCACCTCTTGAAGTGGATGATGTTGTTTTATTTATGGTTGTACTTGTTGTAACCCTTTTTTTGATTGCCTCTTGATCCCTGGGAAGGTTCTAGTTACTGGTCATCAAAGCCATTGTGTTTGGATTGATTGATGTTGTCTTGAGGTTAGTAGGCGTGATATGGTGTGTGTCAGGAGGGATGTATACACCTCCTTTCTCCTCAGAACAATCGCCAGCCTTGAGACCTTAAATTGTCAAAATCGATGGGAACATGGGCTTAAGCATTGCTTATGTGTCCTGGAGGTCCTAACCATTGCAGGGTAGGATGGGCGGGTAGTCGTTTTTATTCTTCGTCTGATTGAATGTCATATGTTACTTCTTGCTGCATGATGTGCTAGTAAGCTAGTTTGTTATGTTCCTTA
>JASDQU010101546.1:219951-234622 GCA_032191745.1 Picea mariana
ATCGATGGGAACATGGGCTTAAGCATTGCTTATGTGTCCTGGAGGTCCTAACCATTGCAGGGTAGGATGGGCGGGTAGTCGTTTTTATTCTTCGTCTGATTGAATGTCATATGTTACTTCTTGCTGCATGATGTGCTAGTAAGCTAGTTTGTTATGTTCCTTATTGCGTGATTTTCATGCATTTTGTTCGTTGTCGTGTTGCATTGTTTGGAGGTATGGTCGTTATTACTTTCTCAAAAAAAAAAAAAAAAAAATGTACGAGTTTTGCGTCACATGTTTTCGTAACGAATGGGGTTTGTTACACAATAAAACAATCCCTCTCAAAGGGTCTACTAAGCAGCATCTCATATAATCAAATAAGAAACAAAAGGAATCAGTTGTAGGTGATAAAGCTAAGCAGGTGAACAGAGCAAGAAAAGATAAAACTGTGCTAAATTTCCCTAGCAGGTCTAAAACTAGGGTAAAAAATAAATTAAGCTTGAAGTCAAAAGATCTCTTTAATCCTTCTCTTAAAGATGAAGATGTAATTGTTATAGATGATAACACAACAGAAAGTGCAAGGGAGGAAAAGGGACAATCACCTACCATTTCTTCATTTAAAGGGGAAAATATCAAAATAGAGCTTAGAGATGAATATGATGCTTTGGAGGAACAACAAAGGGATGGGAAGGGAAAACAGGTAGCAAATTATCCAATGAAAATTTTTACCAGAGGCACTAAAAAGCTAAGGATAAAGACTGAAACTTTACCCAAATCATCTCTAAAAGAAGGTTATTCAACAGATCTTGAAGATGATCCATTTGAGGTTGAGGCCAAATCATAATTTGATTATTTATTAGAGATAGAGTTGCAATATTTACAGGAGACTAAAGTGTCAGATAATGTTGAAGCATGAGAGGTTGTTGGCAGTTCATATTATAAGGATTATAAACATGAGTCCAAGGCTGAAAATCCTAGATTCTCTATCGACTTGAACCAACATGCACCAGTTAAAGAACATCCTGAATTTAGAATGGAGATAAGAGATGAATATGATAGGGTAAAAGAATTAAAATCTACCATCAGGCACCTAAAGAAAGAAAAATAAATGTTAGAACAATGGAATTCTAAACATCAAGAAAAGTTGCAGAAGGTAAAAACGAAGAGGAAGGATCAACAAGTTTTTCTCAAAGAGGTAAGAGAATAAAATGTCAAATTGTATTGGCACAATGTGGTTTTGAAGACTAAATTGAAACAAATTAATACTACAGGTTCTATTGTTATCATATAGTGAAGGCTTCACACTCTAGATATCCTACAATTTTGACCTATTGTTGATTCAAAGTTACCTATACTAAGGTTTTGAAACAAGTTGTTGTAAGGAGTTTTTTCAACATAACTAAATCCCTATTATTCAGGCCATCTGGGAGGACCAGCTTAGCTTCAGATCCACTTTATATTATATGATATTTGATTATCTCATTACTTTATGAACTAGCATATTTTTTTCCAATATCTAAAATATAAGATTAAGGGGCTCGAATTATATGTATCAAAGGATGTATCTCCTAAATATCAATTAGAAAATAGGATCCTATCTTAACTGTAATATTGAAAGTAAGATCTATGGGAACTGGTTGTAATGTTTAAAAGGAGATATGATAGACACGAAAAAGGGTTGATTGGTTGGGAACCATTAGACATTTTTTAGAAGACATTGTAAAGAAAAGAACTATTTCATCTTGATACTAAATGGAAAAGGCTTTTTGATGGTCAAGTTTCTATTCTTGTCTATATTTCTATATTTTTATTACTTGAATGCATGTTTGATCTTGTGCTAAGCAATTGATTATTTTATGTTTGTGAGTAAGTCAGTGGAAATTCTATTGTTTTCTTGTTCATAATCAAATTTGTTTTCATGTACATGTCTCTTTTATCTTGAATGATATTTGGGATTAAAGAGTTTCATATGTGAGTGGACAAATTGAAAGCTTGCATACTTATTTCTTTTTCATATTATTTTTCCATATGATTATTGAATTGACTACCATTTACTAAGTCAGTGAGATATGGATTTGCTTTTGCCTTTGTGAATTGATATCGTATATTATCATTGACCCCAACCTTTAGACCAGTTAAAAAACCAATTTAGATATTTATCCATAAAACCATTGCAATAACTTGATGACACCATAGCTTCCGTTCTCATAGTCAATTGAAACTTTAGGGACTAACATCTTTTGGTGTTGTTGCCAAGGAACAGAGACACGAAGTATTTTTCCCTAGGAGAATGACAAAGACCAGATCTAAATCTTTATGGTGGACAAGAATTTAGACACTTTTCTATGACAGTATATTATTCACCTGGCGACTCGTCTGCATTAATTATGGATCCTAAAAGAGAAGGTAAAGGACTTAAACCTCCTCTAACTTTATCATCATCTACAAAGAAACAAGTGAACAGAAAAAACACAGATTCTAACCCTGTTCCAGCAGTGTCTGATCCTAAAATGTTATTGAGAAAATCTAAAAGTACTCCAAAACAATCCTCTTCTTCAAAAGATAAATATTCTTCTACAAGTTCTCAAGGACAGTCTTCTAATCTTGTTAATAACCCTCCAATTGTAGAAATTGTACCTGGAATTGAAACAAATCCTATTGTTCAACCTTCAACTATATCCTTTCCTTCAACTATCTCTGAATTGAATTTAGAACAATGGAAATTATTTGTTGATTTCATTGAAGAAGAATAAACAAACACGTTATCCATAGTTGGATCTTTGATGGATTTTCCCAAAGATACTAAAAGTGAACCTAATACACTTTTATCTTCATCACCCCAATCTAATTCTTCTAGAGAGGTTAAACCACATTTTCATTCCTTTGAAAATCCTTTGTTTTTGGAACCTTCATCCCATCCTTATTCAGAAAGGAAACCTGTGATTTCATCACTTGAAGATCAAAATATTATATCAACTCTAACAAGTTTTTCTACCCAAGGAATTGTTTCTCTTTCTACATCCCAAGTTTTGCATATTCCTACAGGTCAAAGACCAGTTGTGATAAATATGGATGTAAATAGGATGGATGCAATTGTTATAGTCAGATATGCAACATCAATTTTACCACAAGTATTGTATGCCTTCCCAGCTAATGATTATATGAAGTATGTTCCAATATTCAATGGAGAGGGGGAAGTCATTGTTGAAGAGCACTTAAACTCTTTCTACAGTTTTGTAGATAATTTTAATGTGGAGCATGCATATGTTTGGATGAGACTTTTTGTGCAAAGTTTAGATGGAGAAGAGAGGAAATGGTTTAGAAGCATCCCTCCTAATTCTATTGTTGATATTTATGCACTAAATGATACATTTTTTAGACACTAGGGAGATAAGAAAGATTACTTGTATTATATCACTGCATTTGGTGCTTTGAAAAGAAAACAAGGAGAATTTGTATTAGATTTTACCAAAAGATTCAATAAAATGTATAGTAAGATTCCAGATGAAATCAAACCCACAAAAACATATGCCAAAATTACTTTTGCCAATGATTTTGATGTTGAGTTTTCTCTGTTGTTGAGAGAAAGAAGTTATGTCACTCTGATTTTGATGTAGGAAGCAACCATTGAAATAGAATCCAATATATTGGCAATAGAGAAATTGAAATCAAGGAGTGACAGAGAAAAGAAAAAATAGAGAGAAGAACTTCCTTCTTCTTCTCATACAACATATGACTCCAATATTGATGAAATAGCCAAAATGTTGAAAACCTTGACATCTGAAATGGCCAGGCTGAAGATGGAAACAAAAAAACCTAGCAGACATACACGGGAGGGAGGATACATAAATCCTAATCAGTTCAAAAGGCTTAACAATGTTCCTCAAATTTTTCCAAGAGAAAGGAGAAATCAAGAAGATCAGAGGGTTTTTCCTCCTTTTCAAAACAATGCAGTGGAAGAGGTTGAATAAATTGATGACATTAAGGAGGATTCCACAGTTCATTTAAATGATAAGAATTACCTCCCACTCATCTGACACAACAATATTATGAGGATACTCTTATACTGAATCAGATTGAGGAAGAATATGTTTAAGGGAATTATCAGAAGGAACCTAAAATAAAAAAGTATGATCTTAGGTCTAGATCAAATGGATCAAAAGTGGATACACATGTTCAAACCAAAAAGACAAATGCTCTAGTCAAATCAGGGTCCAGTAAAGAAACTAGGGCTAAAATTGATCAGCAAAAACAACAACTGTCAAGGTTGGTACTACAAAGGTAAAGGAATCTAAGAATAAAGTTCCTTCTTTAAGTTTGGAAAATGAAATCAATAATATCAAAATCCCCATACCTCTGGTAGAATTGATGAAAACTGGTCCTTTTAGAAAATCTGTCCAAAAAACATTATAGTCCCCTACTCATGTTACTTTTTCAAATACCATAAATCTTGAAGATAAAAATCCTTCTATAACCATTGGACCACATATTGAGGATATATCTGATGCTTATCCTCCTTTCTACATATCCCTAAACATTCATGAAAAAAATATTGCATAATTGTTTAATGGATTCAGGAGCATCACACAATGTCATGCCAAAGGTAGTAATGGATGAGATAGGAGTAGATATCACTAAGCCTTATCTAGACCTATATTCATTTGAATCCATAAAGGTTAAATGTATGGGATTCATTAAAGACCTGGTTGTCACTTTATCTCAGTTACCCATGAAAAGTGTGGTTTTGGATGTGATTGTGGCTGATATACCTCCTAAATTTGGGATTTTATTGTCAATATCATGGGCTAAGAAAGTAGGAGGTACATTACAAATGGACCTTAGTTATGCTACCATACCTATTTTTGGTGGATAACATCAAAGATTGTACATGGAAGTGGGGTTGGCTTACCTGGTTAGTGATCATGAAAACCACAGTAATCATCCTATATATGCAGTCGAAGATGAATTTGGTTCTTCCATTTTTCACATCAGTGATAAAACAACTAAAGAATCGGTGAGGAAGGTTACAGCTACAGAAGAGGAAAATGTTGAAAACTCAGTATGGAAGATGTACTTTTATGATTCATGATCCAAAGAAGGTTCTAGGGCTAAGATTTTTTTTCATTTCTCCTTCCAAAGACGTCATTCCTCTATCATACAAATTGGAGTTTGATACAACAAACAAAATCAATGAATATGAGGCTCTGTTGTTGGGTTTGAAAGCTACTAAGGATATGTGCATTGATAAAATTTCAGTCTTTGGGGATTCAGGTTTAATTATCCATCAACCCAAGAATATCTACCAGGCCAAACAACAAAGATTAAATAAATATAGAAATGAAGTGTGGGATTTTGTTGGGAATTTCTTTTTGGATTTCAATATTACTTTCATACATAGAAGTTTGAATGAACATGCAGATTCTCTACCTCTGGCAGCTAGTAATTTCAAAACTCCAATACTTCCCAATTTAAGATTTGAAGTTGAAGTAAGACACAAACCTTCTATACCAGATAATATAAAAAATTGGTCAATTTTTAAAGATGATCAGGAGATTAAAATATTTTTAGAGACCATTGATGAATTTTCTTCCATTTCCATAGATCAAGAAAATGAAAATGATGATGAATAAGTTTATTATGCTGATATTTTGCAAAACAACATTGTTGGTCATTAAATTATTGAGCTGAAAACCAATCATTTTCCAAAGGGTCTCGTTCCCCTTGAGAGATTATTTGATCATAATGATGTGTCTAAAAATTTTGTTATTCAAACAGAGGAGGCTGAAGTGGTAGATTGTGATATCAATTCTGATTCAAAACCAAATATGGTGAGGCTATCCAAGAAATTACCAGAAAAACAGAGGAAGAGATATGTAAGTTTGATGAAACAGTTTGTTGATGTTTTTTCTTCATCTTATGAAGACCTTAAGGTTTTTGATACAAAGATTATGCAGCATAAGATTCCTTTGAAGCCTAGATCCAAACCTTTTAAGCAGAAATCAAGACAATTCAATCCATTGTTGTTACCCATAATTGAAAAAGAGTTGAAAAGGTTGTTGAATGCCAAAATTATAATTCCATTGAGATACTCAGAATGGGTAGCAAATTTTGTACCTATCAGAAAAAAGAATGGAGAGAAATATGAATAGGTGTTCTCTGAAGAAAAATTATCTATTACCTAAAATGGATCATATTTTACAAAGAGTGGTAGAGGCTCAAAGGATTTACATGCTTGATGGATATTTAGGTTATAATAAGATATCATTGATGGAAGAAGATAAAAAGAGGACAACTTTTACTACTCCCTGGGGCACTTTCATGTATGAAAAAATGCCTTTTGGACTCATGAATGCAGGATCAACATTCCAGAGAGCTATGGAAATCACATTCATTGGTGAGAAAGAAAAATTTATGATTATGTATCTTGATGATATTATTGTGTTTTCAACCTTTGATGATGAACACTTGTAGAATATGAAACAGACATTTGAAAAATGCAGAAGGTATGGTATATCATTAAACCCTAAAATATCTCATTTTGCCATGGAGGAAGGAAAAATCTTAAGACATATTATTTCACGAGAAGGAATCAAGATAGATCTTGAAAGGGTAAAGGCCATTCAGTAGATAGACATTCCAAGGAATAAGAAGTCTATCCAATCTTTCATAGGTAAAATCAATTTTTTAAGAAGATTATACCCAATTTTGCAGAAATCATCAAGCATATTACTGATATGTTGAAGAAAGATGAAGAGATCAAGTGAAAACCGAAAGAAAAGGAATCATTTGGAAATATTAAGTAGGCTTTAATTAAGACCCCTTTCCTGATCATCAATCCTAATTAATCTAAGGAGTTTTTTAATTTTTCATTTGCAACTGAAGATACCATTGTTGTTGTTCTCTTGCAAAGAAATGATGAAGGGTATGAACAAAATATATATTAATAATTTAAGGGATTCATAATTAAAGTATAATATCATGGATAAATAGGCCTATGCTCTGGTGAAAGCTTTGAAGTCTTTCAAAATCTATGTATTACATTATGAGATTATTGTGTATGTTCCAAATATTGTTGTCAGGGAAATTCTGGTCAACCAGATAGTGAAGGAAAAAGGGGAAGATGGATAACCAAGATTTTGGAATATAACATGGTCATAAAGCCTACTAAATTGATCAAAGGACAGGGACTTGCTAAATTACTGACATGATCAAATTGGATTGCATTACATCTTCAACAAATCAATAAATCTAGTATTACAAATTGAAAAAACGGATTCACAGGTAAGCAACAAGTATCGTTATTCTCCCCGGTACAAGGATATTGTTCATTTTCTGTAAAGTCTTCAATCTCCTCCTGATTTAGATAAATCCAAGTTCAGATATATCAAACTCAAATATGTAAAGTATTGTAACATCAATCAATTTCTGTTTTGGAAAGATCCTAATGGAATTCTGCTAAGATGTGTTGATGAAGAGGAAGCAAAACAGATTTTCAATGACTTACACAAAGGAGTTTATGGGGGCCATCATCATTGGAAAGCCACCGCTTTCAAAATATTGAGAGCAGGTTATTACTGGCCTGTAATGTTCTCTGATGTGTTTTCTCAAGTCAGATCATGTGAAACTTGTCAAAAGTTTGCAGGAAAACAGAAACTTATGTATGTGCCTTTGAAACCCATCATTTCCCATGGAACTTTTCAAAAATAGGGTTCGGATTTCATTGGAGAAATTCAACCTTCATCTTTTGGAAAACATAAATGGATACTCACAACCACAGATTACTTTACAAAATGGATTGAAGCAATTCCTACACAAAATGCAACAAATAAGGTAATCATGACTTTTCATGAGGAGAAGATTTTCTCGAGATTTGGGTGCCAAAGAAATTTGGTTACTGATAATGCCCATGCTTTCAAGTCTAATGCAATAATTCAATTTTGTGATAAGCACAACATCAAAATGGTTCACTCCACTCCTTATTATCCTCAAGGAAATGGATTAGCATAATCATCCAATAAAATCCTTATAAGGATCATTAAAGATTTTCTCACTGAAAATAAGAGATCATGGGATTCTAAATTGAAATTTTCCCTTTGGGATGATCAGATCAGTGCAAGGAAATCCATTGGAAATTCACCTTTTCAAATGGTTTATGGAACAAAGGTTTTGTTTCCAACTCAACTTGGTCTACTTGTTCTGAAAGTTTTACAAGAAGAGTTAGAAGAGCCCAATGATATTCAAAGGAGAATTTTTCAAATCATAGAAGTTCAATAGAATAGAGAAAATTTCCATTAGGAAGCAATTGTTTACCAGAACAAGGTTAAGGCAACTTTTAATAAGAAGACCAAAAATGATATTTTTGAAGAAGGTGATCTTGTGTTAAGGTGGGATGCTAGAAGAGAGGACAAAGCTAAACATGGTAGGTTTGAAAACTTATGGTATGGTCATTTCATAATCTCTAAAGATATGGATAACAATACTTTCCTCTTACACAATTTTAATGACAATGAAATATTGGGGGGGCAGTGAATGGGAGGTTTCTAAAACACTACTTATGTTAAACCAACCAAAGGTTTTTCAATTTGTACAGTATGTTATTCTTTGTTTAGTGTGATTAGTTGATGGTTTTGAGATAAGACTCCATAAACCCAATGGAAAACCTTATCTACATCTTTGTGGTTTTCATTTTTTGAAGGATAGCAGGGCAAGGAAATAAATTAGAGAAATTTTTTTATGGAGATCGGGGAGGTAAAGGCATTGGTCAGTAGGTTATTAAAGTTTCATTATGAAACATTATCCCCAGAAGGAGCCAGTGTTAGTCTCTAACTTTGCTAATGATTGTTGAGTTATTCTCTTTCATACCCTGTCTATCCCTAGCATTGTTTTGCACTTTGTTTTCTATGCTTCTATAGTGTTAAATTGAGATTGCTTTGTGTGTTCTATGTGATAGTTACCATGTTTTAGTTTGATTAAAGTAGAATTAGATGGTTTAGAATCTCTCCATCAAATTACAAGTCCTTCTCCCTTTTTAAATTTGAACTCTACCTTATGGAAAAGGGCACTACAAGAATATCGTTATTCTTGTAGTGTTAGGAATAATCATCATTTTGCATGTTCCACTTCACGAAATCATGTCATAAGACACCCGAGATCTTATCCTAAATTTCAGCATGATTGATGATTAAAATACAATCATGTCCTCGGTATTATACTCACTTGAAGAGATCGGGATTGTACTCATCCATCCTCAAATCATATCATAGGGTTCTCAGTTTCATGATTTGATTGTTGACAGAATACACTCAAAATATTTCATTATAACTTTGCAGGTCGCTAACATCGTCCATAACATTTTCATAAGATTTCTATTTTTGCTGACAGAAATCCTAGACAGACTTTGAAAGTCTGCAATCTTCATTATGGCGCCTAAGAAGAGATAGAAAATTTCCCAACTAGAACCAAAGGGCATTGATTTTCTTGAAGTTTACCCAAAGATTTCAGAGAGGTTCAAAAGAACAGGATGGTTTAATTTTTTTCAATGTTACAGGGTTATCATGAGCACGTTTCTTTAATGTTCGCTCATAATTTTGATGGATTTGAAACTGTGGTGGGAAAATTTGTAATTCATGTAACTGAACATTCAATAGGGATGGCATGCAGGATATCTATGTATGGAGAGAGGTGGTGGAAGAAAGAAGAGATACCAATGCAATTTGTCAACCTGTTTTTGCTCCCAGAACACCAAGATCTGAACTGGAGTCAAGGTATCCCATAGATCTAGTTGAAGAAGGAGTGGAAAACTGCCCTAATGGTGATTTGCAGGTATATTACCTTTGAAGGACATTTTTCATTTGTACATCTTTATCACATCAAATTTTTAATGCACTTAAATGGTAACATTCCTCAATGTTTACTAATCTTTTTATTGAAAAGCCTGACAAAGATGTCTAAGAAAATACAAACCCACCCTGCAATTGTCATTAAGTGTCTTTTTCATCAGAGATTGATAAGAGTCTTAGTTCTATATGCATTGGATGAAGTGAATCATTCCTGGGATTGGTTACTAAAGTCCCTTGAACTGAAAGAACATGAACCCAAACCCAAATTGGTTCCAAAACAAAAATCAACAAAGGAAAAGGGAACTTCTAAAACCCTTGTTGCTAAAAATAAGGAAAGTTCTCATGTGGTTAGAGTCACTCGATCTAGTAAGAGAAAACTACAATTCCAGTAGGAGACAGAGGCCTTAACTAAATCCTTCCCTGAAGTCAAAACTACCAAAGCACAGAAAAAGAAGCAAAAAAAAGAGGTAGAGTTGGATAGTCTTTTGCTTGTTCCAAAAGAAGAGCCTAAAGAAAGTAAAAGAATCTGGCTTAGGGGGGTCTACTAAGCAGCAGCTCAAACACTCAAAGTAGAAACAAAAGGAACTAGTTGTAGGTGATAAAGCTAAGCAGGTGAACAGAGCAAGAAAAGATAAAACTATGGTAAATTTCCCTAGCAGGTCTAATACTAGAGTTATAAATAAATTCACGTTGAAGTCAAAATCTCTCTTTAATCCTTCTCTTAAAGATGAAGATGTAATTTTTATAGATGATAACTCAACAAAAAGTACAGAGGAGGAAAAGGGACAATCTTCTACCATTTATTCATACAAAGGGAAAAAGATCAAAATAGAACCTAGAGATAAATATGATACTTTGGAAGAACAAAAAAGGGATGGGAAGGGAAAACAGGTAGCAGCTTATCCTATGAAACATTTTACCAGAGCCACTAAAAATCTAGGGATAAAGACCGAAACCTTACCCAAATCATCTCTAAAATAAGATTATTCAAAAGATCTTGAAGATGATCCATTTGAGGCTAAGACCAAATCAAAATTTGATTATTTCTTAGAGACAAAATTGCAAGATTTACAAGGTACTAAAGTGTCAGATAATGTTGAAGAAAGGGAGGTTGCCCGTAGTTCATCTTATAAGGATTATAAACATGAGTCCAAGATTGAAAATCCTAGATTCTCTATCGACTTGAACCAACCTGCACCAGTTAAAGAACATCCATATTTTAGAATGGATATAAGAGATGAATATGACAGGGTAAAAGAATTAAAATCTGTCATCAAAAACCTGAAGAAAGAAAAACACATGTTAGAAAATTGGAATGGTAAACAACAAGAAAAGTTGCAGATGGTAAGAAAGAAGAAGAAGTATCAACAATTTTTTCTCAAAGAGGTAAGAGAAGAAAATGTCAAACTATATTGGTACAATATGGTTTTGAAGAATAAACTGAAACAAATTAAGACCACAGGTTATGTTGTTATCATATAGTGAAGGCTTCACACTCCAGATATCCTACAATTTTGACCTATTGTTGATTCAAAATTACATATACTAAGGTTTTGAAACAAGTTGTTATGATCTACATAAGTGACAAGAAACTTTTGAATATGTAAAGAGTTTGTTCAGCATAACTAAGCCCTATTCTTTAGGCCATCTGGGAGGACCAGTTCATCTTCAAAACCACTTTATATTATACGAGATTTGATTGTCTCATTACTTTATGAACTAGTCTATTTTTTTTCCATTATCTAAAAGATAAGATTAAGGGGCTCAAATTATATGCATCAAAGGATGTATCTCCTAAATATCATCTAGAAAATAAGATCCTTTCTTAATTGTAATCTTGAAAGTAGGATCTCTTGGAACTGATTGTAATATTTAAAAGGAGATCTGATAGACAAGAAAAAGGTGTTGTTGGGAAAAATACCCTACGGACTAGCAAACTAGGGTCAGACTTGCATGCAGATTTTGACCGAAAAGAAATTACTTTTTTACCTACAACCCAAGACTTAAACCCCTCTTTCACAGTACACACATGGAAAAGGACCACTAACCTTGTTACCGGCGTTCAATGTAGATCCTCCATTGCTCTTTGATTACTTGCTTGCGCTGCTCCTTCCACAGATGACATGCACTCAAGACAAACAACAACTATGCATGCATGCTACTTCTCTACTCAAGGGTTAGAAATCAAGCATAAATTAACCAAACCATAGACAATTCATGCATTGGGACAGGAAAAGTATTCTTTTTATTACTGAAAATGAATCAATCTTACAATCAAAGCTGAGACCGACCACCGCTTTTTGAACCTGATCCTGGGCTCCTCTTCTTATGTCCTTCAACTGCTTTGCGTTAAATCTCCTTTGGCATGAGGAAAGGCTAAAGGGTTGGGACAATGGATTACGTAAATGGACAGAGTTTCTTCGCTATATTTTTTCCTCTTCCAAATGGTACTCCTACCCCTTCTTTTATAGGCTAGAAGGAGCTAGGGTTTTGGACAAACCCTCAGCCATGCATGGCCGGGAGTTTGAGTTAACTAACCCATAGATTTGTGTTCCGTCAGCAACTTTCCTTTTTTCTTGCTTTGTTAGGTACACGCGGGCTGTAGTGAGCCAGCCAACGTGCACACACATGCAGTAATGGGTTAGGGCGTGTGGGCCTTGACACCAGAGGATTTCCAAAGAGTTTTTCAGTAGATGTTTTGGCAATGAAGGGATATAAGTTGGCCAGATGCCAGGTAAGCATGTGTGGTGCAATTTAGAGTTATAACATATGCCCCCTAATGTGTGAGGTCAGAAGAGCATCTGATGGCCTAAATACATTACCAATCTTTACTGATGTGCTGAACGAGTGAGCCCAAGGATCAGGAACTAGGAGGTGTCGTTTTCAAAATAACAAATGTCTCACCGAGGTGGGCATACCCATGCTCGGAATAAGATAGAACCATGGCTACCAATCAAATACACTATAGATCCGTGTCAAATAAATATAAAGAGTAGCCGCAAATAATACACAGCGGAGCTACATCTCGAAATCAGAAAGATATACATATAGAGTACCCATCTTCCAGAAGTTGATTCAGCCTGATGATTGTACTTCAGGGCTCGAGCAACACATTTAAAATATTCTAAAACTTGGGTAGGAGTGTAATATGAGTGTACGACTACACTACCCAGAGGTCTTCGACGGCTCGTCGGTTATGGACTTGATAATCTTGATGATCGGACTGAAGGCTTTAGTGATTTCGAACAAGGAATTGATTGGATGTTCAAGATGGTCGGGTATGTGGACAAGAGACATATTGCAGAGGGGATGACTCAGGCTTAGTGACAAACTTCCCTTGGACGATAACACGACAAGTGATAAGACTCAGGGAGCATATATGTTAATCATAAGTCTACGAAGCAGGAGGCAACGCAAACTCTCCATATGTTTGGAAGAGTAACCAAACAGTGGAGGACACAACTCTATATAATGAGAAAATCTTCCTAAGGTCGTACTACATCCCATAGTCTGATGATCAAACGAACAGATGTTCTTTATCCAAGGGCGACTCATTATGCTGCCAATAAATAAAATACTTTTCCCATCCTCTTTTTGGGGTATATTTGATTTTTTTGTTCTTTTTGATAGTTTTGGAAAAAGAATAAAGGAATATTACGTTACAATGGAGGAACAAGTACTACAAACATACAAGCTCGAGGAACAAGACAAGACTGATGTTCTGGTAAAATGATACTCGGGAAAAATCCTCAGACGGCCAAAGGTGTTAAGACGCAGAAGCAAACTGTCACAAGGCTGGTGGATAAGGTATGCAAATGCAGTTGATAGAACACACAATGGTAACGTCCTTCTATGTAAGTTTAACGAGCCCAGAGAAGGTAATCTCGGTGGTTTTTCATATTTAGAGAGTCTGAAAAAGCATAAAAGGAGACTTCGTTGGGGCACCTTTTTCGACAATAGTCTAGTCGGTTTGAAAAAGGGATAAACTAGCACCGATTAAACGTCAATTCAAAACCATTTTAACGAGTGTGACAAGGACAAGATCACTAGGCTATTTTTTCACTTTTAAGGAGTCTGAAAAAAGCTTAACTATGGACTCCATCAGGAATATTCTTCTGGACCAATTTAACGAGTGTGAAAGAATAAGGTCACTCGGCAATCTTTTCAATTTTAGGGAGTCTGAAAAGAGCTTAACTATGGAATCTGTGGGGGTTTCTTTTCCGTAAATTTAGTCCCTCAGGCCCGAAAAAGGAATAAAATTATAACTGAGAGTACTCTTCTAAAGAATGGGAATTCGATAGAGTATACCTTTGTTCGTACAGTTGATCGTCTGGACCGAAAAAGGGGTAAACTACCACCGGACAGACGTGACTTCAAATTTCAGTTTAATGAGCGTGAAAGGTCACAAGATTGCTCGGCAATCTTTTCATTTTTAGAGGGTCTGAAAAGGGCTTGAAAGGAGACCCGTTATTTTTTGGGAGTCCTGAGGGTAAGGCAAAGAGTGAAAAAGACGCATGCAAATGAGTCTCAAACTCATATTCAGGAAAGAGTATATGGACTCCCGAGCCTACAGTGTTTTTAGAAACGACATGGACACCATAATGCAACCAGGACCTACCTAGGGCATCCATGTTCTGGTAAGCTCTACCACCAAGTCGCGACACTTCTAGAGCAGATATGACGGTTATGTGTCACAACCTGATGGGATCGATCCTATAGCATAAGAAAAAGGCAACGAGATGCAAAAGTTGGGGTGGTATCCTAACCTATATGCTCAAGTTGATTTTTGCAAAAAAAAAAAAATTATGGACCGTCAATATTTTTTCGAAACTCAAAAAAAATTGTCCCAATAC
>JASDQU010101546.1:235579-250857 GCA_032191745.1 Picea mariana
TTCTTTTTTGAGAGAGTTCTGAGTTTCAGTCCTCGGGTTGTAGTACGAGGACATCAGGCCTCTTTCCCTACAGTGTGTAGATGGGCAGTGTTACTGTCACGACAGGGTGGTGGAAGGACCATTGAGTCCTTCGACGATGATTTCTTTGCTTGGCTATCATGACAGATCCTTGTTATCGAGGACAACCCGTATGCAAGGATAGATTTCTCTAGAGATCCTGAGATACCCGTGCCTCCTGGTGAGGAGCGAGGGGAGATGGGTAAGTCTCCGCCTTTGTAGTTTTTTTGTTTGCATATGTAATTTTTATGTCTTTTTTGTTATATATATCATTTTCTTGTATGTCAAAGTATTTGACGAGTAAACGTTTGTTGCATGCAGATGTGGGACCCGTGCGACCTGCCGACTATGCACGGAATAGGTGTCATCCACGGCCGGAAGCCGCGACTGCCACTGCTGGGGGAGCAGCAATAGCAGGGAACCTCCCCGTCGGAGAGGTCGAGAGGGTCCTTAGACGAATTGAGCGAAACTTCACTGCGCTCACTCGCACAATCCCGATGGCAGAGATAGAGGACCTGCCGCCATCCATGCAGCCTCATGTTGTGGGGGCACCTCGAACATGGGTCCAACTTTTTAGGCGTTTAGCCCATGCTGTAGATGATTATAACAAGGCCCATAGGCCCTGAACAGACTTAGATTTGTGCCATGAGAACCTACTTGTATATATGTTTTGAGGGCATAAGCCTAGTGACTCATTACTATTCCCATTTTTGAGGTGCTTGCGTCCATCTATGTACTTCGAGTATTTTGTGATATTTATATATGGTTTTTATCTTTTTGTGTCTTATGGATTCTATGTGCAAAAATGTATTTACATGTTTATGTCCATGTTCTTTTTATATGTGGGAGAGATGCCAATCTAAAATTTGATTAGCTAGAGTATCTATAATTTGGTTTAATCTCCTAGGAACATGAAAATATGTAATATAATCAAAGTTTTGTTCTAAGAGATGTACCCTAAGGAATCGTCGGTGTAAAGTTGGATCATGAACCCGGTATACTCTGTTTAGCTGCGACACAACTAGTTGAGCATCGAGATAGACCCGGAGATGAGAGATACCCAATGACGAGGCGTCACAAAGCAACTCAATAACTGCACTATACTCAACGGCATTATTTGTGGTGTCACCTAAGCATATACCTCCAAAAGATAACAACTGACCCTGTGGTGTAAAGATTACCCAAGCTGTGGAGGCAAGCCTCCGCGTGTGTCGACTAGTACCGTCTGCATACCCAACAAACACCTCGGACTCACTTGACATCTGCCATATTGATGAAAGATAACATCAATGACACATCCATAACACTTTAAAAGAAACTTGAAAAGTAATAGTACAAAGACTATACATATGTTACAAAAATTTACCCACAGTGACATGTCTATGAGTAATACTTCTTGAGGTAGAGCCCATTTCTAGGCTCCGCCAAAGCATTCCCTTCAAAATCAACCAAACGATAAGAGCCCTTTTTTATTACCTCTTTTATAATGAAGGGTCCGAACCACATGGGTTTAAAATTTACTGCCCCTAGGGGGTCCTTGTCTTGGTCGTAGACCAGGACAAGGTCGCCTTCAGAAAAAATCCGAGGATGAATGGACCTATCATATTGACACTTGACCTTATGTTTATGAGCCTCGTTGGCCAAAGCTGCATCATGACACTGCTCATCAAGCTACTCAAGGTGTACTAACCTTTCTTCAAGTGGAGAAGTGTCTGGCAATAACTATACTGCCAATTTCAGAGATGGGATTTGACATTCGATGGGCAAGACTTTCTCCAGCCGGTAAACAAGTTGGAAAGGTGAGAAACCAGTTGTAGTCTTAACAGATGTTTGGTAAGCCCATAATGCTGAGTATAACGTCAAATGCCAATTTGACTTGGCTGAGTTGATAGTTCGTTGTAGAATAGTCTTAAGAGTTTTGTTTACAGCTTCTACCTGCCCATTGGCTTGGGGGTAGTAAGGTGATGAATGTTCCTGCCGTAACCCAAGATTTGATGTTAATTCGGTCATCATTTGGTTCTGAAACTGACTGCCATGGTCAGTGACAATCTCTAAACGTCAGTGACAATCTCTATGATCAAGTTGAATAAGAAGAGAGATGCAGTCTCTCCATCATCTTTAAACGTTGGCATAGCCTCGACCCACTTAGTGAAGTAGTCGACAGCTACAATGATATAGCGGTGCCCCCTTGCTGATGGGGGGTTGCATGTAGTGTAATCAATCCCCCACTTAGTGAAGGGACCAACTGTGATGACAGGAAACATAGGAGCGTGATGTGCTCTCATCTTCCGAGAGAAGACTTGGCACGGATGGCACTTCTTGACCAATTCGATACAATCTTTGATAAGTGTCGGCCAGAAGTAACCTGCTTGTAGAATCTTATAAATGACTGCCACAAGCTCTAGTATGACAATCATTGAGCACTATGATGGCCTCCTCATGAGTGAGACATCGACGCAAGATGTAGTCTACACCTCTCCGATACAACGTATCATCGAGTATGAGATAATTCTTAGCCTGATGGCGTATCCGTCGACGCTCGTCACGAGAAGCAGAGGTGGGGCACTTCAAAGTCTGGAGATAGATAAGTATATCTCCGTACCAAGGGTCTGAAGATTCAATCAAAAACATATCCCCTCGGATAGGCGATTCCTCAAGCACAACATCACCTGACTCAACCAGAAGTTCTAAAATAAGCTCTGCGAAGACCAATGACTTCTTGGACTTTGCTGAAACGAAGTCTAAGTCAAATTCTTGGAGGATGACCATCCATCTACTGATTTTTCCGCCTATAACTCGTCGTGTCAACATGTATTGGAATGGATTCGCGACAGCAATGACGGTGGTCTTTCGAAACAGAACATAGTGACGGAACCGTTGAACTGCATGAATTGCTGCCAACGTAAGTTTTTCAATATGAGAATAATTGAGTTCTGGTCCTACGAGGCCTCGGCTCAGGTAATAGATCACRTATTCTGAAAATGAATCGTCTTCTTGGACTAAAACCATGCCTATAGTTGACTCTACGACAGCCAGATATAATAAGAAATCTTTGTTATAATTAGGTGGCCGTAGAAGAGGTGCAGTTGTGAGGGYGTGTTTTAATGCATCGAAAGAGCGTTGAGTGGCTTCGTCCCAAAAAAAAGGAACGTCTTTCTTTAGCAAACGCATAAAGCCCTTGGTGATTTCCGCATAGTTGGCAATGAAGCGTCGTAAGAAGTTCGCCTTGCCTTGTAGACTCTGAAGTTGTAAGATTGTGCATGGGGGGGGAAATTGGATTATTGCCTCCACCTTAAGAGGATTGACCATGATCCCTGTTGTTGATACGATGAAACCTAACACGTCCTGACGTTACGCAGAAGCTGCACTTGTTTGGATTCAAGCGAATCCTGAAGTAGTGACAGCGTTCGAAGATTAGTCTAAGGTGAGTGGGATGATCCTTTCGCTTGCGAGACCATGATGCTAAATCATCTAGATAGGCCTCGACTATATGTTTGAGTTCATGAAACACAAAAGACATGGCCTGCTAGAATGTGGCTCCAGCATTTTTAAGGCCAAAAGGCATCTTACGATATGCGAATGTACCCCATGGACAAATGAATGTCATTTTGTGTTGGTCTTCAGGTTTGATTTGGATTTGATTATATCCCAAAAAACCATCCATGAACGAAAAGGCTTCACAACCATCACATTCATCAATGATCTGGTCAATGAATGGTGTTGGAAAATTGTTTTTGGGACATGCCTTGTTCAAATCATAGAAATCAGTACATACACGAATCGTGCCTTATTTTTTATTGACCGGCACGGGGTTTGACACCTATTGAGTCAAATGAATAGGGTAAATAAAACCTTCCTTGAGCAATTTCTCAACCTCAATATTGATGGCTGCTGCTTTCTTAGGATTGACTGGACGAAGTTTTTTTCGAACAGGCTTGGCATCAGGATACGTTGAGATTTCATGTTCAACTATTTTTGGATCTATACCTGGCATTTCCTCATAAGACCAGGCAAAAATATCGTGGAATTCTTTGAAAATATCCATGTAAATTTGAATCTCTTCGAGGGAGAAATCCGCTCCGACGAAGACATTCTCCACGACTCCAGGGTTTCGGGAGATGTTAATGGGTATAGTTTCAGCGATAATCTCCATATTCTCCTCAGCATAAATTTCCTACGTAGCTAAGAGATTAATAGGACATGGCTGATCTCCCATCATGGTAATAGTGAATTCTCCTGCCTCGATTCGGCTTAACTCTGGGAGGAAATATGATCTGTGATGAAGATCTTCCCAAGGTTTGTTCGGACTAGTCATTGCTTCTATTACTGCTTCATCAGAAGGCAAGACTAAGTCTAATGAATCAATGTTAGCGAGAGAACCCTGAGCCCAAATAGGCTCTAGAAGTGGATCCAACTCTTGTACCGGAGTCAGATCAGGGTTAGCTGAGGCTTGCTGGACTAAAGAGTACGCTACCTCAGCGGTCGACAAGGGCATGGACATGTCGGGGTGCCCTGTCTCATCCATCATGGCTGATGGGGAAGGCAGAATCCAAGGATCCTCAAAGTAGGTCGTGCGGAACGACGAAACTTGAAAAATATCAACCTGATGGTGATTAGATATAAATTTGACATCGTCATGAGGAGGTGGGTAATCGAAGGTACCCATCAAGGATGGGCACAAACCAACTCCTACGTTAACGACACCTGGTTGAGGATTATCAATCANGGAAATATGATCTGTGATGAAGATCTTCCCAAGGTTTGTTCGGACTAGTCATTGCTTCTATTACTGCTTCATCAGAAGGCAAGACTAAGTCTAATGAATCAATGTTAGCGAGAGAACCCTGAGCCCAAATAGGCTCTAGAAGTGGATCCAACTCTTGTGCCGGAGTCAGATCAGGGTTAGCTGAGGCTTGCTAGACTAAAGAGTACACTACCTCAGGGGTCAACAAGGGCATGGACATGTCGGGGTGCCCTGTCTCATCCATCATGGCTGATGGGGAAGGCAGAATCCAAGGATCCTCAAAGTAAGTCGTGCGGAACGACGAAACTTGAAAAATATCAACCTGATGGTGATTAGATATAAATTTGACATCGTCATGAGGAGGTGGGTAATCGAAGGTACCCATCAAGGATGGGCACAAACCAACTCCTACGTTAACGACACCTGGTTGAGGATTATCAATCATAGGGACCGTGGATGCCCCCAAAGTTGGGTCAGGCCTGGAGAAAGACAGTTGATCAATGGTCACTATCCGACCCTCGTGTGGAAACAACAAGACTCAAAAAACTGTAGCAACCATAGCTTGCATAGCATAATTCCAACTCCTTCCTAACAAGAGGCTATAGTCGAGGGGAGAATCGACTACCTCTACTTCAACACACACGGTCTTCCCTCCTAACTGCACAGGAAAAGAAGGAACGATGCCATGTGGTCGGAAAGAACGATCGTCGAAAGCAGTGAGGAGAGTAGGTGATGGAGACAAAGCGGGATAGCCAATGGCCTTCCAACATGCTAACGACATAACACATTTCGAGGTGCCCTCGTCGACCACCGTGCGGAAGATATTCCATGTAAAATTTTTCGTGGGATGACCCACTACTATCTGGAACGTTATGTGGTAAGGCAGACGAGGTTTTAAGTCGGTTGTATCTAACATGATGGTACCCAGGTTAAAAGTCTCAATAGAGCCCAAAGCGGTTAACAAGGCTTTCCTCTGAGCAGGGAAGCTTTGGAGGACCTCCAAAGCAGACATCGCACAAGGGGTCTATGATAAATCCTCCACCACAGAGTAATTATGGGCCGCCCTTGCGTTTGGGTTGTGAGAAGCTTTTTCAAATGCACCCTTTGGAATGCGTGTCATTGTTTCTCCCAACATCTTCTCGATCTATAGAGGAAGAGATGGGAGATCAGCTTCTTTACCCTTCTCAGAAGCACTTGGCTTACTATAGTCATGCACTCTAGTCGTTATGAAAGCATCACCCCTAACCATATATACATTCACGGATGAGGGATTGTTTGGAGGAGGGCAGGTTTCTTGGCTGCCCCCTTCTGTACTTGTAGAGGCTTGAGTTAAATTTTGCCCATGTTGAAAAGGATTAGTCAACACTGCCTGCTGTTATTGTGTGACAAACTTTTGGGCCTTTGCAAGTCGAGGACAAATATGGTTTGGGTGGTCTTCTACACACAAGTTGCACGGATACCTCGCCTTCCATTTTTTTGTAGTGTCCCCGCCAACGTTATCAGTGGGTTTTTTATCCCCCTTACCCTTCTTTCGTTGTTTTTTCTTCCCTTCAGGCTGTTGGGTGGCCTTTGGGTTAGTCGACTGCATGGAGTGTACGTCCAACGTTTGGGTAGGGGGAGCAGCCAAAGCAGTAGTTTGGCTGNCTCGCCTTCCATTTTTTTGTAGTGTCCCCGCCAGCGTTATCAGTGGGTTTTTTATCCCCCTTACCCTTCTTTCGTTGTTTTTTCTTCCCTTCAGGCTGTTGGGTGGCCTTTGGGTTAGTCGACTGCATGGAGTGTACGTCCAACGTTTGGGTAGGGGGAGCAGCCAAAGCAGTAGTTTGGCTGGCCATTGTGTGTTGTATGAATAACTGTTGCAACTATTTTGTCAATTGCTTAGCGGGCTTGGTTTGTGTTGAACCAACAATACCATCGGCATGCAGTCCAGCTCTCTATCTAGTTTTATCTAGTATCAAATGTGGCGCATCTAGCAAGATGTTGTATAATAAACCAGACTGAGAATAGATGAGCTCAAACTGTTGAGCCCTCATGATGGCATCTTCTTCGGAGAAAAATCCTGAAGTCACGACGTCTTTGGATAACTGAGGGACCAAAGACTTAAGGAACCACTCAAGCAGGAATGCTGGTGGGAATGGTACTTTAATTAGACTCTTCCGGCGTCTCCACTCTCGGATACGATCAGAGATATGGTCCGCAGTTGTCTGTTCAAAATTGGCGAGTAGCTCTGTGCCAGCATCGTATCTCACAGGTAACTGGAAATGGTTAAGGAAGGCCATCGCCAGTTCACCAAAAGAAGAGTATCTTGAGCGATCGTGCTCGATGTACCATTTCATGGCACTCTCGATAAGAGTACGTTGAAACAATCGCAACTGTACAGAGTCATCCTTCAATGAGTTAGATGAACACCAAAGATGGAAGGTAGTCACAGGATCACCTGGATCTTCATTAGGTTTGGCCTTGAACTTTGGAATGTCCGAAGGAAACTTCGTTGGCATAGGAGGCCAATGCAGATCGTGACAAATAAGATCATTTAATAACCTTGTCAAATCTGGCAAGTGTAAAGTTGCCAGGAATGGTAGTTTGGGTTGCTGCTGATAACCTGGGAAAAAGGGTCCTGGAGTTTGACTGGCACCAGGTTGCCAGGAAAAGTTTGGTTGTTGGTCTGGATTCTGGTAGAAACCATGGCCCTGACCAGCATAAGGATTTTGCATCTGTGGAGACATCATCGACTGATTTCCCATAAAGGACATAGGGTGTTGGGCATGCATCGTGTTCGAAGGACTTTGGGAAGGATTACCCCATGCCGGTCCTGATGGGAGAGGCATAGTAGTCTGTCTAGGGTTCCATTGACTGTGGAAAGAATTACCCCAGACCATCATTCCATAGGAGGGAACGGATCCTTGTCCTGAGTTCCAAGGTCCTGCTATATGTGCCCCCTACGCAGGAATAGTACCCTGCGTCGGAGTAGACTGTCCAAAAATGGGATTGCCCCCAAACGGGAAAGCGGTGGATGAGAAAGTGTTGTTACCAAATGTCATGTTCCAAACAAATGGTGTCAAACCTACCGGCATATTGTGTGTAGGTTTTCCTTGACTCCCTTCTCCAAATAAACTAGTGTGTGCAGGTTGCCTGACGGACTGCTGATGCGGACCACCAAGCGAAGGGGACGAAGGAGGGATATGACCTCCTGCGTAAGGAAAAGCGTTAAAAGGGACAGGAGTGCCCCCAAGTTGACCTTGCAGGGGAGCGTAATAGCTCCCTACCCCCAGACCCAAATTCTGTAAAGTGGAGTAAGTGAGTGTAGGACTTGTACCCGAACTAGGCATACCATATGAGAACAGAGGGCCTGTCGCACTAGGTGTGAAGGGGGTTGTGGCCGCCGCCATAGACGGGTTTGGTCCACTGTGCGACATAGTTGTGGTCGAGACCATGGTGGTTCGGACCGACGATGGTAAGTTAGGAGATGATTCTCCTGTGGTAGCAACTATGGTGGGAATGGAAGAATTCCCAGAAGAAGTAACAGCATTTGTTTCCATAGYTGTGTGAGGCACTATCTGGCGTTCGTGAAATTGGATTGGTGCAGTAAACGATGCCTAGATATTAGTGGTTGGGGTTTCAACTGAGCCAATATTGGCGGTTGATTCCTTTGGGATTTGTTCGGGCACAAAGGTTTGTAACCCGGTCGCTTCGAAAGACCCTTATTGGTCTAGCTTCCGCCTTAATGGTGGCAGGGGTGGCTCCAGTGTAACCGGCGGCAGGCCCAGAAGCCTTCGTGACCAGCGGAGCTCGGGATCCTCCACTATGTGAGAAGATCCAAGACACGCTAAGGTATTCTACACGTTCAAAAAGTAACACACACTAAAAAGAAGCCCCTAAGAGATAAGACAAGCAATCACTAAACTATTTGGAAGAACAGTTACAACAACCAACACTAGAGCAACTTATCGGTGCAAGTGCAACTCGAATACGAAAGCACCCTCTGGGTATACTCTGTAAAGTGTGGCCCAATGTCTGTCCTAGGTACCACGGTATACCCCCGTAGTCACCCGTGTATGTCCCTAAAAAGATTGGCAACTAGGTTGCCAACACGCGAACAGTCACCAGGCGGGTACAGTCGAAAGTCGGGTAGACCACAATGAGCAGGGTATCAAGCCCGAAACCTGTCAAGGGTATCGAGAGAAAATGGTCTGGAAGACAACTGAGGACCTTGAACAGATTCGAGACCCATGAAGCCCCGTGGCAAATGCAAACGACGGAATCCCAAAACAAGCCCTCAATATGTGTTCTCCACTACGATTGGTCCAGCTTTGGAAGGGTTATCTCCGCTACCTTTCCGCACGCGACCTCGTGTTTATCCCCTGTGTTAGAGGGGGGTCCCAGATAACTTCCACGAAACTGGACTTAGACACTCCCTATCGCAGACTCTAATGTTTGGTTTTGAATGTCCTTGGAGAGTTTCCTCTCCAACCTAATCCAAGGCCCTAGGCCTGAACTAGTTTGTGAACCCTACAAACAAAAAGTCTAATAGATTTTAAATTAGCGTTTCTTTTATGGTTTTTTCTTACGTCAAGGGGTATGAGGGTGAAACTGATGATGTGTAAAGATGAAAGCAAAAACGAATGAAAAAATCTAGAAACAAAAGCTTTTTCTAAATGTAAAATTTAAACAACTTTTCACAAAGAAAGATTTCTTCTTCTTTTCAATTTTTCTAAGATTTTATACAGCAAACATAAAGGAATTTCGCTCAACTACGAGCTACTTATGCTCTAAATGCACTGCAAAAACTTATGAAATAAAATACTTATCCCTAGATAATGATGCAGAAATACACTCTTCAAACAAAGAAGAAAATGAAAAGAGAATTTTTTATTTATTTAAGTGCTAGTAAAGAAACAAAGGGAAAATACCGACAAGCACAAAACCAAGAAAAACAAATTCTGGCTTAAAGCGCAGATCGCAAAGAACTAGAGTAAAGACACACAATGGAAATAAAGAAAACAAAGACTCTTACACTTGTCTAAAAACCATAATATATATATATATATATATATATATCAACTGAGAAAAAGTAAGCTAAGGGTAAGATGACCTAACCTACTGACTGTTCAACCCTAGACTCAAACACCTAAGAGGAATACTTCTCATCAAAGGAGGGGATGACTACCCCACCCTGAACAAAAAGTAGCATGTCAAGCACACTATTGTCACTAAAATAGCACGCATGTAAACGCATGCTGAGCTGAAACAGGAAGCGTGTACACGCGGGCTGACCTTGTACAGGCCACGTGTATGTCTAAATTCTAAGACAAAAATGAAAACAGGTAGTCCAAACCAGTAAGAGGCCTCTGGTATTGATAACCAGGGTCCCTTGAAGGCTTGGATGCTCTTTCTAATAGAAAAGAAAAATAATGCAAGGAATAACAAGGCGAAAAAAGCAATCTGAGATAGGACTGTGAACCAGCAAGACTCAGACAGGATTCCAGAAAACCCCCTGAGAATGTATAATTCTGACAGGGAAGAGGAGGACTGCCTCTAAAGTTCTTTGAACTCCTACATACTACTGTTATCTCTACAGCTAGAGTTCACACGTGGGTTGTAAGAGGATAGGTCACGGGTACAGGCATGCAGGCCTTCTGCAGGCCGCGTGTACCTCTGTGTGTCCCAACAACTACCGTCAAGCAAAAGTTAGGGAAAACTGGTATGAAGAACCAGGCTCCCTGCTAGCTCAGACCTTACAGAAAAAGATAGGCAAAGAAAAACAGAAAACCTATTCTTTAAACTACCCAAAAACTTTAAATAAATCCAGAAACCCTAAAGAGTATTATCCCCAGTATGGTCGCCAATTCTGTTGTTGGGAAAAATACCCTATGGACTAGCAAACTAGGGTCAGACTTGCATGCAGATTTTGACCGAAAAGAAATTACTTTTTAACCTACAACCCAAGACTTAAACCCCTCTTTCACATTACATGCATGGAAAAGGACCACTAACCTTGTTATCGACGTTCGATGTAGATCCTCCGTTGCTCTTCGATTACTTTCTTGCGCTGCTCCTTCCACAGATGACCTGCACTCAAGACAAACAACAACTATGCATGCATGCTACTTCTCTACTCAATGGTTAGAAATCAAGCATAAATTAACCAAACCATAGACAATTCATGCATTGGGACGGGAAAAGTATTCTTTTTATTACTGAAAATGAATCAATATTACAATCAAAGCTGAGACTGGCCACCGCTCCTTGAACTTGATCCTGGGCTCCTCTTCTTATGTCCTTCAACTGCTTTGCGTTAAATCTCCTTTGGCATGAGGAAAGGCTAAAGGGTTGGGACAATGGATTACGTAAATGGGCAGAGTTTCTTCGCTATATTTTTTCCTCTTCCAAATGGTACCCCTACCCCTTCTTTTATAGGCTATTAGAAGCTAGGGTTTTGGACGAACCCTCGGCCATGCATGGCCGGGAGTTTCAGTTAACTAACCCATAGCTTTTTGTTTCGTGGGAAACTTTCATTTTTTCGTGCTTTGTTAGGTACACGCAAGTTGTAGTGAGCCAGCCACCGTGCACACGCGTGCAGTAATGGGTTAGGGTGAGTGGGCCTTGAAACCAGAGGATTTCCAAAGAGTTGTTCAGCAGATGTTTTGGCAATGAAGGGATATAAGTTGGCCTGATGCCAGGTAAGCATGTGTGGTGCAATTTAGGGTTATAACAAAAGTGTTGATTGGTTGGGAACCATTAGCAAGTTTTGAGAAGACATTGTAAAGAAAAGAACTATTTCATCTTGATACAAAAGGGAAAAGGCTTTTTGATGGTCAGATTTCTATTCTTGTCTATATTTCTGTCTTTTTTTTACTTGAATGCATGTTTGATCTTGTGCTAAACAATTGATTATTTTATGTTTGTGAGCAAGTCAGTGGAAATTTTGTTGTTTTCTTGTTCATAATCAGATTTGTTTTCAAGTACATGTCTCTTTTCTCTTGAATGATATTTTGGATTAAAGAGTTTCATATGTGAGTGGACAAATTGAAAGCTTACATACTTCTTTATTTTTCATATTATTTTGCCATATGATTACTGAATTGACTACCATTTACTAAGTCAGTGAGATATGGATTTTATTTTTCCTTTGTGAATTGATATCATACATTATCATTGACCCAAACCTTCAGACCAGTTAAAAAACCAATTTAAATATTTATCCATAAAACCATTGCAATAACTTGATCATTCCCTAGATTTCCCTCTCACAGTCAAGTGCAACTTTAGGGAGTAACACCTGGAGACTCCATTATAGCAGTTGGAGTTATTGGAGCCACATATCTCACAGAATTCTTAGTTGGATTGTGTTGGATCCCTATAAGGGAAGTGGGATAGACTAAGGGATTGCAGAGTAGAGAAGGGGCTACACTTCCTTGGATTGTACAAGCTGATGGGGAATGAGAGGTTGTAGGTTGTAATTGTTGTTCAAGTTTGGTACATTATCCTAGCCATTGTTTGTATTAATTGTTAGACCTATCTGGCTTAGGTATCCATTTCCTTGATAGATTCATAGCCCCAACTTGGTGGTGACCTGCTATTGAGAGATAAAGAACAATGATGTCTATGGTTGGGTGGAACTTCTAAGGTATGTAGCTAGTTGGTAATTTTATAAAAATATAAGTGTGCTTTGTGTAATTTATATGTTGTTTATTATGTGTAATTATGTGCTTAATTGTTGTTGTTGTGCACATTTATATTTATGAACTTTATTATGTGTTATGCATAAGTTATGCATTGAATTGCATGATGTTAGGACTGAATAAGTGTTTCATATGCAGATAATATTATTACAGTGGGGTATTAGAGCCCTGTTGGGCATAAAAGTTCATGGTATTAGAGTATTAATGAGTGAGGTAAAAGAATTTTGAAAACTTGGTATATACAGAGGTTGAATTGCAGTAATGTGACCCAGATATGAATCTAGGGTGTGTCACAAGAATTGATTTCTTTGGTCTAAAATAGTTTTCTTGAAAAGTGGCATTGCATTTAGGGTTTGAAAAGATTTGCTTGGTTTTTGTAATTTTCATTTTTTTTTTTTTAATTCAAGTATCTTTTTAAATTTTAAAGTAATGTGGCCCGCAGGGGTGTACACTGATTGGCAAGTGTTGTGTAAATGGAAGAAAATTTGTAAAAAAGGAGGTCTCAAGTTTGATTCTCACCCCGATTTACTTGTGCTCCATTCTTGCAGGTTGTGTGGAGGACCTGGGGTTATAGTGGTAGTCGACGGGGATTGACCCCATGTCACGCAATTACGATAACCGCGAGTTTCCAATTCCCCCAGTACCAAAAATAAAAATAAATAAATAAACATTAAGTAATGTTTTCATTTGCAAGCTTATATTTTTGTACCTTTTCATTTGAGAACATCAAATTTTTCTCACTTTTTCATCCCTTTGAGTAAAAACAACCATTAAGAGCAATGATAATAACTAAAATGAACCAGGCTTGTCTTTCTCTTGATAGAAAATCGATAATAGTCTATGGATAGGGCCTTGGTTTTAGGATTGGAGATAAAAATATCCAAGGCCACATAAAACAAAACTAGGAGTTTACTAGTTGAGAGTTAAAGCCCCTTAGTAGTGAGGAATACTTGGTAGGAAAGTTCCTCCCACATTGGAAACCACGAGGTTAAATTTGGTTAAGTCTTGAGATTATCCCCTCTCACTTAGTTAGTGGGTAGATGTAAAATGTTTGGGACTTAATGTAAGTTAGTATGTTACTCAAAGTGATTCCTTATTACTAAAGTTTTACCTATAGGATGAAGTCATGTACATCCCTGCCCAACGTGAAAATATGACACATGACTATTCCACCCAATTATTCATCATGAAGAGAAATCAATGGTTACTTTTCTTAGGTTCCACATAGGTTACTACAAGTGGGAAGTGATTGAAGTACATGAGTCAGATAGTACATCTCAATTTCAACTCCCTTGGATATTTCCCATATTTATGAGGGATATTTCACCTTGGGTGATTATTGCACGGAAGGTTACTATAATTGTTATTCACACCATTGCTTGTTGGACTTGGGCCCTAATCATCCCAAGAATAGCTTTAGAAGTCCTTTTTTTGGCTCTTTAGTAGTTAGACCTAGGTATTTAATCGCTTTTGGATGGTCTTTGGAAGAGTGTGTTTGTTTGGTTGAATCTTAAAGAGTCTTTTACAGGCATGTGTTGATTGTAATTTTTTGACCTCATAGAAGGCCTTCGATATTTTTTTGTTTTTTGAATAATAATATATGTGTGGTGTTCCTAGATTTATAAATCAAGGGACCCATTTGCAAGGGGGGGGGTTTTCTTTTATTTGATTGGGAATGTTGTTTCCCCTATAATGGCTACTTCAAATCTTTATGGATTCATCATGGGACTTCTAGTTTGGTTGTTTTCCAATATGTATATCATAGATGCTCCATATTGTTATCAACTAAGCACATTATGTCAAGAAAATAAAACCAATTTGGAACCCTTGCTTTCTTTGCAAGTGAAATTGATTCTTTCTTCTTCTAGCTCATATAGAAAAAGTGTTCCCCCTAACTCAATTAGTACACACAAGTCTAATATGAATAAGAAGAGGAATAATAGGAAGAAGAAGCAAAGGCAAGGAGGAAATACACCAACCAATGCAAGTCATTCTAGGGGAAAGAAACTATCCAATGCAAGTAATGTTGGGGGTAAGTTACCATTCGATACATATAATGTTGGGGGCATTGATAATGCTAGAAACCTAGACGAATAGGACAAAAGACTAAGTTTCCTTGTACTATTTGAAAAGGAAACCATCTTACTCATCTATTCCCTACCGCTCAAGACATACAAAGAGTATGGTCCTTGCCTCAAGTATCTTCTTCTTCTAAACAACACATAGTTCGTCAGTCTTCCCTTCTTGATCAACCATTCATTGATGAAGTGGTCGAGTCAATGCAATATTTTCTCTATCTCGCTTTTCCCCCCAAAAGTGATGTGACCACTAAACACATGTTCTTTATTGTTTTTTTCAAATTTTCTAGACATGGGGGCATATCGTCCACTTTGAGTGTGCTCCCTCCCAGCTTTATGATATTTTTCTTTGACTGGAATAGTCTACTTTGGCCTTGCCTCTCTTCTTCTACACCCTTCCAAATAAGGGTTGAATTTAATCCATGCACAATTCGTTGGTGTAATTTAGATGAAGGAGCTCTATTAATATGTTATTCTCGTACACTTGAAAATTTTGGGTTCTCCCAACCTTGTGTCAGTTACTACTTAGTCGTTTCCCTTTGATAGAAGACCTAGTGAACCCTTAGGGATTCTTCCTCAGTTTCCTAGTTCATTTGGAGGGAAGACTATATTAGTCAATATTATATTTATGGAAATCCCATTGGACTTCAATATGCTCCTTGGGTGTGATTACATATATGCTATGAATGTTGTGGTGTCTATTTTCTTTTGTGCGATGCA
>JASDQU010101546.1:263683-275589 GCA_032191745.1 Picea mariana
GTATTTATAGGCTTGAGATCCCATTTTGTACAGGGTAGTTGATACCCATTTTGTATAGGGTAGGGGGTACCCATTTTGTACCTATAGGGGTGAGGGAACTCACTAGCCTACGGGCAATGTATTTTGTATTTTGTAAACACTTATGACACTATTGATGATATATATATATATATATGGACATATATCTTTGGCTCATTCATGTCTACATGTGTTTGATGTTTTTTATGCTTATGATGTCTTTTTTATATGTTGTGACAGATGTATGATGTTTATGTATATGCGATGATGTTTTGATGTGATGAATGCCAATATAATAATAGGTTAGCCATGTTATCCGTTATTTGATTAAATTGTCTTGGAATATGTGTAAATGTGATGGAATCAAGGTTGCGAGATAAGAGTCTATTTTGCAGGTATTTATGAAAGAGGCAAGGATTACGAACGTGATATACATTGTTGGGCTACAGGACGACAAGTTGGGAATCTAATAGAATTCTAAGGTGATGAATGTGGTGGTGATTGGCCTTAGCGAGGAGACCAATGATGGTGGCATACTCATCTTGGTTGTTGGTGGCTGAGCCCAAACATATGTCGTTGGAGAAGAGAAGTAGATGTGAGGGGGTATAGAGGGCCCAAGCGGCCAAAGCGAGATTTTGTGTCCAACGACTAGCACCGTCAGTGTAACTAATGTGGTAGGATGATGAATGATGCATATGTCAATAACATGGGTTATATATCAGACATGAGGAGTGGTGGTGAAAAATAATACTAAAAACTCTATAAATGTGTGCAAAGAAAAATCCTAAGGTAGAATGGCTACCCTCAGTCGTAAAACTTCTTTAAGTACAACCCATTGATGGGTTCTTTGAGAGGATATCCTTTTGGAGAGGACAGGATGTATGTGCCTTTAGTGAGGTAGTTTTGGATGATGTAGGTTCCATGCCATAATGACTTGAATTTCCCATGGCTTAGAGTATCATGGGCAATATCATAGTCTAGGACAATATCTCCTTTGTTGAATGAGTGAAGGTTGATATGGTGGTCGAAGGTGTCTTTGGACTATTTTTTAGCTGCGTCATTGTTCTATAATGAAGATCGATGATATCCATCCAATGAATCTAAGGTTAGCAAGCATTTCTCAATTAGAGCAGTGTCAGGTGAAAGCTCGATGGTAGTGCGTAGTGTGGGAATTTTTCACTCAATAGGGAGGGTGGCTTCAATCCCATGGATGCAGTTGAATGGTGTAAAAGCAGTGGCAGTTTTGACTGCCATGTGATAATCCCATAATGCAGAAAACAACATATGATGCCAGTTGGTCTTATGTTTGTTGACGGTATGTTGTAGCATGGTTTTAAGGACTTTGTTGACAGCCTTGACCTATCCATTGGACTGAGGGTAGTATGGGGAGGCAAACTCGTGGGAGAAGCCTAAATTTCAGGAGAGTTCTGTAAAGATCTTGTTAGCAATCTGTAAATTTTGTTTGGCTGATAGACAAACGACATAGGTAATTGTTTCAACCTACTTTAGAGCTGAGGCACTAGACTGCTCAACTCAGAGAGGGCTCTCTCATATCACTTGATATTTCTTTGGTAATTAGTGAGTAGATTTGGTTTGTTTTGGGGTTTTTTATAAAATTTGTTGGCAAAGAAGGGGAGGGAATCTTAGGGCTATGGAGTTATAATTATGAAATTGAATGAAAACAATGACTAGCCAGTAGAACTCTCCAGAGGATAAAGGCTAAATGAGGCAATGAATATGAGTTATTAATTGAGTTTAAGAAGGGTGTAAGAAGAAAGAGAAAACAAATAATTGCATCAGATAATTACTGAAAGGAATTCTAAATTAGTTAAGAGGAAATTCACACATTTTAAATTGCTTAAGCCAAGAGCATCCCAAGATGAATTTTGATCTTTTAACTATCCAATTTAAATAGAAGACAGTGCAAATGGAAATAAATAATCACAGGAAATACATACGATGAGAGAAGACAAAACTCATATCACCACCATTAGAATCTTTTCATAGAGACTTCAAAAGCTTCTACATGTATGTTCAATTCAACTCCAAAAAATTACAATAGAGTTTAGAAGCAACAAAAAGTTTCCCTTGCACTTCTGCCAACATTAATTCATTCAGAATTTCTAGTACTTATACAATTCGATTACAATGGCTGAAACTGAAACGTTTTAGCTTCTAAAACTAACTATAATAATTTCAACTGACAGTCTCGGCATATGAACCAATTTACAATGATTAAACAAAAAATGTTTCATAGTCTAGGGATGGATCTCTATGACTGTTTGGATTCCTTTGTGCCATTTTTCTTGCTGCGATTCCCTATTGAACTTGCCAGTTTGGTGACACCTAGAGGTTACTTACTGGTTCCTGGAAAACTGCATTTCGTTTTGCCTAACTGTATGATCTCCTTCCACTGTGAGTCAAAAGGAATCTCATAATCCATCATCTCCTTTATCAGAATCTTCAGGTCAATGCAGGTAGTATAAGACATAGTTGGCAACCCGGTCTTCACTATCTTGAAATTATTCAATATCTCAAAGTTTGTAGCCAAATATTCCACCAAACTGGGCCCCTTCAGGTTCTCTTCCAGGCCTTCAAATTTTGAATGATCCATTATGCACTGGGTGAGGAGAGAATTGTATTCCTCCTGATTGTATAATTTCCCTTTACCATCCTAAAATGGTGGGAGGCCCTTGATAAATAATTGTTCAAAAGTATCTCTAAACTCTTGTATTCTCTGTTGTATTTGCACAGCTTTGGTTTGAACTGATTTGAGAAAATTGTGTTTAGAGATGATCCTCCTAGCCCAAATGATCAACACAGTTATGTCCTTCACCCCAATGGTTTGAATATCGTCATTGGGCACATAATTCAACAAATCAATAGCGTTCTGGGCCCATTCCAAGGATTTTTTCGCTAGTGTTTCATTAATAATAGTACATTTGTTTCGAGAAGTGATAGCCATGTTGTCTTTGTCATTTATAAAATTCAAATAAACTCTTAATTTAGCAGCTTTAGCAGCAATAGCATCCCAGATTACATATTTATCTCCTTGCAATAGTACTTTTCCCTTCAACCTCGTCTTCAACTTGTTCATCCTCTCTTGCAAATATTGATTATCCTTTTGAAATTGGGCTATCTTTTCTTCCTTCATTTTCATCTCTTGCTGCAACTTTTCTATGACCTCCTTAAGGTTCTTGATCTCCCATGTCTTTAATATTACTTGGGACATAGCCTGAACCAATCCATCAGTGCTTGATCCAGATTTTGTATTAGAAGGTACAATGACAACCATATCTGATGTTGCTACCTGTCCTTGTGACCAATTCTCTTTCTCTTTTTCTAGCTGCAACACTTTAGCATTGTAATTTAGTGCTTCTTGTCTGAATGTCTCCTTTTCTTGCTCTAGAGAAGCTAGCTTTGCTATATGTGGATGTTTTGTGGCGGACACCTTCAGCTTCTTCTTTAGGCTTTGGATCATCTTTTTCTCATCTAAAGAAGCCTTCACCCATTGAGAGCCTTCAAATTCCAATCTTTTGACGTGTGGCTGCCATGATTTGCTCGATGATTTCTCCTGCTTCAATTGTCCATCCAATTTGAGTGCATGTGTTTTCAGTATTGAAACCCTCAGAATCAAACTCAGGTAGTCTAAATATAGAATGTCACTAGAATTCCTGTGGAACTTTACTTTGTCTGGGGCACTAATATTTTCATAATGCATCTTGATTTCAGACACTTTATCATCATCTGCCACTGTTATGTTAAATGTCTTTCTTTCCACATCCCTGACTAAAAATAGGGAAGCCTTATGCTGTGAGATCTTCTCTACCTCGGGAAACAAGTCTCTTATTTCACTATTGGCCATAATTCCCTTCACAGCATACTGGTTCATTAAGTCTTCTTTGGATTGGTAGACTGCCTCAGGTGTCTTGCTAAATACATGTTTCTTGCTGCTGAAAACCCTTGAGCTGCTTTCACTTTGTGGCATGCTTCCTGTACCAGCCTCTTATATCTTGGTTACACTTTCCACCATCTCCATGCTCATTTTCTCTTTAGGTTCTTCTTCTTCCAGGTCCATTATCTGAGAGGATGGTGTGATTTTCATTTTCTTGAGAATATTTTGCTGACTACTGGAACCCAGTTCCGCTGAACTTATCCTCTTGTTATAAACACTCATCTTTGGAGATTTAACAATAAACCTTGGAGAAGTTTTATGTGTCTAGATCTGATGAGGGGTAGACTCTATTTGTTGTGTCTGATCAGGTTGCAACGTGACTTCCATATCTGCATAGGTTTCCCGATTAGCCATTTCATCAAATCCTTCAACATGATCATGCTCACAGGGGCCTTGTCTTCTCATCAGTATTCTCTTAGATATGATCTGATGGGGATAATATTTCCTCCCTTGTAACTGTGTAAACCTGAATACACTGAGTTTGGCTTGGATCTGAGGTAAACAAGACCTGGTCTTTACAACAAAGGGCCCTATTGTGAAAGGAAATTTTAAGTTAGATGCCTTGTGTGTTTTCAAAAAATGCTCTGTCTCTGAAATAATTTTTTGTCTGATGAACTCTAGGAAGATGACTCTGGGATTCAGGAAGACAAGAAAAAGGTAAGGGCCTTCTTGATAACCATATACCCAAATTATAGTAGAATGTATGAACAACATCCAATATCCCACCCTTTTCTCTAGATTGGGTTGCAAAGAGATTTTCATTTCTTCCAAAACCCTTGGCAGGTCTGTGCCAAAGATGAGACTATAAACCCTAGACATGATATTGTTTATGAAAATAAGCATGGTGATACTTTTGCATTCAGTCAAGATGAATGCAACTTCAGGGAATTCAGTCTTATTCGATTCCAAAAACATTCTCAGCAAGTGCGTGTAATAACTAAAGTGCCTCAGTGAATTGAAATTTACCAGTTGTTGGTGTATATTGTCAACGATGAACTTTTCAAAACTGATACTGACTGACTGACTAGACTTTGACAGAAAAATGGTCAACAGGAAACCCAACATGACTTCTACTACAAACTTGTCATTATCCAATCCTAGAATTTGGCTAAGTATGGAACAAGCCCACTAGACTTCAATAACCATGACGCTTACATTGATAGGTAACGCCAGACTCTCAGAATGGTGTTTAGGTTAAAAAATGGTCTATAAAAATGGGGTTTCTACTTCGGAGGGACATTCTCTGTAGACCGTGATCATTTTTTCTTCCTCAAATGGCTCTAACATTGAGGGGGAAGGCTCTGGTATATTGAGGGTGTGTCGAATTGACGGGCTATCTATTTCATATAAGAATTATAACCCTAACTTATTCAAAATGACCTTTTCTTCCCATGAATATTGTTCTTCACACCAACTTACGAACTCTAGGAAAGGGAAAACGACTTCTACGGCATAAGGGGTAATTGAAGCTTGGACCGCTTCGAGGAAGGGTATTCATTTTCCAACATTGTCTAGAAAATTAGCCCTGGACACGTAAATGGGTGAGACTGTTATTTTTGTGTCAAATACATCAGATTCCTTGTCAATTAGGGCTTCTTCTTTAGAGGCAGGGTCTTGCCCTGTTATGGATAAAATGATAGGTTTCGTGGCCATAATGAAAAAGACCTGTGAATCGGTGGAGAATTCTTGAATCTGGTTCACTGTTGAGCTTCAATTTCGAATGGAGTGTTTGCACCAATTTTCTAATGTTCAAACACTTTGAAATATCATAAAATAATGACCAGGGCCCTCTTTTTATATGTTCTTTTTGATAGCGGGGGTGGGCAAAAACAGTTTTGGGTAGACTTCTTTGTGCCCGATATGCCTCTGATGGCGCCATGTATCCACGAAATAAAACTGTGGTGTTTTCCCTGGCCTTCCCTTGAACAATTATCTTTCACACTACTTCATTACCCGATATGTGTCCTGGCCGTCGATCTGGTCTGCTTCAAGATCTACGGTCCAATGGGCCTCATCAAATTTCTCGCCTCCGCTATATTGGACCTTATTCGCTAGATGTAACTTGGTCCTCCAAATCAAGTTGCATCTCCACACTACTTTAGCCCTCTGCTAAATATGAAACTTTTATTCCATACAAAATTGTTATGGTGATAACATAGGCTCCAACTGGGGATGCTATCCTCCTTGCGAGGTAGCAAAGAACTGTAGACCTAGTGCCTATCCATTGGGTTGTGAGTTATTCGTGCAATCTAAATCTACTGGTCTTTATTCAAAAACTCAAAATCGACCCAGCATAGCTCGGGGCCTTCACCTTGGGCTTCAAATACGCTGATTTTATTCCGACTTCTTTATGCAAAAATAAAATGTAAAAATGATTATGTACAATGAATGGGCAGGGTGATGATTTTTCAAACAATGTAATTCTTGAGGAACCTTCCATTCACATGCCCTCCTTCGACGATGTCTCCATTACTCTCTTGTAGAAAGTAGGCATTGCTCCCATGGTATGTTGCAATTTTGAACGGGCCTAGCCATAGGTGATCAAATTTCCCATGTTTTCCCTTATCTTTGTTTCTGGCATCCCATTTTAGTACCAAGTCTCATGGTTCAAAGTCATCCACCTTGGTACGTTTGTCAAAAGCCTCTTTGATCTTGTCTTGGTGCAGTTGAGTAATTCTCGAAATATTTTTCTCTGGTTTGTTGTACACTAATGAGTTCATCCTTCCTTCTTCATGTGGCATCTACCTCTGCATATTTCTCCTACAATAGTCTCATTACTAGCAACCCCAATGTAGTAGGAAAAATCACTTCGGTGCCATAGACGATCTAGAAAGGGGACGTGGCAATGGATCTTTTTGGAGATATTTTGTCAGCCCATAGTGCGTGGATGAAATTTTTGTGCCATGCCTTTTTATCCTCTTGAAAAATATTTTTGATCATTCTGACTAAGATTTTATTCAAAGACTCATCCATTCCATTCCCTTGAGGGTATCTTGATGTAGAATGACCAAGGGTGATATTGTAATCACTGGAGATTTTTTATATCTTCTTGGATTTGAAAGTTGTTGCATTCTGTTGGCACAGGGGTAGACCCAGGGTTCCACGCACCAACAAAACCCTAACTATCGACCCTTTCGGAAACACCTATGAAGCAAACGAAGTCTCACCTGAGGTAGAGGTAGGGATGGTTGCAGGACTTCGATGTCTATAACCTTAGCTGGGACACATATCTATGATTGTAACACTTTAACAGAGCACTTAGCAGTTATAGTTCATCAATATTCACCTATCTTACAACACATATAAACCCTAATAACATAACGGTGCAGTAGTCACACAGATCCAAAATAATCAAGCACTAAGCACATCAACATATGTCATATCTAACATTCATTCACATTATTCAGCACTAAGATATCATATCATATTCATATAACATACATCAGTGCACTAAGCATTTAATCACATAAACAAGAGAACACCCAAAATGCACAAAGAAACCACAACACAAGATATATGTGGTTCACCCTCTCCCTGGGGCTACGTCCACCAACTCTTCTTCTCTTTATTTTCTTTTGTCAATATTCTACATGCACAGAGCCTTGATATCTTACTTCATAGAGGACAGGAGATCTGCGCACTTTGCTAGATCCTCCTTCCCTGAGTTACAACACAAATCCTTCCACAGTCTCTTACGATCACTTGCACTTAGCTCTGCAAGTCTTACATAGTATTCACAAAGAAATTACAATTACCACTTGCACTTAGCACCTAGCATCACATAGATGTCTCCCTTGCCCTAGCACTTATCAAGGTATCAATCTCCTTCCTACATCGCCTAGACATCTATTTATACATTACAAAATTGGGCCTAAACATGGGTAACCCATGGGTCGACATCCCCATACCCGTTACATAAGCCCAAAACCCAAAAATCCCTAAAAAGGGGTTGAGATCCCGCGATATCTGCTTCAACTTGCGCTCCACCTTCAACAGCTTGTCGAAGTCCCAAAATTAGGTCAAACCTGACCAAGGATCCTCAAAACTTGGTCAAGGGCCAACAAGCCCCCAACACTCACCTGTGACTCGTCCTGAGTCACTCTGGTCTGGGTAGCTCTGCTTTGAAAGCCTTGATATTGGCTTAATATTCTTCGACCTTTTGATGTGCCATGACCTCCTGTTCGATGAACTATTGGATTACCTCTTTGTTGATAGGTCCCTCTAAGCATTGTCAGCTGCAGTGATGACTTTCTCCAGTTCTTCTCCTCGACCTTCAATCTCTGTGAATAGTTGGAAAGCCTCATCCTGTATTGGTTGGAGCCTATGAGTCACTTCCATGACTTTTCTCTGAATGGTGTGGACTTGTTGTTGAGTAGTGAGTTGTTCTTGGGATTGCTTCATCCTCTCAATGGCTGACAGGGGCTTCAACTATGCCTATACTGCTTCTGCTTGCTGCTTTTCCTCCTAGAGCTGTGACTCTAGTGCCTTTAATTCAAAATCCTCAGTGAGTCGCTCATAAATCTGGGCACTGTGATCACTTAGTTGTTTACATTCCATAGAGAGGGCCTTAATTCTTTCAACTATGCTTCGAGAAGTTGCTTCTCTTTGATCTCGTACATCCAGTGGAGTGTTGGGCACTGTTCATAGCTCTAAGTCCTCTATTCTTTGTTGTAGCTGCTGAATAGCTTCTATGAGTTGTGCTACTTTATGCTCCACTCGGTCTTATTCCTTTGGCTCTAAGCCTGTCACAGAGCGAAGTGCTATGTTGAATGCTTCTTTGACTCCAAGTTATTCTATGAGAAACTGTTATTTTTCTTACTTGGCTTGCGCCCTCTCTTCTTCAAACTTGGCTTGAAGGTCCTCTTTCTCCTTTTGTATAACCTGACGTTGCTCTACCATTTCTTCCTGGGCTTGTTTCAGGGTTTTTGCGGCCTATTCTTTCTCATCTTGTGCTCAATGAAGGTGATCTTCGGTCGCATCAACTAGTCTGCATAGTTGGGAAGGCTCATCTACCAACTCTAGTTCTTCTGATGGTGAGGGCACAATGGGTACTTCGCAGTTGGATTGAAGGGCCTTTTGTATCCCTCTGAATTCAACCTCAATTATATCATACATATCCTCCTCCTTGGCCTCATGTTTTTGCAAGATGTCATGTTAGGCATCTGCTACAGCTATGATGATGAAGTCGAAGTCATCTACAATGAGCACAGTCTACATCTTAGTCAAGGTGGCTATGGATTTCTTTCGAGAAGTGGGTTTCGTGGGGGAAAACTTCCTTTTATTCTAGGGATCAACCTCATCAATAGGATCCTTAGGTGGTGTTAATTTGCCTTACTTCTTCTGATCTTCTATGCCATTTGTCTTTTCTACTTCGTCATCATCCCCTCGACCAGGTGATATTGAAGGAGTTTCTTTCGATGCGGTGCTAAAGACTTGGATTTCTTCAGTCTTCTTTCATTTGCTAGTTCCAAGTGTGTCGTGTTCTTTGTGAGCGGCCTCCGAGCTATCAAGTTCGGGATCAGACATCTCTGCAGGGTCAGCAGGGATGAGGAGATCTGCATACCAGTCCTTGGTTATCTCTTCGAGGTTGTCCTCTATGAGCTTATAGTATGACTAAAGCTCCTCTTTATGCTCTTCTTCTCATGTAGTGATATAGATGAAGTGTCGATCTGCGTGAAACTTCATGAGAGGTCTGAACCAGTACAGGGTGTTTGGCGTCATGTGAGGGACATCTTCGATGGCCTTATTCATTTGGAGATAGTACGCGTGTAAGACCGCGTTTGACTTCCACTTTTTTCCCATATCGCTCGAGTACCAGAGCATGGTGAACTTTGCATCAAGCGGCTCGAACAACTCGATGTCTGAGAAGGTCGCACCTTCCAGCATCTCCCAAGCGGTAAATGCGATGAGGATCAAGAGCTAGCTAAAGTGGAACTTGTTATCACACTAAGTTTCCTTGGTTTTTTAGTTTCTAGCTTCATCTTTTCTTAAGCCTTAGATTTTTATTTTTTTAATTTGACCCTTTTAAAAGTGTGTTTGTTAGGCCCCCCTTGATAAATAAATTATTGAGTCATGACTTGTGTTTTGATCCTCATTCAAATTTGGACTTAGGACCATTTTGTTCATGACTTAATCCCCCTCATGACTTGTCACTAGGATCAACTCACCCTGCGAATAGCTTGATTTGATAGGCCATTTTCCTCACTCATGCCCTCATAGCCCTGCCTTGTTGTCCTTTGCTTACCTATCCAATCATTTTTTGAAATGAACTATTGCCAACTCATCAGGAGTTTTCATAGCGCATTGCTTGTTCATGATATTCCACCATGATTTATGATTACAACATTGATGTCATCTCTTCCTTATTTTCAGTGCCAGGATTTGGTTAAAATATGCTTTCAATATCTGATATTTACGAGCTCTAATAACGGTTTGCGATTTTTGAAAAACTCAAGATTGTTGCACTGCACAAACTCCCAGTTCTGACCAATCAGTAGCAGCGCTACTATATCTAATGCTGAGGTAGATTCAGAGGTCTAGATGCTCATGAATTCTTCCTGAAATATTTCTGAGGCTTCAAACCGATTTTACTCCACAGGTATTCCATGTTTTCCTCCTCTGCACATAAATTTCAAGGAGAGAAAGTGCTTAGAATTTTGGTTATCGGGCCTGCATAGCTGGAGGAGATCTTTCCTCAGGCCATCCTATCATTTTCTTCCCTCCTTTCAAACTTGTAAATCTCATTACCTACATATCGAAGTTTGATACATCCTCCCACCATTGCTACTAAGCTCACATCATCCAAGCATGTCCTATCCTCTACATGCACGGTGTGTTACCTAGAGGCGCTACTCAACAACATTGTTTTCATATGACACTTAAATCAGGTTGTTTCTACCCAGTTTCAAAGGCCAATTACAGGGTATCCTCTCATTTTCTAAGTGTTCATACTTTCATACATCCAAGGGAAAGATTTCAACAGCTAGTTTAGTTAGCTAGCACCAGTCTAGTTTAAGGAAAGTTCTTGTAAAAGCGTGGCTTGTCCACTTGAGCCTTGACTTTAGGTCCTCCTAGTTATCACCACTCCATAGAGATAAGAAGCTCTTATCCTAAACCATCGAGACTCCTCAGATCAAGAATTCACACAAGGGAGGTAAGGTGGTTAGAACCGAGCCTGTGGACATGCATCTATTCGAGGCAGAGCCCATGGCCAGAGAATTTTTTCAAAGGGTGGTGTTGTTCTTGAGTTTATACTTAAGGCTTCAAAGTATAATGTCAAGGCATACGAAAAATAAAGAGAGCTTTTAATATGAAAAGAAAATTAATTCTTAGCGAAAGAAGCTATGGATGATTTCTAAGTTGTCTTTGCCTAGCTTCCCAACATTCCTGGATGCTTATGTCCTATTCAATCACTGCCCATGAACATTCAAGTTCAACCCGGGTGTTAGCGGTCTCTAATATGGTATTAAACAAATTTAATGCAATGCTAGTTTGATCTGTGAGGCCAGGCTCTATATTAGGCTGCCTTGCAACAGGTACAGTCATGGAGGAAAGAAAGTTAAAAGATTTGTTGTTTTTTATTTTTTCTTTTTCTTGTCTTCAATTATATGAGGAAAGCTCCTAAAATTGAATTAATGATATAACCATTCATAGGTTGTTTTCCGTGTCTGAGTCAAATCTGAAAATAATGAATGTGATGGGAGAAAAACATGAAGTTGTTAACAAAGTGAGGCATCAATCACAAAAGAATCTTACTCTACTATAGAAGAAGAAAATAGATGAGAAACATTTAAATGAAGCATAAAATGTAGTAATCTAACTAACTCACAGGTCTTGTATTTTCTAATAGAAAACACAGAGGAAAAATTGTAAATAATCAGATAACTAAATAAACATGTAACCACAGTATATGTTGTACTAAGTTGTGATTAGG
>JASDQU010101546.1:303381-316043 GCA_032191745.1 Picea mariana
AGACTTCTTGCCTTATGAATGCCAGTTTCTTTCATGTCTTTGTTTACACTGTGTTAGAGCAGCTCGGAATTGGAGGATCCAGTCGAGCTGTAACTATTATAGGATGATGTTGTAATGGATCACTGTAATAGTTACGGAGCCTCTAATCAGTCCCTGTAATTTCCTTAACGCTGAATGACTTGGAATTGGAGGATCCAGTCAAGTCCCCTTTCAGTTTCTTGAAGCCCTGAACCAGGAGGATCCTGCTTTCAGAGTTTTTCCCCTACAAACCACTGCAAGCCTGATGCCCAGAGCTGTTTGTCCACTTTCTCCTAAGTCTTCCACCTGTTCATGTTTAAATCAACCCATTGGCTGAAGTTAGGATTCCAGACCTCCTCTGTCCTTACGTACCAGACTCAGTCCCTGAGTTAGAGTGATACCCCCTAGAGCCATTATCTCCATTTGATCACCTATCATAAACAAATCGTGACATAAAACTGATGGGCGTTGGGCTCTGCTCCTGCAAGCAATCCAGGAGTGACTTCTAACGCTAACAGGCCTTGGCCATCGTGTACTCAGTCGAAAAATGTATTACCTTTTTTTTGTACCACCAAAGTCATAGGGAATTCCAATCCTATGCAATACCTTCTAGGCTAATGACTTATTAATGGTAATTTCACTCACCGGATTGTAATCCTATAGAAATTAAATCTCAAATTCATTACCCCTCAGAGAAATAAATCTCTCATCATCACTGAGTTCATCATAGATCTCTCATCTAACAAAATATCCACCATTGAACAATAACTTCATGGATGAGAACCTCTTCTTGATCTCATTAGAATAATATTGGTATAGTGAAATTTTGACCTGCCTCTATACAAAAAAAATTAACCAACATATTTCACTCAATGAATTTCAATGCATTCATCATAAAGCTCCTTGATGTCTCCTCATAGGAAACATCATTTATCAGTGAGGACTGGATAAAGTGTTATTTCAACATCTCACCCTCAATGAAGCAGAGTGATACTTAAATGAATGTCATATCAGTGCATGCATCTACCATTTAGCAAGAATGTCCACGACCCATAAAATCATCCACGTTGGCTATTTTTTTCCCTCTCTTCCAAAATTACATTTGTGTAGTTAAGAGGTGTGTGAATTCCAAATATTTACCAACAAGACAAGAGCTCCACCAACTCCTCTGCACCATGTTATTACATTGAATCCCTTCTACAATTGGGGAATCAACTTTATGGAATGCACTCTCCATCTAGCGAGGGTCACAAGTACATCATTTTGCCCATTAACTACTTTATCAAATGGGATGAACTGATGCCAAATTATAATAACACATTGGACATAACCACTCATTTTTTATTCAACCACGTCATCACTCACTTTAGTTTCCCCAAACATTTGGTCTTGAACCATATAAAACATTTCAAGAATGAATTCTTCCAAAATTATCTTCATTGTTAGGATTTTCACATGATTTCACATCCCCTTACTACCCATAGTCCAATGGCCACGTCAAGGTTGTCAATAAAATTTTCAAAACCATGTCGCAGTAGATGGTAAGAAAGCATAAATACAACTAGTATCACATTATTTTCTAGGCACTATGAGCCTACAAGACATCCATTAAAACTACCATAGGCTTCACCCCTTTCCAACTCACCCATGGGGTTGAAGTAGTTTTTCCCATTGAATGTGAAATACCAACTCTCCATATGGCCATTTAACTCCTTCTGAACACTACACTGTTATAGAAATGACAAGTTTCCTTGGAGAACACAAAATAGGAGTGATAATCCTCATTACAAAAAAATGAAGTTACCAAAAAGTAATCCAAATCCAAATATTATTTTCAAGTCTTCCCTTGTACCTTTTGTGAAGACAATCTATTTCTTTCCTATGATGTCTCCAATGACACCTTAATGCCTAGAAAGTTTGGAACTCTTTGGCAATGCCCTTTCATCATCGAACATTTCCTAACCAATGGAGAATATCTACTTTAGTTTTTTTAAGGTGGCCTCTTCAAAGAAACTATCAATGGGTTGCATTTGAATATGTTCTACCATCAAGAAATCACCTATTGAATACTCACTCACATGCACATCGTGTTCTTTAATTAATCAGGTTTTTTAGTTTTTATTAAAAATCCTCATTTTTTGTTGCTCTTGATTATTTTCTTTATTGGTATATCATATGATTCACTTGATGGCATGTCACGTTGATTTTTTTGACAACTCTAGACATTGGACTCAAAATCTAGCCTTAGTGGCCTAGGCCATATATTCACCCTCGCATACATTACTCCACTCAAGTGGCATGTGTATAAGACTATCCACTAACAACCAAGCTAAGTACACTATTGTGATCGGATTTCTTGTTGACACAAGCCAACTTCAAACTCACCACTTCAATCTCCACCTTCATTATCATCTCCTCGTAGCATAGTTTCATAGTGTTTATCATATTCATGATCCATGTATTTTTTAAAAACATTTACAAATTAAACTTTTATCAAGGAATTTTGAAACCATCACATTCTTTCATATTCCCAAGAGTCTAAATTAGTTTTTAAATAAAATTGTAAATGAAATATTAGATTGAAATTTATCACATTAAAACAACATCTAATCATGTAGAAAAACAATGAAATTACTATACATAGCATCTACAATCACATTGGTAACCATTATGCATGTAAAGTTAGAAATCAAAGCATGTACATATATCTGTCATTACGTACATAGAACAACAACATCATGAGGAAAAAAACAAGTAAATACATATATATAAGTTTCAAAAAATATGGTGTACATCATCGAAGATTATCCATCATCGAGCTACATTTCCAAAAAATAAAATCCACAAAATTGAGCCATACCCATACACAAATAAAAATCCACTATGGTGGCAGGTTTGGTAGCCCCTAGTCGAGGGTTCCCTTTCAAAACTGTCCATTGGGACTCCTCTCTGATCTCTAACAATGGCCCCAACCACTACAACCCTCTTCATAAGAGGTTTCCACTCATCCTATAAAACCCCAGCCTGCCATAAACATATTAACAATGCACTAAAAAATATAAAATGAACAAAGAGAAACAAGAACACAATTACATATGCATCAAACAACATGTTAAAAACTCACAAATGAATGCTATTACGCACACAAAAAACACAACATTCAAATTAAATATATACACAATGGAATTAATATGAGAAATAGAACATTAAAACCATCTTTAATGGGGAAACCAACTGGATACGTATAGGGGAAGTTCCTCCTATCCATAGTATTTCCATTCATTTTCTCTCAACAACAAGCCACCCTTGAGATGAGGATATGATTCCACAAGTAGGTTTGGCCCTCTTGGCTATCCACTCTCCACACTCAACAGCCCAAAACCCCTATTTCCCCTCAACCTGCACAACCCAAGGAATGGGATCCCCCTTATATTTTACATATTCCCTTGAGCCTTTCCACTTCCTTCCAGGGTTCTAGTACACACAATTGGCTAGAAAATCTCTTATTTATAGGCTTACAACCTATACTACAGACATATAGCCTAATTTTTCAGCATTAACCCAACCCTTTCATGGTTGTTCTTGTACACAACAAATATGGTGCTCTTTCCTAGCACCCAACTCATCTCTTGTTGACCAAAATCAAGATGTAAAAACTGTCTAAAGGAAGAAACTCGAATTTCCTTTTCTTCTCATGCAATTTTGACTCTCACATTTCCCAAAAAGTGGTTGTACTTAGCCCATGATGTCATAAATTAGTGAGAAGACTTTTCCCACCTACCACTCTTAAATCATTCAATAGATTATTTTTGTATTTCAAAGGAGGTAAAATTTAATATTAAATGGCTTGTATTGATATAAATGACTAACCCCTTGGACCCCCCTTTAGCCCCCTCTATTGTGGAATCATATCCCCCCATTGTTAGCATCCTTATTGTATCGCAATTAGTGATTATTATTTTTATTAATGATCTCAATGTAAATTTTTACATAGCTCAACCCTCGACTATATCAATTCATACTAGTTCTCTGATCCAAAAAATATCGGCTCACCAACATACATTGCATTTACTCAATTACACTATAAATTGTAGAGATTAAAATTGGGGTTGTTACTTCCCCTCCTCTTTATTTTTGCATTGTCCTCGGTGCACAACACGATATAGATGTACATGCATATTACAATTCTAGGCTCTCCAGCCTTTAATCGACATATAGGCTCTCAGGTATAATAGCATACAGGCACCCCATCCCAAAGCACATATACATAGGAACCTAGCCAAGACATATATACATAATGGTTTCACATTTTATAATTTTTGTTGCAATTCCAACCAACAATATCTCATTCCCATCAATATGCATAACCCAAGAAAGTGTACCCTCTTCTATTCTCTACAGTCCCTCAGGTTGTACCACTTCCCTCAAAGGATCCAATATAGACTGACTAGGAAGTCTCAAAGTTGTGACTCCAGGAACTCCAACTACAACAACTTTCACAATTTGTCGATTCCCATAGCAATTCCAACCAATAAGATATCATTCCCTCAACCTACACAACCAAAGGAAGTGTACCCCCTTCTCTGCACTCTAGTCCATTAGGTTGTACCACTTCCCTCTAGGGATCTAGCTCAAGGTTAGACAAAAAGTGTCAAAGTTGTGGCTCCATGAACTATAGCCATGATAACAAAATCTTTAAACTTTCAAATTGTTACAAATGTGCCTCCTACGTTGCATCCTTCAAATCCCCTTTGTCTCTTCTGAGCTACAACAAGTCCATTAGACTTTACTCATTCCATTCCTTTGTCCTTGAGCTATACTTCCTTCTAGTTTTCTTCTTTCTAAGCACTCAGTTCATGTCTTCTTTCTTCAACGGTTCCAATACAACCATTCTGAAAACATAAATGTTATGTCCATTATTATATAACAATTATCTTTTCCATAGGAGTCCTCAAATCCACAATGTAATATTTATTCAAAAGTAAGTTTGTAACAATAAAGAAATACTTATATGTATGGCTATCATGTGCTTCACAAAGCTTCCATGGGTAAGAATTTAGCTCATTATCATTTTTCTGACATACCCTCATGATTATAGGCACTATTCCATAAGCATTATTAATTTACATCTTCCTTGCTATACTCACCCACTAGACTCAAGCATCCCCTTCTCTACTACACAGTCCCTCGAGTAATTCATCATTTTACAAGGTGTTCTCGTGCAAGGAGAGTGCCAACTTACTACCATACTTCCAGTGGAAATCCATAACCTGTGGAAATCACAAGGTTCCAATGTCCTAAAAGTGTCTTCTTCTCGAGCTTTCCATATTTAGTAGTCATTATCTCATCTATATCACACACATACAGTCATCATGAGATATCATCATAGAAATTTTACTTATTAATTTCCAAATATGTTCCATATAGGGAATCAAATTTTCCCAAGTATGATATTCCCTCTCATAACGTTTGGTCCTTGAAACGGTAAGTATTGATCTTCCTTATGGGCTTACACCATTTCCATACTCGAGACCATTCTTTCTGCAAATGTTTTTTCAAATTTCATTCAACTAAACAAATTGTCAGTATTTATGCACATTATCCTTTCATTGCAACATTTATGACAACACATGAAGTGATCTTAGAATTGTAAAATACTAACAATTCAATCACTTATGTCTATTAATCATATTAAATTGAATGAAACTATCATTCCTTACACATGCATTATCTAGCATACCAAGTTTTTCATAATTAAATTAAACATTAACAATAAATAACCCAATGTGTCAATACCCATGGCCACATCTACACAATGCATCCTTGCATTTACTCCGGAATACCACATATATATTTCATGGATTCCACCATGGTGAGTTGGAAGGTCTAGCCAATGCCTCAACACATCACCCAAACTCTTTGTTAAATTTAGATATGATATTAAGTTCTTTTCAATTTACTAGACAATAATAGCATAAGAAGGATCACTGAAAGATACACAATCACAAGGTATACAACATTTATCCTGGGAAACCCTCATGGGGGAGAAAACCAAACAAAAAATTCCTTAATATAGATAGCCAATACAATGCCAAGATAATAAACAAAACACAAGAAAATATCCAACACTGAGCAATGCACCTCTCTCTTCCTTCTTCTGGCAACTGGCAACTGCAACTTCCTTCAAACTTGCACACTAGATGAGTGACTTGAGTGAGTGAGATAATGAGGCACCTTCCACTCTTATTTATACTGGCTAGCAGGTGCTAGGGTGGTGTCTCTTCATCAAGAAGGGTTGAATTCTTCACTTAGTGGCTAAAGCCACTTTAATCCCTAGGGGATGACTTCTCAATTAGCATCATATAGTTATGGTTTGACCAATCCACAAAAGAGGATTTGGTCTTATACAAATCCCAACATGATCAATCCACAAAAGGGGATTGATATATAAGATAATAGCTCAATAATAAGTAGAATATTCTTTGCATTTACAATATTTCAACACTCCCCCTTAACAAGAAGGGTATTCTACAACATCATCAGGAGAGAGAGTGAGTGGAAACATCAACAACATCTAGAACACTGACTGCCATATCTATAAATCATCATAATTTTTTCTCATCATCAATAACATCATTATTCACAGCATGGAGCTGGAATATCATCATCATCATCATTCACAGCATGGAGCTGGAGTAGCATCATCATCATCGTTCACAGCATGAAGCTGGAACCTGAAACAGCAACATCAATTAGCACAAAAGAAATAAAAACAACATCAATAGCACGAGGCTGAAGCAACATCATCACAGCACGAGGCTGGAGCAACAACATCATCACAACATGAGGCTAGAGCAACAACATCATCATCATCATGGGAAAACAAAATGAAGCAAGTGTATAAACAACATTTTTTGGTACTCTGACAGTCCCTAAGGATATATCTAGGAATCATAAGATTCCCTAGGATATAAAATCCTAACAGAGCTACCACGTGGTACTTTGACAGACTGTCCTTACCTTACCTTCAGGATCTTCCTAGGTATCATAAGATTCCCTAGGATTATAAAAATCCTAATGGATCTACCACTACTGACCATAGCTAGCATATACATGCACATGTACTCTGACAGACCATCCTTATCGGACCTTCGGGATCTGTCCAGGGATGATTAATCCCCTGGGATATAAAATCCTAAATGAGCTACCCGTTGTTGGTCAGGATACCATAGTATCATCAGTATCACTTCCCCTTTCGAGGGAGTTCCTTTCAGACTATACCAATATTGTCTCGAAAGTACTCAAACTTTACATGAGACAGAGGCTTGGTCAAGACATCTGCAACCTCCTCATCTATGCCAACATATTGGATCTTTATAGCTCCCATCTACACCATATCCTGAATATAGTGATATCATATTTCTATGTTTTTCGACTTTTTATGGAACATAGGGTTCTCTATCATCTTTATGCAACTCTAGCTATCACATACAATCACAGTTGCTTCCATATCCAGATCAAATAGACCTATCAACAATTTTCGAATCCATATGTCTTCACAACTAGTGGAACATGCAACAATGTATTTTTCTTTTTCCGTGCTAAGAGCAATACTGGATTGCTTCCTACTCTACCATGAAGTCATGGCTGATCCCAGACGGAAACGACATCCTAAATTGATCTTTCCATCAGAAACACTTACATCCCAATCTGAATCGGTATAACCAATCAGTCTAAATTCATGATCTCCATTATAACAGAGACCAAAATCAAATGTACCCTTAAGGTACCTCATCACATGTTTTGCAGCAATAAGGTGAACACCTCTGGGCTCTACCAGACACTAACTCAAGGTGTTCACAGCAAAACATATATCTGGCATGGTGTTCGTTAGATACATCAACGATCCAATTATTTGTCTGTACAACATAACATCAATCAATTATGACAAAGTACCAACTAGGAGCTTCAACTTTGTTTCCATGGGTGTGTTCATGGATTTACACTCCAACATATCGAACCTCTTCAGTATTTCAATTGCATACTTCCCTTGGTTAAGGAAGATCTTCTTTGGGCTCTGCCAAACCTCAAGACCTAACAAATAGTGCATTAGGACTAGGTATTTCATCTCAAATTTTGTAGTGATATTCTTCTTACAATCAATGATGAGATTTTCTTCTCAGATTAAGAATAATTCATCGACATACAACAACAATATAACTGGCTCATCATTCATAACCTTGAAGTAAAGGTTAGAGTTAGCTTTACTCTTGGTGAATCCCAAGCTCATCAAGAAACTGCCAATTCTTCCATACCAAGCTCAAGGATCTTGCTTCAATCCGTACATAGCTTTCTTCAACCTGCAGACATGAGTCTTTTTGTCTTTAACTTCAAACCATTGAGGTTGTTCTATATACACTTCTTCTTCAATGACATCATTTAAGAAGGTTTTTTTCACATCCATCTGGTGTAACTTCCACTTCATCTTAGCTACAAGAGATATGATGGTTCTGATACAAGTGTATCTAGCTACAGGAGCAAATGTCTCTTCATAGTCAATTCCTTCCTTTTGAGAAAATCCATGAGCTACAAACCTTGCTTTATGTTTTTCAATACTTCCATCAGCATCATGTTTTATCTTGTATAACCATTTGGAAGACACCACATATTTGTTCTTCAGTCTGGGAACTATTTCCCATACATCATTATTTACAATGGATTGGTATTCTTCTATCATGGCATCTACCCATTCTTTCTTCTAAATGCCTTCTTCAAAGAAAGTAGGCTCATTTTCTATGAGATCACACATCAAACCCATATAATTGGATAATGTCCATGGTTCCTTCTGGGGCACCATACTTCTCTCCATCTTGAATAAGTTCCCTCTCCCAAGCCAGATTTATCTTGTGAGAGATCGTCATCTAGGGAGATTATTGAGATTCTATCATATCATGATATTCTTGAATCTCATCATCAAGGGAAATTGAGACTTCCCTCACTATGTCACACACCCACTACAGCAACTTAGATTTATTTTTTTTTCGTCTTTTCCTTCAAGGAACAGAATCCTCGAGACTTCTATGGGGCCTAGCACAGACCCTCTCCTTCCTTAAACTTCCCCAAACGACCACAAGCTAGCATTAGTGCAAGCACCTTTCGCAACTTGCGAGTCGAGAATCAAGACCCTCGACCCCCCTTTCTCCAATCACCAATACCCAAGATGTTATGCAGGTATGGCTCCCTCCTCACTAGCGCCTGCTACCTGTAACTGTGGGCTAGGCCAAACACTAGCACTACTCGCAACCTCGCCAGTTGAGGTGTTGATTTCTCGTGCTCCTCTTTCGTGAATCCCCGAGACACGAGAAGTCAATGTTGCATGGACTCTGCCAAAGCGACGTTCACACGCAACTTGTAAACCCCACTATACTATGCTCACGAGTTGTGTCATCGCTGCCCGTCGCACGAGACCTCGGCTCTTGGCGTTTCGCAGCCTTAGAGATCAAGGTGCAACTTCTTCATCCTGCGAAACCTCGAGCCATGATAAGTCAACAGTGGTTTGACTCTTCCCCAGTGTGACATGTGTCCACCACCGGTTACCCACTTCCTAGGCTAAATACTAGCACTACTCGCATTTCGCAACTTCGCGGGTTGGAGTGTTGAGCCCTCATGCTCCTCCTTCACGAGTTCCTGAGATACGATAAGTCAACAATGGGTTGACTCCTTCCCAGGCAACATGTGTCCATCATTTGTCACCTGTTCCCACCTTCCTCTGGGCGCTTGCTTTTACGCCACCTGTCAACCATGTAGTCCCCACTTAAGGATGGGTCACGTGCTTTCATGAGCCCTCGGCGTTCGGCTCTTCACGATTTCCACAATTAAAAGGAAACTCCCTCAAGTTTCGAACCCCCAATAGGCGATAACTACGAAAGTTCTGATCCAACGGTCCTCCCATGCCCTGGATCCAATGGCCATGATTACGTCACAATCTCATGAATCACGAGTTCATGCAGCCCTACCCTTGACTACTCCAAGTCGCGAGTTAGCGAAATGCTACTCTTTTGCCCATACAAAGGCTAAGATCGACGGTCATTAGGGCTCCGTCAGATCCTTGGATCTACAGTCCTGGGTCCCATCGCTACTTGCGAAGGCTGAAAGGGGTGAGGTGTTAATGTCTACACTCCTTCTCTAGATCCATCAATTTTTACATATCCAGGCTATTCCCGAAATGATTTCAACCGTTCGTTTACCAAATGATAGGGTATTCCCTCTTTCTATAATTGGGCTTGCTATCCCTTCTGAGCTTGAATCATGAAATTCAACTTCTCGGGGCTTCATGTTAATGTTTATGCCATTATTATAGTTCTTTGCATTTCAATAGATAAGATCATCATACGAACAAGATCACTGAGAAATACACATTCACAAGAGACACAGCATTTATCCTGGGAAACCCTCTAGGGGAAGAAAACCCAGCAAAAACTTCCCTATCATAAATAGCTTATACAATGTTCAAGAGATAACTCAAACCAATACAAATAGTCCTCTCCAAGAGATGCGCCACTCTTCTCCCTCTCTCCAACTGGTAATTGCAGCTTGCCTCATAAGAGAATGAGAAAGTGGGTTGTGTGCTAGACGTGAGACACTAGCCTCCTATATATACAAGACTGGCACGTGTGAAATGGTTTCACTAGTAGGGCCAACCTCTCACTTTGGGTGGGTAAACCCACCTTTAATTAATTTTGGGTCTTCAATAATAACTGTTGGGGCTGACTTCTTATTCTTCCCTTTATAATTGTTCGATGACCAATCTGCAAAAGGGGATTTGGTCCTTATACAATTACCGACATGATTAATCCACAATGGGGATTAATCCTAATAATAAAATAACAATAAGAATGCTCTTCGCAGTTACATTATTTCAACACTCCCCCTTAACAAGAAGGGTATTCTTCATCAGCATCAGGCGAGAGAGGTTTGCATCTTCAGTGGCATCAAGAGGACAGTATTGTCAATATCATCTTGAAACATTGGCTAGCACGTTTACGATTCATCGAAAGTTTTCTTCATCAACAGCATCATCATTCTTGAAAGAATGCCATCATCACTTGCATTAATATGTATCAATAAAAAATGACACCTCATCATAGCACTAGGCTGGCACATCACAGTACTACACTGGCTCAATGTCACAACTGATACGCTGGTAGCTCAGTGTCAATCACATCTTGCTTTACGTCTAACAACTAGGTCAGAAGAAAGGAATATCATCCTCTCGCTTTACATCTAACAACTAGTTCAGAAGCGAGGAATCACAATGTCATGATTTACGTCTAACAACTAGGTCAGAAGCATGACTCATCTTGCTTTGCGTCTAACAATGAGGTCAGAAGCAAGAAACACATCAACATCTCGCTTTACATCTAACAACGAGGTCATAAGTGAGGAAACATCTTGCTTTACATCTAAAAACTAGGTCAGAAGCAAGGAATCAACAACGTCATGCTTTACGTCTAACAGCGAAGTCAGAAGCATGGCTCATCTTGCTTTACATCTAACAGTGAGGTCAGAAGAAAGGATCACATGGTGTCATGCTTTACGTCTAACAGCGAGGTCAGAAGCATGACTCATCTTGCTTTACGTCTAACAGCGAGGTCAGAAGAAAGGATCACACAGTGTCATGCTTTACGTCTAACAATGAGGTCAGAAGCATGATTCATCTTGCTTTACGTCTAACAGCAAGGTCAGAAGCAAGGATCACATAGCATCATGCTTTACGTCTAACAACGAGTTCAGAAGCATGACTCATCTTGCTTTATGTCTAACAGTGAGTTCAAAAGCAAGGATCGCACAGCGTCATGCTTTACGTCTAACAATGAGGTCAGAACCATGACTCATCTTGCTTTACGTCTAACAGCGAGGTCAGAAGCAAGGAATAAATATATATGCTCCCCCTTTCAAGGAGGGTCCTTTCGGACTATACCAAGCTTATCTCGAAAGTGTTCAAACTTTACATGAGATAGAGGCTTAGTCAACACGTCAGCAACCTGTTCATTTGTGCTAATGTACTAGAGCTTCAAGGGTCCTCTCTGTACCATGTCGCGGATGAAATGATAGCGGATCTCTATGTGCTTCGACCTATCATGGAACACAGGATTCTCTATCATTATAATGCAGCTTTGATTGTCACATAGAATCGTGGTTGCTCTCATCTCCAAATCAAATAGGCCTATCAGCAACTTTCAAAGCCATATAGCTTCGCAGCTAGCAGACCATGTGACAATGTACTCTGCTTCGGCTGTGCTGAGAGAAATATTGGATTTCTTCCTACTCTGCCACGAGATCATGGTTGATTCCAAACTGAAACAGCATCTGGAAGTTCTTTTTTTGTCAGCAACGCTTCCTGCCCAATCTACATCAGTATATCCACACAATGTGAATTCATGATCTCTATCATATCTGAGACCATAATCCATTGTACCTTTAAGGTACCTCATCACATGTTTTGCAGCCACTAGGTGAACACGTCTGGGCTCTACCAAAAACTGACTCAAGGTGTTCACTGCAAAACAGATGTCTGGTCTGGTGTTCTTCGGGTACATCAACGATCCAATAAGTTGTCTATACAGTGTGGCATCTATCAAATC
>JASDQU010101546.1:321899-340134 GCA_032191745.1 Picea mariana
ATTACTTATAATTTATCTGAAGTAAAGATTAAAGGTAAGGAATACAATACGAAATGAGGTCAACACTCTCATAGTGTTGTGACCAAGCATTCTTCCATGGCAACTTGGAACTAACACACAAGGTTTCTCCTAGAGGAGGTGTTAGTCATATCAGGTAAAGTATTTACATCTACATTCTCACATGCTATCAATTATAATACTTTACAACGACTGCTATCTCAAATAAAGTCATCAGCTTGTCATGTGTACCTTTGAATCTTGATTAATCAAACCTGGAGCCTTGTCCTCAGGAATGAGTGTTTGTTTTTCTTCCAGGTCTCCTTCACTCAAGTGACGAGTGTTTTCTTCAACCTGTCTTTTGTACTAAGACAATATGCTAACTTGACAAAAGGTTAGGTTAGAGGATAAGCTCTATGATCAACTTTGAATTCTTCTAATAATTTGATCATAGTTTCAACATGCAACACTGATACTGTCATGACAAATAGATGTATATCAGAATAATCACACCTAGGTTCCATCGTTCCTTTGAATGTGTTGGATCCATGGCAAGAGATCACTTCTCCTGCAAATATTCTTTAGGGTTTTAACCATTAAACATATGTAAGTACATACCTTTGATAAAATTTGCAGGTGGTGGCTCCATCTGGTAGCATCAGTAATCTTTACAAACTCTCAAGAAAACTTCAATGGTAATTGCAACTCCTCTTACGGCTGCAACTGCAACTGATGTTGCAACTACAACTGCAACAAGTTCTGAAACTGCAACTGCAACTTAGGGTTTTATGAGGAAACCCTGATTTTTCAAACTTTGAATTTTGAAAATCTGATCTAGGGGATAGATGTGTTGAGCTAAGGCGAGTTAGCTGGTGCAGTCGAAATTTCGAAAATCCAACTTTTACCCCTTCAAACTTGATCTGCGGATTTCTGGACTAGTGCTTCTGGTTTTCTGGTACTTCTGGTACTCTGGTACTTCTGGTACTTCTGGTACTTCTGGTACTCTGGTTTTCTGGTTTTCTGGTACTTTGTAAAACTAGGGTTTCACTTTCTGGGAGATCTAGCCACTGAAAAGGTGCGCTCTAAGTGCCAAAATGATCCTTCGGGGAGGGTGCAACTTGCTAGGTGGTTAGGGAGATGAAAAGATTCACTTTTGCAAACCCCTAATTTTTGGGTACGGTAACAATGACGTTTTTCCTCTAGCGAAATATGCTTCCTTTAGGTTGGCTCTGATACCATTTTAATGTTTATGCCATTATTATAGTTCTTTGCATTTCAATAGATAAGAGAAATATAAGAACAAGATCACTAAGAAATACACATTCACAAGAGACACAGCATTTATCCTGGGAAACCCTCTAGGGGAAGAAAACCCAGCAAAAACTTCCTTATCATAAATTGCCAATGCAATGTTCAAGAGATAACTCAAACCAATACAGATAGTCCTCTCCAAAAGATGCACCACTCTTCTTCCTCTCTCCTTTGCCGGTAACAGATCAGAACTTGTCTCTCAAACTGAGCAAGTGAGTTGTGTGTTAGAAGTGAGGCGCTCGCCTCTTATTTATACAAGACTGGCACGTGTGAAAGGTCACAACTGGTAGGGCCAACCTCTCACTCTGGGTGGGTAAACCCACCTTTAATTAATTATGGGTCTTCCATAATAACTGTTGGGGCCAACTTCTTATTCTGCCCTTTGTAATTGTCCAATAACCAATCCGCAAAAGGGGATTTGGTCCTTATACAATTACCAACATGATTAATCCACAATGGGGATTAATCCAATAACAATAATAATAATAATGACATGATTGATCCTCAATGGGGATTTAATCCAATAATAATAAGAATGCTCTTCGCAGTTACATTATTTCAACACATACTTCTCTCCATCTTGAATAAGCTCTCTTGCCCAAGCAGGCTTTCTTTTATGGAAGGTCATTTGAGGAGGTTATTGAACTTCTACTATATCATGGTCTTCTAGAAGTTCCTTATCAGGGGAAGTTATGACTTCCCTCACTGGTTCTGCAGCTCTAGGAACCTCCCTCATTGATTTTGCAATCTTGGGATTTACAGGTTCCTCTTCATATACTTCTTCAAGCTTGCATCTTCTTGATTTCTTAAGTGTTGCTTCTTCATCAATGGTCGCATCCCTGTCGATCTCAATGTGGCGGTGACCTGGTATGTAGATTCTAAAGGCCTTGGAGACCCCACAATTATTCCCTTCTTTCCTGAAGGGTTCCAGCTTGTTTCTTTTCTCTTTCGGTATACGAATAAACACTAGACAGCCAAATATTTTGAGATGTCTTACCTCTAGCTTCTTTCCTGTGAACATCTCTTCTGGTGTCTTGAGCCCAAGTGCACTATGGGGCAATCGGTTCTGCACATAAACAGCTGTCATTGCTTCTTCTACCCATAAGCACATAGGAAGATCTTGATCTTCACAGCTTCCAGCATGGTTCTATTCTTCCATTCAGTGACACCGTTTTGTTGGAGATATTGATCCCAACATCTTTGCAGAAGTTCACGAGCTCTTTCGAGGTATATTCTCCTCCATTATCTGACTTGAGTATCTTAATCTTCCTTACAGAAGAGTTCTCTTATCAAGGCTTTCAATTCTTTGATCTTGTTGAACACTTCAAATATATCCAGGTCTTTTACGAGAATAGTCATTAATGAATGATACATAGTATACATATCCATTTATGGAGGATGATGGCATTAGGCCACACACATCTAAATGGATGAGTTCAGGGACTCCTTATGTCTTGATGTCCCTCTTCGGAAATGGGTTCTTGATGTTCTTCCCTTGTGCACATATATTGCATACACCTTCATGGTCACCTTTGAGTTCTGGTAAACCTGTGACCACTTTGCATATGTATGGTAGCACCTTGTAGTTGATGTGAGCTAATTCTAGAGTTCACATGGATTCTTCAATAGCGTGGGTCATGGAAGCTTTTGAGTGACCCACCTTCTTCTTTTCCACTGATGATTGCTTCATTTATGATCTCTCCTTTAGCACGTTGCCTTATGCAACCTTCGCTATAGCTTCCTTATGTGACCTGAAGAAAGGTCAACAAAACAACAAGCAAGAATAATATCACACAGTAGCTCATATCACAAGAATAATAGCAAGAAAAATCATAATATCACAATAATAATATCACAAGAATAATAGCAAGAACAATAATAATATCACAAGAATAATAGCAAGAACAAGAATAATAGCAAGAACAATCATCACAGTAGCTCCTTTAGAGCTATTACTTATAATTTAGCAAAGATTAAAGGTAAGTTATACAATATGAAATGAGGTCAACACTCTCTTAGTATTGTGACCAAGCATTCTTCCATGGCAATCTGGAACTAACACACGAGGTTTCTCCTAGAGGAGGTGTTACTCATATCAGGCAAAGTATTTACATCTACATTCTCACATGCTATCAAGTATAATACTTTACGACGATTGCTATCTCAACTAAAGTCATCATCTTGTCATGTGTACCTTTGAATCTTGATTAATCAAACCTGGAGCCTTGTCCTCAAGAGTGAGTGCTTGCTTTTCTTCCAAGTCTCCTTCACTCAAGTGATGAGTTCTTTCTTCAACCTATCTTTAGTACTAAGACAATACGTTAACTTGACAAAAGGTTAGGTTAGAGGATAAGCTCTATGATCAACTTTCAATCCTTCTAATAATTTGATCATAGCTTCAACATGCAACACTGATTAAGATAATGACATGAAAAATAGATGTATATTAGAATAATCACACCTGGGTTGCATCATTCCTCTTGAATGTGTTGGATCTTGAGATCCTTCTAGATCTATGACAAGAGATCCCTTCTCCTACAAATACTCTTTAGGGTTTAACCATTAAACATATGTAAGTACATACCTCTGATAGCATTTGCAGGTAGTGGCTCCATCTGGTAGCAGCGGTAATCATTGCTAACTCTTGAGAAAATTTCAAGGGTGATTGCAACTGGTTCTACGACTGCAACTGCAGCCGGTACTGCAACTGCAACTAGTTCTGAGACTGCAACTGTAACTGCAACTGGTTCTGAGACTGCAACTTAGGGTTTTATGAGGAAACCCTAATTTTTCAAACTTCAAGTTTTGAAAATCTGATCCAGGGGATAGATGCGTTGAGCTGAGGCAAGTTAGCTGGTGCAGTCGGAATTTCAAAAGTCCAAATTTTACCCCTTCAAACTTGATCTGTGGATTTCTGGACTGGTGCTTCTAGTTTTCTAGTACTCTGGTTTTCTGGTTTTCTGGTACTTTGTGAAACTAGGGTTTCACTTTCCGGGAGATCTAGCCACTGAAAAGGTGCGGTCTAAGTGCCAAAATGATCCTTGGGGAAGGGCGCAGCTTTCTAGGTGGTTAGGGAGCTGAAAAGATTCACTTTTGCAAAACCCTAATTTTTGGGTACGGTAACAGTGACGTTTTTCCTCTTGCAAATTGTGCTTCCTTCAGGTTGGCTCTGATACCATGTTAATGTTTATGCCATTATTATATTTATTTGCATTTCAATAGATAAGAGCATCATAAGAACAAGATCATTGAGAAATACACATTCACAAGAGACACAGCATTTATCCTGGGAAACCCTCTAGGGAAGAAAACCCAGCAAAAAGTTCCTTATCATAAATATCTTATACAATGTTCAAGAGATAACTCAAACCAATATAGATAGTCCTCTCCAAGAGATGCACCACTCTTCTCCCTCTCTCCAACTGGTAATTGTTGCTTGCCTCATAAGAGAATGAGCAAGTGAGTTGTGTGTTAGAAGTGATGCGCTAGCCTTCTATATATACAAGACTGGCACGTGTGAAAGGGTTTCACTAGCAAGGCCGACCTCTCACTCTGGGTGGGTAAACCCACCTTTAATTAATTCTGGGTCTTCAATAATAACTGTTGGGGCCAACTTCTTATTCTGCCCTTTATAATTGTCTGATGACCAATCCGCAAAAGGGGATTTGGTCCTTATACAATTACCGACATGATTAATCCACAATGGGGATTAATCCTAATAATAAAATAACAATAATAATAAGAATGCTCTTCACAGTTACATTATTTCAACACTTCAAGCCCCCACGACTCTGAGACCTTAGAGAACTATCCTTCCTTGCATAAGGTTTCCAGACTTAACCATTTATACAGAAACCAACGATGACATATAAACATACACATGCATCCATTATCTCCAGTTTAAAACACCAGGCAATCATTCTACACAGGAATTATTATGGGCATACAAATACAAGCATGCATTCATGATATTTAGTTCGCAATACAAGGTATAGAACACTTATCAAATCTACCAAGTGTGATGCAACTACTGAGAGGGGTTCTCATTTCCACCCAACCGTAGGCTGAGTGACTCCAAATGGATTTACCACTAGCCACCCCCAAGCTAGACCATGATGCTTTGAGGTTCAGTCTCATATTTTCAACTCGACAGAAAATCAAGGACGAAGGTTACTCTCCTTCTCCTGATACAGGAAAACAATCTAGGATGAAAGTTACTCTCCTTCTCCTGATATTCAGAACTCCCTGTGTTTCCAGGGTTTCTCCAATCTCTTTCACGATCCCTTTTGCACGCCTGCTCCCTGCCTTACCACATTTCCTCTCTTGTCAATTTATGTCTGCAAGGTTGCGTGTGGTGTGAATTCCGTCATCCGTGGTCAGGTATGAGGGCTATTACGAATGGGAGGTTCACCCCATCCTCTCATTAACTCTTGAGGAGCCTCCCCACCTACCAATCTGACAGGAAATCCATTCCAGGATCAGAGAGCCGCTTTGGTTTCTGAGCAAGTATAAACCAGTACAGTACTGGCTCGGTGGAAGTTAACGAAACCATTCCAGGTCCCTTCCACCACCTCTCATTAGCCATCGTGGTCTCTTTTTAGCACATCCCTCTCCCAGCAATCATGAAACACATATTCATAACATAATTTACATTCATCAACCTTTTATACAAAGGTCCATCAAGTCAAACATTTACATCTTTGAGTTTTCCATAGTTCTTGGCCAATATAGTTATTTTTACAGACTGGGAGAAACAGGGTGTTACAATTCCCTCTCCCTTAAAGGAACATCATCCTCGATGTTCTTATCTATCAATATGACATGTATGTGCAGAAGTAAACAAAATCGGATATGCATGTTTCATGGCATCTTCCATTTCCCATGTAGCCTCATCTAGGCCAAAATGTTTCCACTACACCTTGAACTATGCAATGGTTCGGTTCCTGAGTGGGGTTTCCTTTCTGTCCAGTATGCATTGAGGTTCTGGCAGGAATTCTCCCTCTGGTTCCACCTGGATCACAGACTAGTCAATTATATGATTAGAATCATATACATATCTCTTCAATAATGAAACATGGAAAACATTATGTGCTTTTACTATGGGAGGAAGTGCTAGCCTATAGGCTACAGGTCCCACTCTATCTAGAACTTCGAAGGGTCCACAATACCAAGGGGCCAACTTGGCACAAGCTCCCATCCTCAGGGAACTCTTCCTAGGCCTAACTTTGAGATATATGTGGTCTCCCGTCTTGAATTCGCTCGGAGTTCTCTTTCGGTCGGCATAACTTTTCTGTCTGTTCTGAGCGACCTATAGATTCCATTTTATCTGAGTCACTTGTTGTTCCATTTCTTTCAACATGTTAGGTCCAATAGTAACTCTATTCATGGGATTACTCCAACTAACTGGAGTATTGCATGGTCTACCATAGAGGACTTCCAAAGGGCTCATCTTCAGGGATTCTTGGTAGCCATTGTTGTAAGCGAATTCCACCAGCGACAGGTAATCTTCCCATTTTTTTGGTTTGATGCATTACATGCATCCTTAGGATGTCTTCTAATATTTGGTTCACCTTTTCCATCTGTCCATGGGTTTGAGGATTCTAGGCTGTGCTAAATAGTAATTTGGTCTCCAGACCAGCCATCAAGGATTTCCAAAAGTTGGAAGTAAATTTCGTGTCTCTGTCAGACACGATCTCCTTAGGCATACCATGTAGTCTGAATATCTCCTTCATGAATACGTTAGCGATATTGATTGCCTTCCAAGTCGATTTGACAGGGACAAAATGGGAAGACTTGCTCAATTTATCCACCACTACCATGATGGTGTCATTCTGTTTGGTCGATGTTGGTAATCCGGTGATGAAGTCCATGGAAATGGTTTCCCACTTCCATTCCGGGATTGGTAGAGGTTGTAATAATCATGTTGGGTGTCGGTGTTCTGCTTTAACCTGTTGGCATTCTATGCATTTGGCTAACTACTCAGCTATGTCTTTCTTCAATCCAGGCCAATAGAATTGTTTCCTGGTGGCTGTGATCATCTTCTGGTTTCTGGGATGATCATTATAGGGTCTTTTATGTAGTTCATCCATTATGAACCTCTTCAAGTCATCACATTCTAGAATATACAATCTGTTTTTGTAAGTTAGCAGACCTCCATCTATCATCTGGTAGCCTTCATATTTTATTCTTGTGGGATCTTTCTCCAGATACGAGGTCACGGTCTGGAAGAATGTGTCTGCCTCTTGCGTATTCCTGAATCTTTCCTTGACATTCGTCTCGTAGGTGCTCACCGCTACCAGATGAATTGTTTTCATACTTCTGCTAAGGGCATCGACCACCTTATTTTCCTTTCCCTTGATATGTTTGATTTCAAAATCAAACTCACTAAGAAGGGCCATCAACCTAGCTTGTCTAGCATTGAGTTTTGGTTGGTCAAATAGATATCGCAATCCACAGTGGTCTGTCATAAGTACAAATTTTCTTCCCATGAGGTAATGCCTCCACATTTTTAAGGCATGCACTATGGCAGCCAGTTCTAGATCATGGGTCACATAGTTGACTTCGTGCTCATTCAATTTTCGAGATTTATAGTAGACTACACTTCCTCCTTGCATAAGGACTCCTCTGAGCTCTTCTTTGCAGGCATCTGTGCACACGAGGAAGTCAGCTTTGGGATTGACAATATTCAACACAGGTGTGTGGGTCAGTAGATGTTTTAGGGATTGAAATCTTTCTTCACATTCTTGTGTCCACATGAATTTAGCTCCTTTCTTCTGAAGGGCAATGATTGGGCAACCAATCTTGGAGAATCCTTTTATAAATCTCCTATAGTATCCTGCTAAGCCCATAAAGGATCTGATATCTGAAACATCCTTTGGAGTAGGCCATTCCATGATAGACACGGTCTTGTCAGGGTATACTGCTACTCCTTCTTCATATATGACATGACCCAAGTAATGTATTTGCTTCTGGAAAAAGTTGCACTTGCTAAATTTGGCATAGAGCTGATGTTCTCTTAACACCTGAAGCACGAGTCTAAGATGTTCCTCATGTTCCTCTCTATTTTTGGAGTAAATTAATATATCGTCAATAAAAACCAGTACAAATTTGTCTAGGAATTTGCTAAGCACATTGTTCATCAAGCACATAAAAGTGGCAGGGGCATTGGTTAATCCGAATGGTACTACCACAAATTCATAGTGACCATATCTCATCCTCAAGGCAGTTTTGTGGATGTCTTCACCCTTGATTTGGACTTGATGGTATCTAGATCTCAAGTCAATCTTTGAGAATATGGAAGCACCTCCCAACTGATCGAACAAGTCATCAATCCTAGGTAAGGGGTACTTGTTCTTTATGGTTACCTTGTTTAGTTTTCTATAATCTATACATAGTCGAAGGGTACCATCTTTCTTCTTTACAAACAGAACCGGTGCTCCCCATGGAGACACACTGGGTCGGATATAGCCTTTGTCCATCATTTCTTTTAGTTGTAATTTAAGCTCAACTAGCTCGAGTGTGCTCATCATGTAGGGTGTCCTAGACACTGGCACCACTCCCGGTGCAAGTTCTATCAAGATGTCAATGTCCCTTCTCGGAGGTAGACCCAGTACCTCTTCTAGAAATACATCTCTATATTCTCTTAGTGTGGAGTGGTCTTCGAGGCTTGGTTTTTCATCGTCAGTTGATTCCAACACCTGTATCACATAAAGTGGACATCCCTTTCTGCAATACTTTCTCATTTGAAGGGCTAATATTCGTCTCACCGAGACAGGTTTTTGGATCCCTCGAAGGGTTATCCTTCTTCCTTCTTCACCTCCACACTCTAAAGTTTTATGGTAACAGTCCAATCTGGCTTTATATGTGGCTAGCCAGTCAATTCCAATCAGCAGGTCATATGATCCTAGGGGTAGTATGTTAAGGGTTGCTTGGGTGGGGAATTCACCCATAGTGAATTGGCAAGATGGTATGACCTCCGCTACCTTTCTTTTGGTGCCAGTGGCTAACTGTACCATCCATGGCTTGGTGTGTTTATGTGGTTGTAATTTACACTTATCAACAGCCTTAGGAGCTATATAACTCAAATTTGAACCAGGGTCAATTAGAATAAACATTAGATGGTTGGTGATCGTACCTTCCATCTCCACCACTGAAGCTTGGTGGTCAGCTTCTTTATTATCCAAGGCTGCATAAATTTGCGGCACACTCCTGGCCACATCATTGATGGTGGTAGCTTCTTGAATGTTGTAAATTCTTCGATTGTTCTGTTGTTAGTGTGGGCAGTCCCTCAGTAGATGTTCTTCTCCACAACCCCAACATTTCAATGGTTCTCTCTTTGGGTTATCAATATTTCCTGGGGTAGATCCAGAAGGTTTATTTCTGCTCTGGGAGGGGAAATTCTACTGGTGTACACTTCGAGTTGGGAAGCTCATCCTTGAGTCCTTCTTATAGTTTTTAAATCTTGGGGATTTAAACCCCTTTTTCTGGAATCTCGAACTATTCTTCTGCTTCCAATTTTCGCAAGGTTCTGTCCGATGCCCCAACTGTTCATAACAATATCTTTCCTTTCGAATAGTGTCTTATAGGGTCTTCAGCTTGCCAAACTCAATCTTGTTCTGATAGTCCTTAGGTAGTCCGCTGATGAATCGTTGCACCTTTGCCTTCTCTTCTTTTATATAGGGTACGTACCTCAGCAATTTGAGGAATCTGCTGACATATTCCTCTATGGTGCATTGCCCCAATTTGAGTTCATAGAATTCTTTAGCCTTTTCATCGAAATACTTTTCCGACAGATACTTCTTTTTGAAGTATTTCTCAAACCATTCCCAAGATAGGTCCTCTTTGTGAATCCCTTTTACATTCTTAAGGTCTTCCCACCAAATGGAAGCCTTTCCATTCAAGTTGAAAGTGGCTACTCGGGCCTTCAAGTTTTCTGAGAAGTCATGGACTCTAAAATACTTATTTAGTCCAAGCAGCCAAGCCTCCGCTTCCTTCCCTTTCCTTATTTCACCATCAAAAGAGGGTGGTTTGGCCTTCTTGAATTCTTCAAGATTGTGACTCTTGGAATGCTTTCTCTTCTTCCATTTTCCTCAGGAATAAGAGCTAGTTATGCTACTAGAAGATCCCTCTGAGTCTCCAATTTCCTTTCCAGACGAATCGTCTGATGCTTGTCCCTTATCTCTAGGGTGGACCTTTCTTGAGGTGCTCTTCCCAGTGTGGCCACTTGAAAGACCACATTTCTGTATCCCAGGTGGACTTCGACTTTTCTTTGTTTGTCGTCGGTCCGCGTGACTGGTGTCAGGTTCATGCTATAATTGTCTTTGTATGTCGGATAAACTCGGCAGCAAGACTGCATTAATTTATGTCTACTTCTCTTGCTCTTTTATCAACCTCTCTTTGTAGGCCTTACAGCTCTGTAGTTTGACCATGAGGCTTCTCACAGTCTCAGGTAGATCGGGAGGGTTCTCTACCGCTCTCCTTTCGTCAGACTCTTCATCTTTGTTGTGGGATCCATCCCCCACTTCTTGGTGCGTCACCATTCGATGTGTCTACAGTTTCCCGCGGTTGATTGTCCGCTTGTTGTGCAAGAAAAACGCTTATTGTTAGTAAACATTATATTCATTCACAATCAGTGCATAATTCATATTTTTCAAACGCACACACAGTAGGAATTTTCATTCTTAACTTCAGATTTTGCTAAAGGGGTTAAGATAGAGGGTTACTCCTTTTAAGAGTACTTCAAATGGAGTTTTTGCGCAACTTGTTCGTGAGCCCAAGCAGGGTAAGTGTTTTAACCATGCTCAGATACCAATTTGTCACACACCCACTACAACAACTTAGATTTATTTTTTTCATCTTTTCCTTCGAGGAACAGAATCCTTGAGACTTCTATGGGGCCTAGCATAGACCCTCTCCTTCCTTAAACATCCCCAAATGACCACAAGCTGGCCTTAGCGCAAGAACCTTTCGCAACTCACAAGTCGGGAATCAAGACCCTCGGCTCCCCTTTCTCCAATCACCGATACCCGAGATGCTATGCGGGTATGGCTCCCTCCTCACTAGCGCCTGCTACCTGTAACCGTGGGCTAGGCCAAACACTAACACTACTCGCAACCTCACCAGTTGAGGTGTTGAGTTCTCCTACTCCTCTTTTGCGAATCCCCAAGATGTGAGAAGTCAATGTTGTGTGGACTCTGCCAAAGCGACGTGCACATGCCACTTGTCAACCCCACTATACTATGCTCATGACCTGTGTCATTGCTACGTGTCACACAAGTCCTCGGCTCTCGGTGTTTCACGGCCTTAGTGATCAAGGTGCATCTTCTTCATCCTGCAAAACCCCAAGCCACGATAAGTCAACAGTGAGTTGACTCTTCCCCAATGTGACACTTGTCCACCATCGGTTACCCACTTCCTAGGCTAAATACTAGCGCTACTTGCATCTCGCGACTTCGCGGGTTGGAGTGTTGAGCCCTCATGCTCCTCCTTTGCAAGTTCCCAAGATACAATAAGTCAACAATGGGTTGACTCCTTCCCAGGCGACATGTGTCCATCATCTGTCACCTGTTCCCACCTTCCTCTGGGCGCTTGTTGTTACTCCACCTGTTAACCATGCAGTCCCCACTTAAGGATGGGTCACGTGCTTGCACGAGCCCTCGACGTTCGGCTCTTCGCAACTTCCACAATCAAAAGGAAAATCCCTCAATTTCTGAACCCCCGATAGGTGATAACTACAAAAGTTATGATCCAACGGTCCTCCTGTGCCCTGGATCCAATGGCCATGATTACGTCGCAATCTCATGAATCGCGAGTTCATGCAGCCCTACCCTTGACTACTCCAAGTCGTGAGTTAGCGAAATGCTACTCTCCTGCCCATACAAAGGCTAAGATCGACGGTCATTAGGGCTCCGTCAGATCCTTGGATCTACGGTCCTAGGTCCTATCGCTACTTGCAAATGCTGAAAGTGGCAAGGTGTTAACGTCTGCGCTCCTTCTCTAGATCCATCGGTTTTGACATATCTGAGGTATTCCCAAAAGGATTTCAACCGTTCGTTTACCAAATGATAGGGTATTCCCTCTTTTTATAATTGGGCCCGTTATCCCTTCTGAGCTTGAATCACGAAATTCAACTTCTTGGGGCTTCAATCCCCCATGACTCTGAGACCTTAGAGAACTATCCTTCCTTGCATAAGGTTCCCAGACTTAACCATTTATAGAGAAACCAACGGTGACATATAAACATACACATGCATCCATTATCTCCAGTTTAAAACACCAGGCAATCATTCTACACAGGAATTATTATGGGCATACAAATACAAGCATGCATTCATGATATTTAGTTCAAAATACAAGGTATAGAACACTTATCAAATCTACCAGGCATGATGCAACTGTTGAGAGGGGTGCTCGTTTCCACCCAATCGTAGGCTCAGTGACTCCAAATAGATTTACCATTAGCCACCCCCGAGCTAGACCACGATGCTTTGAGGTTCAATCTCCTACTTCCAACTCGATAGAAAATCAAGGACGAAGGTTACTCTCCTTCTCCTTATACAAGAAAATAATCCAGGATGAAGGTTACTCTCCTTCTTCTAATATTCAGAACTCCCTGTGTTTCCAGGGTTTCTCCAGTCTCTTTCGCGATCCCCATCGTGCACACTGCTCTCTGCCTTACCACATTTCCTCTCTTGCCAATTTTTGTCTGCAAGGTTGTGTGTGGTGCGAATTCCGTCGTCCATGGTCAGGTCTGAGGGTTGTTACGGATGGGCTGTTCACCCCCATCCCCCCATTAACTCTTGAGGAGCCTCCCCACCTACCAATCTGATGGGAAATCCATTCCAGGATTAGAGATCTGCTTTGGTTTGTGAGCAAGTATAAACCAATACAGTATTGGCTCGGTGGAAGTTAACGCAACCATTCCAGGTCCCTTCCACCACCTCCCATTAGCCATCGTGGTCTATTTTTAGCACATCCCTCTCCCAACAGTCATGCAACACATATTCATAACACAATTTACATTCATCGACCTTTTATACAAAGCTCCATCAAGTCAAACATTCACATATTTGAGTTTGCCATAGTTCTTGGCCAATATAGTTATTTTTACAGACTAGGGCAAACAGGGTGTTACACACTAGTTCTGCAACTCTGGGAGCTATAGATTTTTCTTCATATACTTCTTCAAGCTAGAATATCCTTGATTTCTTTAGTGTTTCATATTCATCAAAGGTTACATCTCTGTTGATCTCAATGTGATGGTAACCTGGTATATAAATTCCTAAGGCCTTTGGGACCTCACAGTATCCAAGAAATATTCCCATCTTTCCTTAAGGGTCCATATTGGTTCTTTTCTCTTTCGGAATGTGTACAAACACTAGACAACCAAATATACTGAGATGGATTAATTTTGGCTTCTTTTCGAAGAACATTTATTTGGGGGTTTTGAACCCAAGTGCACTATGGGATAATCTATTTTGTGCATACATTGTTGTTCTTGTTTCTTCTACCCATAAGTGCATTGGAAGATCTTGATCGTGGATCATGGTCTTCACTTCTTCCTTTATAGTTATGTTATTTATTTCAGCTACACCACTTTTTTGAGGATTGTAGGAAGTGGTGAGCTCCCTCTTAATCCCGGCATCTCTGCAAAATATTACAAATTATTTTGAGGTGTATTCTCCTCCATTATATGACCTGAGAATATTGAATTTTTTTTCAGAGATATTCTCTATCAAGGCTTTGAATTCCTTAAATTTTCCAAACACTTCATCTTTTGATTCCAAGAAGTAAACCCAAGTCTTGCGATAATAGTCATCAATAAATAACACATAGTATGCAGGCCCACTAAGAGAGGTTGATGGAATTGGGCCACATACATCTGAGTGGATGAGCTTTACTGTCGCTCTTCGGGAAAGTGTTCTTTATGTTCTTTCCTTGTGCACATCCCTTGCACACACCTTCATGATCAACCTTGAAATATGGCAGACCTGTAACTACCTTACTCACATATGGTAAGGCCTTGTATTTGATGTGAGATAGTCTTGTATCCCAAAGTTCACATGGACTCTCAGTGAAGTGATTCAAGGTTGCATCTAAGTGACCTTTTAACTTATATAGGCCACCTTCTTCTGTTGCAATAACAATTGCATCTTTTGTGGTTTTTCCTTTAGGCCACATAAGGACTTCACCATATATTAATGCAACCATGAAGCCTTTCTTATCTAAAGTTGAAATAGAAAGAAAATTATTTGTCAAACCTTGTACATATAGTACATCCTTCATATTTATTGGGGTCCCTGAATCAAGTTTGTAGGTGGATTCTCCCACTCCTTCGATAGGGTACTGGTAATCATCTCCAAGTGTAACTTTATGGGGAAAGTTATTTTCTGTGAGGCTAGAGAGAATGTCTCTCTGACCTATTATGTGCTTAGAATCACCACTATCTATGAGCCAAGTGTCCTCTCAAAGTGAAACAAATTCTGAGAGGGAAGAGAATAAGACATAGTCTTCAATATTTCTTGAATCATCTTCATGGGTGGATCATCATCTTCAACTGCATGGGCATGGTGTATTTTGTTATTTCTCTTCTTATATTCTTCTCTTCTAGCTGGAAAATTCCTAGCAATATGTCCCATATTGTCACAATGGTAACATTGATAAGAGGAGAAATCCTTTTCTCTTCTTTGACCTTTCTAAAACTTTTGTAATCTCCTTGGAGGGTGAGATTCTTTATGGATGAATCTCTTTGGGGAGTGAGATTCCTTATGTAGGTGGGTCTCCTTCTTGAATTGAGACCCTCTATTTCCTCCTTTAGCATGAGCAGCTAGGGATTGATCTTTATCCCTTAATAGTACTTCTTCTCTGTTAGCTACTCTTGCTTCTTCTTGAACACAATCTTCCCAACAACTATCAAATTGTTGTTTCTCCTTTTTGGCACAAATAGTTTGGATGAATGCATCCCAAGGTCTTGTGATACCATTAAGAGTTTTCATTATGAGTTCATATTCATCTAGGTTGTCTCCAATTGGTTCTAGTTGTGCCTTGAATTGAGAAACCCTAGAGAAATAGTCATGAACAGTTTCTCCTTTCTGCATCTTTGTATTCTTGAGTTGGGTTCTCAAGTTCATCTTCTAGTTAATGTTCCTTCTTTCACACATTCTGGTTAGGGAATCAAACATTTATTTTGGAGTTTTCTTAGAGGACACTTGAGGAATCAAATGGTCTTTAATAGAGTTTGTAATGATTCTTTTGGCTCTAACCATATCATTTTGATACTTTGTTTTAGTTGTAGCATCTGCGGGTTCTGGTACATTTTCCTTGATGAATCTTGCAAAGTCATTATCTTCAAGAATGAGTCAAATCCTATACTTCCAGGCACATAAGTGATCCACACCTTCTAACTTGTCAACAAGCTTGGTGCTTGTAGACATCTAGACCTGTAGTTGGGAAAATGACCAAAGTTTGAAAGTGCTCAGAAATTGAATCTGAACTTACCAGGAGGTGTGCTTCACTGAGGTGAGTAGCCTGGTGCAGTAAGTTTTTAGAAAATTCAAAATTTACCCCTTGAAACTGGGCATGTGCAAATCTGGACTAGTACTTCTGGTACTGGTTATGGTTTCCTAGTTTTTTGGTTTTCTGGTACCAGTGAAAACTAGGGTTTCAGTTTCTGGAGGCTTTGGCCACTAAAAAGGTGCACTCAAGCTTCCAATGAGTTCGTTAGGATAGGACACACTTCCCTATATAGTTTTTAGGATGAAATTCTCTTCCAACAAAAATCCCTAATTTTCTTGTACGACAACAGTGATGTTTTTTATAAACCAATAAAAGGTTATCTATTTAGTCAGCTATGATACCATGTTAAATTTAGAGCTTCTATTAAGTTCTTTTCAATTTACTAGACAATAATAGCATAAGCAGGATCATTGAAAGGTGCACAACATTTATCCTGGGAAACCCTCATGGGGGAGAAAACCCAACAAAAGCTTCCTTAATATAGATAGCCAATACAATGCCAAGATAATAAACCAAACACAAGAGAATATCCAACACTGATCAATGTGCCTCTCTCTTCCTTCTTCCGGAAACTAGAAACTAGAGCTTCCTTCAAACTTGCGCACTAGATGAGTGACTTGAGTGTGTGAGATAATAAGGTGCCTTCCACTCTTATTTATATTGGTTGGCAGGCGCTAGGGTGGTGTCTCTTCATCAAGCAGGGCTGACTTCTTCACTTAGTGGCTAAAGCCACTTTAATTATCCCTAGGGGTTGACTTCTCAATCAGCATCATATAATCAGGGTTTGACCAATCCACAAAAGGGGATTTGGTCTTATACAAAGCCCAACATGATCAATACACTAAAGGGGATTTATATATAAGATAATAGCTCAATAATAAGTATAATATTCTTTGTAGTTACAATAATTCAATGTTATTCCCCATTTACTTGTTCAACCATTTGGATACCTTCCTCTTTGACCTATCACAATACTAGGAACATAATTCCTGAGTGCTCTTCGGTGTCAACAAAGTGGTTGCAATCCAAACATTAGTTATATAGGGGAAGACCATTGAGCACTTCTACGACACTATAGCCCTTCTATATCCAACCACAACATGGCCTCACACATGGATATCTCTATTTGCATTCATTGTTATAACATGAGTGTGTCTCATGTTTTCTTTTGTTATGATCTCATAACCATGATAACATATTATGCAATTAAATTTTACATAAATGCATTCAAGCATTAAATAAATTTTGTTCAATCAAGGCCCTTTGATTTTATTCATCAATTCAAATATTTAAATTTGTTATGATCTAACCCTAAAAAGTCAATGAATACAGTCCACTTCGAGAGGGAAACCTCCCTTTACAATATATCCAATTTAGAAGACAATATGTGATCAGATATGATCATCCTAAGACTATTAGAAAAACAGGACCGTGGAGCAATAAAATAAAAAAAATGCGGAAACAAAACACAGAGATACACAATACAATAGAGACAGAGATTTGCGTGGTTCACCTAGTGTGGGTTACATCTGTTAACTCCCAAAATGAAACCGTTCTTTCGGTTGAATTTTGTAGTGGATATCATGGCTATTGGTAGCGTCCTCAAGTTACTTTTGGAGAAATAAATTAAGAAACTATTGGATGCCCACATTATCATTCCTCTCAGGTATTCAGAATGGATCGCTAATCTCGTGCCGGTTAGGAAGAAGAATGGGGAGATCAGACTCTGTGTCGACTTCAGAAATCTGAACAAATGCTCTAGGAAGGACAACTACCCTCTGCCTAAAATGGAGCATATGTTGCAGAAAGTCTCAGGATCGAAGGTAATGTCCTTTATTGATGGGTTTTCTGGATACAATCAGATTGATCTCCATCCGGAAGACAAAGAAAAAACTGCCTTTACCACTCCATGGGGCACGTTTATGTACGAGAAGATGCCCTTCGGTTTGATGAATGCAGGGGCAACATTCCAAAGGGCAATGTACATTGCTTTCGTTGGGGAGAAAGATAAATTTGTCCTAATTTATCTTGACGATATCACTGTGTTCTCAAGCAGCCACGAACTTCATTTGCAGCACTTGAGGAGGACATTTCTGAAATGTCGAAGGTAGGGCATCTCTCTTAATCCCAAAAAATCAAATTTTTCACTTAAGGAGGGAAAACTACTTGGGCATATTGTTTCAGCTGATGGGGTTAAGATTGATCCGAAGAGGGTAGAAGCAATTAAAAATCCGTTTTTTCCTAGATCCAAGAAAGACATTCAGTCTTTCCTTGGTACTATTAATTTTGTCAGAAGATTCATAGTGAATTTTGCTGAACTCACAAAGCATATCACTGCTATGTTGAGGAAAGACTCTGAGATAAAGTGGACTGAAGCAGCCAGACAGTCATTCAATGACATCAAAGAAGCCAT
>JASDQU010101546.1:349537-372686 GCA_032191745.1 Picea mariana
ACTGTATATCTATGTTTATGGTTGCATCTCTGATACATTTCTATTATATTATTGAATATCTGCAATATCTCTGTGCATTTCTTTATTATATCTCCGCTCTCATTTCGTGTCGAAAATAATCCGGATCAGCAGCATAGACTTAAAATTGATCATTGAAAAAAGTTTGTGACACGGGAGGCATCAACAAGATCTCCATAGGGACTAGAAGAATAACCAGTCGGGGGAGTAAACTCTAATTAACGAGCTCGGCTTCCTAAGGCCATGCTAAACCCAAACCTTGGATGAATGGACTCAAGAATTTGTGTTATGTTCAAAGGCAACACAATTGTTTCTTAGGAGATAATATTATTTTCCCACCCTTCTTTTTTTTGTTTTTCGATTTTTTTGTCTTTTTCATATTATTAAAGCCTGATAAAGAGTAAAAGAGTGTTATAGTACAATGGATGAAACTAGTGTTGCAGGAAAGAAAACTAGTTCTATAGCGCAAGGAAAGAATATGCAGGATGAGGACACTCGGGGAAAGTTTCCTCCAGGGTTAAGCTGTTGAGTCGCAAAGGAATAAATTGGAAGGTTGGGAACTTATAGGATTGCAAAAGAAAGTGGTTCAAAAATGGCTTGTTGAAGCCGATATTAGGCCTAAAAGCGCGAGCAGTCAATATGTGATGTAGTTACAACTCAACCTCATTTTGAAAACCCCAGAAGTAAGATTTCAATGTTGTCATTTTTCATAAATTTAGTCTCCCAAGCTCAGAAAAGTGTAAAACAATACTAAGGAGAAATATTCTAGCCAATGGTGACTAGAGTATACATTTTTCATAATTAGTCCATTCAATCCGAAAAAAGGGGTAAACTTGCACCGAATAGACGTCCTTTCAAATCCATTTAACGAGTGTGAAAGATACAAGCTAACTCGAAAATATTTTCATGTTTAAGAGTCTTGAAAAGAGATTAACTAAGACTCTAGGAAGTCCCATAGGTAGTGTCCAGAATGAGATTGAGTGAGAAGAGTGAGGTTCAAACATAATTTCATAGCGAGGCTATAAGGGACTCCCGAACCTAATAGAAAGCTTACATCATGGGTGCCAAAATACAAATGGGGTCTAAGCTAGGATGCCCATGGAAGGTAGGCTCTACCACGTGAATTACAACACTTATAAACAACAAAGGAGGTTCTATGTCGGAACTCAGTGGGGTTGATCCTAAGACAAAATAATATAAGAAATGGATAATGCAAAAATGCATGGAGGGGAAAATCTAACCTATATGCCAGTTTCAAGATCATGACCTGTCAAAACTAATCGACATAAAGAAATGTACCAAAGAAAATGTCTCCAAACTCCTATATATAAGACCAAAAACACTTACCCCAAAGTTAATAAGTCCAATATAGAAACCTATGATAAAACATGTGTTAAGGGATAAGGAACTTGAAAGCAAGAAAATCTAAAAGTATAATATGTACAGAATATCGCACAACCTTGCGTCTTATGCATAGTAATTCTCCAGGTAGGGCCCATTGCTAGTCCCAGGCCAAGGGATTTTTTGGTAATCGACTTGTAAAGTTTCCAGTTCAGGAAGAGGTCAAAAATCCAAAATCATAGCTTCAAGGATAGCCTCATCTGAAGGCAACTCAAAATCCATGAAACTGAGGCTCGATAGCTCACAAACAACAAGATCGGACTCAAGGGGAAACGCCAGATTACTCAGGGTTATAGGGGGAGGCCAAGGCTTCCGTGCAGGTCTTCTGTCAAAAGCTAGCAACTCACTGGTAGTTGACACAATCTTGGGAGAACCCGAAACTTGCCAAGCCGAGGAGGATAAAATACTTGCAGAGGATCCTTCATCTACAATAGATCGACGAACGGTTATTTTATTGACTCCAACCATTACATGGAAGGGTGCAGAAGAAGGCAAGGCTCTACAAGATCATTCCAATCAAAGGAAACCATCCAAGGACTTGGAGGGAGCGTATTCAAAGAGCGTGGAATGCCTCCTTGTTCAGAAGGTATTGAACTAGAAATGCTAAGGACATGGTCGAAAGACGCATCACTCCCCAAAAGAAGAGTGGAATTGGCCGAAGTTTGCATTGGTAATGTCACTTCCTTAGACTTGTCACTCTCCAAGAGAAGAGTGGGATTGACCGAAGATTGCATTGGAACGACCACTTCCTCAACCGCTGGTTGAATAGGATGCGAGATAACATGGTCAAGAGACAAATCACCCCCAAAAAAAGAGTGGTGTCGGTCGAAGATTGCATCGGCGCGACCACTTCATTAACCAAAGATTGATTAGATTGTTGGGAAACCAAAGACGACTCAGAACTAGAAGCACCATCAGACAAGGACCACATTTCTTGTACCACGACAATAGCATGGAAAAAACGAGTTAGGTGATCTCCTTTGCAAAGTCTACAAAGGAACTCGGGATTACATCCTATCTGTATAGGCTTCTCAATCATGTCAATGCCCCCATCATGACTTGCAGTGGTCGATGGCATGCTCCCAGCATGACTTGCAGTGGTCGATGACATGCTCCCAGCATGACTTGCAGAGCATATTATTTGATCTCCAACATGACTTGCAGAGGTTGGTGATGTTTGTCTAGTGTGACTAGCGGTGACTAGAGTTGTGCCCCCAGCATGACTTGTAGTGGTTGGTTGCTTGCCCCCATCATGACTCGCAATGGTTGCTGACAAATCCTGAACATGAATAGCAGAGGTTGGTGATGTGAAAGGTTGTGAAGGTATCATCCAAGATGGGAACGCTTGTGAGGAGAAAGCAATATGATATGGATTATCCATGTGAGGATATCCATTTCCCCCTGATGAAGGAACTCGGTGTGGGGGGTTTCCTAGATTAGAGAATGGGTTCCACCCTGATGTAATATCAGAGCTTGGAGGAGGATTTTCCATAAAAGAAGCATCCGCAGGAGAAGGCATTGTAGATGATGGATAGATAGACAAGATATACGAAGTAGAAACACTGCCCATATGTGCATTCCACCCTTGAAAATTATAGCTAGGATTGTGCCCGGAGGAAGGAGGATTCCAACCCCCCATCGTAGTAAATGATAGAGGGATATGGCCCCCACCAACCGAGAAAGGATTACAAGGAGGCAACATGCCCCCCAACCCAAAACTAGCATCGACGTTGGGTGTCAGAAAGGAGGACGACATGTATGAAGTCATATTTGGCATACACAAAGAGAAAGGATTAGAGGCTAGAGGCGTCAATTGAGTACTATAACAAGTATTCCCTATCAAAAATGTGCCAGGGGGAATGGATATCGATGATGACGAAGTCATACCATTCGAAAATTTAAAAGAATACGTCCCCATGGACTGAGCTATGCTCATGGACTGGATAGCGCTAAGTTAGGGAGTCATGGGGGCTCCACCAACCATAATGAAGGTTGGAGTCAAAACAATACTCAGAATAGGATGATCGTGAGCCTAAGAAATGGAGATGTTTGTACCATGTTTATTAATTCTACACCTTTTAGGAGTCGGCTCGATATAAAACCAAATTGTGGTAATTGATTCAAGAGACGACGAGACCGGCAAGGAGGCTAGTCTCACTCCACGATGACTCAAAACTTGTGACACAAAGAAAAATCCTAAAGCCAACTAATATACAAAGAGCACACTCCTAAATAAAACTAGAAGCCAATGCACGCAAAAAAGAGGCAAACAAGAGGAGATGGTTGAAAGGGACCTCCCAAACTAAAGAAGGTATGTCGGTTGGAGGTAACATAATTAGTTATAAGGACCCTCGTAGGATTCACAGTGTAGTCAATCAGATCCCTCCAGAGAGAAAATCCTCCATAAATGTTGTGTGTTGTCTGATCCTTATCTGACTCAGGGTACCTGCAAAATAACCCCTACAAGAAACTTGTGTGGATACCTAGGTAAAGAAAATAAAGTCACCATGGTACAACCAATGTTCAGGCAATCAGTCACAGGTTCAGTACACCATATGGGCAGGGTATCAAAGCCCAAAATCTCGAAAGCATCGCCTCTCAAGGAGGTAAAGGAACTAGCAAAACCCCCAAATACGAATAGAACCCCAGAAATATCTCTGACGCTAGGAAGGTATTAGAGGGCTATCTCTGCAACCAACTTCGTGCGACCTTGTGATTAAATTTGGTGTAAGCAAAGCCTCCCAAGGACACCAATTATACAATGGGTTTCATCGCTCCCTCGTTAGACACATACATTGAGTTTTATAGCCTTCAAGAAGTTTACTCACAAAAGCCTATTCCAAGGCCCTAGATCTTAAACTTGTTTGTGTACCCTGAAAAATAAAATCATTTCTAATCAATTTTAATTATTCAACGTTAATTTTAGTGTCTTATGCTTACTCAAGAGGTGTGGTCGTGAAACTAATGGCATTACAACTCAGCATATAAAAAAATAAGCAAAAAGTAAAAACATTGCTAAGTACTAGTCTTGATTTTCAAAGAAATGGTATGCTTCTAAATGCTATGCACAGGATGCAATCTCTTAAATTTCAATGAAGTGCAATCTTTCCTAAAATGCAAAGACTAATGAAGTCCAAAGAAGAGTGCAAATGCTTTAAGAAAAATGAAATTTTTTTGTATTTTCAATATAGAAAAATGAAAATGAAAAAAACATTTTATTTTGTATTTTCAATATAAAGAAATGAAAATGCAAAACTAAACTAATAACCTCTCAGACGGGCCCTACTACGAGCACAGGAATACAAGCCAAGAAGGACACTAAGAAGCTACTACTCGAGCCTAAATGCAAGGACTAAAAATGAGAAAAAATAAAACAAGAAAGAAGTTTATCAAAAATTCACCAATGACACAGCTTCCTATCACTCTGCAGGTACTCAACAGACTAGACATAGACCCAAGAAAACTCAGCAACACACAGAACCCACCCAGCAAACACCAAACTGAGCCAAAAAGGCTTAGAAAATGGTGTATGCAATTGTTCATGGACAAAATCATATGTACGCGCCCTAAACACAAACAACACGTGTATGTACACACCCTAAACACAGGAAGTTCGCGTATGTACGCACCCTAGACACAGACAACCCAAGTATGTACGCACCATAGACACAGACACCCCGCGTATGTACGCAACTGTCAAGGGAAAAACCGTTTATGCCAAATAATACATTGACTAAGAAAGGGTTAGGCCAAGAAACTCCTATACAAAGAAAAATAGAGGTTGTAAAGCAATAAGCGACACAGAAACTCGGGAAAACAAAGAGAAATAAAGGAGAAAAATAATTAAATACCCCAAAAGAGAGATCATCCCTAGTGGAGTCGTCAATTCTGTTATGAGGAAAATCTTTCTATGGCTTGGGGTAAACCACAACAAAATAGGATGACACTCAAAAATCAACTCTAATCTCAAGTATGCTAGACAAATGGAAATGCTAACAAAAGGAAGGAAATAAACCTACCTTGTTTAGACATCCAAAGAAGACCACGATTGAGCTCGCAATCCAACACTTGATACCTGCAACTTGTCCTCAACATCCAAGATACACAAGCATGTGGAAATTATATGAAATGTTAGCATATAAAATAGCATAATCTATTAACATGTATAACAAATATGCCCATGTAAAGTAATACAAATATTTGAAACATATAATTGGACGAGAAAAGAGTATTTTATTAATGTAATCAACAGAAGTACATAGGTGACAAACTTTTGTAACGGTACATATCGGAACCGAGAAACTAAGTCCCTCCACCTGGACCTTCACCACTTCAATCCTCCACAAAGGCAAGCTCACAAGTACCCTATTTACCTATCTTTACCATACTTTGGTTGTTGCGGATTTACAGAGCCAAATTTCCACTTGTTCTGCTACTTAAATTTATGTTCGATTTTGACAACATATCAATGAATGGCCCCAGTGATGAGATGTCTAGAAACTCCATTTCAATTTGGATATATCTGTGTAGAGCCCCGTGGTATTTTAGAAACATATGTCGTTCGGATTCTTTGATACCCAACTTGGTGCGCAAGGTATGGAAGGTATTTGTGAACTCTGACATTGTTTGGCCCCTCTCTTGATGCAGCGTGGTCCATCTCATGTATTGGTCATCATAGTTTCCCACAAGTTAATATTGCTCCTTGATCGCATTCATAAAAAAATCTCAGGTGGTCTCAGCCCCAAATATTCCAGACTTCTCTGTGGAATTTTTCTCCCATTAAGTTTCCCACCAATGTTTGACATGGGGGAGAGCGTTAAGGAGCAAAAAGGTATTATTTTCTCTGTAGGAAAAATTGTGGATAGAGAAATAACCTTCTAGCAGATTTAACCACTTTTGCAAAGCATCTGCATCGATCTAACCTTCAAATACAGGAGTATCAAAATTAACGTGTGCCTTGAATGGGGCAGTATCTCCAAAGCCACTGCTTGACGAAGATGCACCCGCTATTGTCAGCAATCGTTGAAGGATTTGGGAAAATTTCTCCAACATCTCGTTCCTTTGTTGCGCAAGGGCTTACGCGATCAACAAATCGATGGGATATTTTTCTCCCTCGTCTCTCTTTTCTTCCACCATGGGAGGTCATTTGGGTTGGCAAGAACGGTTGTCCTCAAGAGAAACTAGCTCGAGACCCAACTCTCTATACCCTGACTTTGTCGGGGACATGCACTAAGAAACTACAAGTAGTCTACTTTGATACCACTAATCTAAATTATTTTGAGAACAAAATGAAGGTGGGAATATAATAAGTAAATACACAAATATATTGCCAAAAACACAGAGATACAGTAATGCACAAATTTTTTATTAATAACAGAAATGTACATAAACTGTAAAAATACAGAGTGAATGAACTCGCTAGAATAGTGGCAGTTTATCTCTGAAAATATATGTGATGGACACGCTCATTCACAAGAAGATGATGTTTACAATGAGGTTCCAAAGGCCTTTTTTTAATATAAAGAAAATCAAAAACCCTAACCCCAGAAGATGAAACGTCAAAAGTCACGTGGGCCCCGATGGAGTAAGTTGGTACAACTTCCCAGGGTCGTAACTTTTGCATACGATCTTTGTTTTAGGTGCACGATATCTCGTTGGAAAGAACTATCCGAGAACTACACATGTTGTCATCACACTTTGGCTAAAGCCTATAGGGTGACTATGTTGCACCCAAAAAACGTTGTTTAGGGCCTCAAAATGGCCTCGGAATTTTAGGACCCAAAAAAACTATAAAAAAACTGCCAAGGTGGAAACCCCTACTTTGAGCCAGTGGAATAGGTGGGTGGTCATCGATTTCCTCCTAGATCAGAGAAGTTATTCAGTCGTCTTGTTTCTATAGTACACTAAAAACAACACTCGAGGAGACCACTATGTTTATGTTTGTAGCACCGGACAGGTACTTTCACATTGGTTTTATGTTTAACATGTGGAAGTCGTCATTAATACCCCTCAAGGCTTAGGGAATTCACTTCATTAAAGTATTTATTAAAGTGAATGCCTTCATATAATTAATTGAGTTTAGTTTAAGGAAATGTCTAAGTTTTGGCATTAGTGAATTAAATTAAATCATATCCATTGATCTCAAGTGTTGGTAAGATCTAATCTTATCCATTGATCACTTTGGAGATCTAGGGTTTTGGATTTAGGGAAAACTCAACATTATAAAACGCCGCTAAGGTGAGAAGAGGAGACACAAACATAGTGAGATAGTGAGATCTCATTGATTGGGTGGAGAAGGAATTTCATCCAAGTATGGAGGGGCAAGGTTTGAGGAAGGGATAAAACGACAAAAAAGGAGTAGCGGTCAGCAATAGCAAAGAACAAATCTTGAGGTGTGATCAGTTATTTTGTTGTTTTGTACTTCTCCTCAAAGGGGCCATTTTTCTAGGATGGGAGCCCTAATTTTATCATAATAAGATCATCACATTGTTGGTTTTCCCTTAATGGGTTTTTCCAAGGGTATTTACCCAGAAACTATATGTGCATAGATTGGTATTATGTTTATGCTTTCGCTGATTTATTTATTTAAATCATTAAAACTCATATGTGTTTTTTTATTCTGTAAATCTGCAGTAATAAGCTTATTACAGCAAGGGTATTTGCTATGAAATAATTTACCGAGTGTTGGATGAGTGAAAATTAACATGGTATCAGTGTAGAGACTCTGAAAAGGAAGCCAAGTGCACATATCCATAATTTATGCAGGGCACAGTAATTAATTAAAAATAAAATAAAATGGAGTAGTCGTACAAGTCATATGATCCACCATACGGTCGTACTGCCACGTGGACAGTTGTTGGGAGCAACGGGTAGGAGTTACGGGGAGTAGCCATAGGTGTTGGGTGTGTGTTGGGGGAGCGAGTGTTGGGAGAATCAGGCCACGAATGTTGAGACAAGGGATGGGAGTAGCAGCCAGCCGACAGTCATCGAACCGCCAGTCGTAGGGCACATCCACCAGAAAGTAATCATTGGGGCATGGAAGAGTCATCGGGCAGGTTGTAGGGCCGTAGGAAAGAAGTAAAGGGTGTGGGAAACCCCTGACAAAGCTAGGGCAAGTTTGGGTAGAGGTCTGGACAACGAGCAATAGAGTCCGAGTAGCGAACAACAATTCCATGCAACATAACTAAATTTCAGCAGTTTGTATTCCTCATTAAACTTATGGTTTGGAGATGGTTGCAAATAGTTTAAGGTTTGAGGACAAGTTGGAGGGTGCATATAACTTCATTCAATGGAAGGCGAGGGTTACATTGATTCTCATGGAGAATGGGTTGTGGGATTTTGCAATACCACCATGACCCCATCAATGGATCCAAAGGACTTGGTCGTCCATGAGCAGAAGGATGTGAAAGCCAGGAGGATCATCTTAGATGCGATAAAGGACCATTTGATTCCTCACCTATCTGAGAAGAAGCTAGTCAGGGGATATGTTTGTAGCTCCGACTAATATTTTCCAGAGCAGTAATGCAAACAAGAAGGGAAAAACTTAGAGACACCAAGATGACCACAACAGATACAATGACCAGCTATCTCACCAAGATCACTCAGGTTCGTTATCAATTGGCAGCACTTAGGGAGGTCGTGACAGATGAAGAGATGGTGAGGATGGCCCGTAATGGTTTCTCTAAGCCATAGGCCCCATTCATCAAGGGCATTGTGGCACAGGAGAAACTTCCCAAATTTGACATGTTATGGGATGATTTCATAGCAGGCCAATAGATTGGTGATGATGAGAATTTGTCTCTTGCTAATCAGGCAAGGAAGATCAAGGGGAATACAGGTGGAGAGTTGACTTCACAGACTAAAAAGAAGAAGGATCTGAGCAAAGTGAAATGTTTTGCGTGCCACAAGAGTGGTCACTATGCTTCACAGTGTCCTAAATGGCACAAAGGGAAGGGTAAGTCTCAACAGGTAGTAGCATCTATAAAAACTCAAGTCAAGGAGTTTCTTGAGAGGTTCAAGAAGGATTTCTTGTTAGTCTCTTGTCTTTCTAGCACAATTTCCAGTAGTGCCTGATTAGTGGATAGTGGGGCTTCTCGTCACATGACGAGGACACAAGAGTTGTTCACCAATTTGTTAGAGAAGGACTCAGATATGCATGTGGAGCTTGACACCAATGCCAAGTGTGGTGTAGACAGAGTTGGGACAATTAGGTTCCAACTAGAGTCAGGAGATTCTCTAGAGGTGGTAGATGTGTTTTATGTTCTAGAGCTCAAAATGAATTTGCTCTCAGTGTCAACAATGGAGGAAAAGAGATATGCCATCTCTTTTGAGGATGGTCGAGGTCTTGTTCGACCAAAATGATATGACCTAGACTCAACTCGAGTTCTTGGTGTCAGAGAGGGCAAGGTATACAAGTTGTAGGGGATCTTGGATCATGGATCGATGTCAGTGGCAGAGGACGAGTAGCAAGAGGCTCCAAAGGGAACACAGTGTTCATATACTTCCAGTGTGGGAAGTCAACCTTCAGGTGGGAAGGATGAGTTATCCCCTTCCATCTCTATCAGAAAACGCAGTTGGTATGAGCTGACATTGATGGATGCTCAGGAGCAAATTGAGGCTCCTAGGAGCACATTGAAGGAGAGCAAGCCTTCAACGAAGTTTCCAAACTTCATGGCACTAATATGTTACGTCATTGAGAAGGCAACAATCCAGCTAGAGCAGCAGGATGCCTTAATGTAGGATGATGTGTGCAACATTGTGCCAGGGTCGGAGGGAGATCCAGTTCTAGGTGGCTCTTCGACAGGTACGTTCCTCACTAAGAGGGAGTGTTGATGTTCGTAGGATCGGACAGGTACTTCCACATTGGTTTTGTGTCTAACATGTGAAAGTTGGCATTAATACCTTTGAAGACTTAGAAAATTCACTTTATTAAAGTAATTATTAAAGTGAATGTCTTCTTATAATTAATTGAGTTTAATTTAAGGAAATGCCTAAGTTTTGGCATTAGTGAATTAAATTGAATCCTAGCCATTGATCTCAAGTGTTGGTGAGATCTAATCTCAATCATTGATCACTTTGGAGATCTAGGGTTTTGGATTTAGGGAAAACTCAACATTATAAAAGACAGCTAAGGTGAGAGGAGACACAAACAGAGAGAGATAGTGAGATCTCGTTGATTGGGTGGAGAATTGTTAAATTTGGCAGCATCGACAGTCATTCTCCAATGAGAGGCCATACGGGCCACCCTGAGGCTAGCCAGGGAGATTTGGAGAATCAACCAGCCTTGTGAGGTATTGACAAAAGCCAGGGGGAACGTACAACCTCTGTGAGTCAAACCAAAAGTCAAGACGAACAAGATGTTATGTGAGTCTAATGCAAAAGTCAGGGGGGACGTACAACCTCTGTGAGCATAGACAGTCTAGTGCAAAAGTCAAGGGGAACGTACAACCTCTGTGAGCATAGAAAGACTAGTGCAAAAGTCAGGGGGAGCGTACAACCTTTGTGAGCCTAGTCAAGCCTTGTGAGCCATGAGCAAAAGTCAAGGCATCTAAAAAAAGTTAGGTTGAATATAAAATTCCTATGAGCTAGAAACAAACGATATTCCTAATATTGCAAATGATATAAATGTATTGATCTAGTGCATTGGCACATGTAACATTATCCACCATGAAGAGAATTTTGAATTGCCTTGTAAAGAGTCGAGTTGTAACTGAAGTCTCAAGTCTAGTTCTATTTTAGAACTAAAAGTGTAATGTTGAGTTGTAACTAAAGTCTCAAGCCTAATTCTATTTTAGAACTAAAGTGTAATGTTGAGTTGCAACTGAAGTCTTAAGTCTAGTTCCATTTTAGAACTAAAGTGTAATGTTGAGTTGCAACTGAAGTCTTGAGTCTAGTTCTATTTTAGAACTAAAGTGTAATGTTGTCTAGTTCTATTTTAGAACTAAAGTGTAATGTTGAGTTGCAACTAAAGTCTTAAGTCTAGTTCTATTTTCGAACTAAAGTGTAATATTGAGTTGTAACTAAAAGCTCAAGTCTAGTTCTATTTTCGAACTAAAGTATACCAGTCTCAAGTCTAGTTCTAAGTTCGAACTAAAGTATGAAGTTGAGTTATGATTAAAGCATGCAAACAGGTTACTATTTCGAGCCTCTCATCTTCCCCTCTTCAACCTATATAAGCATAGGTTGAACCCTCTCTTCAACACAGTTTTGATATGCAGGTTAAGGGTGAAGCAATAGAGGAGCATATCAGTGATAAAGAGGCAGCATACCAAAGAAGCATATCAGTGTTGTATATCAACAATAGAAGCAGCATATGAGAGGTGTATTCTAGCAAGCTCTCTTAGGTCTTTGTCAGGTCAGAGTCATTTTGGCAAGCTATTTAAGAAAACATTAATGGTGGATATTTGTAAGTGATCTTACATTATTAATGCAATAAAGGAATATCGTTTGATGGGGTTTTTATCCCTATACAGGGTTTCCCCTGGGTATATGTGTTGTTGATGTGCATGCTTACTCATCTACATAGTTATTGTTATTCGATTATGATTTGGTATTGTCGAAGTGTATTAAGCTGGAATCAAAGTGTTGAAGAAAATAAAAGAATTAATCCACATAAGAAATCAAGCTCATAATTTAACATGGTATCAAAGCTTAGGGTGTGTTAAACGTGTTGAAGTGCAGCAGCAGGTACACACAGATCCAAGCTAGGTTGATTAAGTTTCCAGTGTGAGGTCCATGGCATCCTCCTTTTCAGTCAAAGCAGAGGATAGGCTCAAAGGAGCTACCAACTTCAATGTGTGGAAGCTCTGGATAACAAATATCTTGCAGGAGCGTGATCTTGAGCAGTATGTGACCANAGCAGCAAGTACACACAGATCCAAGCTAGGTTGATTAAGTTTCCAGTGTGAGGTCCATGGCATCCTCCTTTTCAGTCAAAGCAGAGGATAGGCTCAAAGGAGCTACCAACTTCAATGTGTGGAAGCTATGGATAACAAATATCTTGCAGGAGCGTGATCTTGAGCAGTATGTGACCACAGTGGTGGAGGAACCCACGAATAATGCAGGAAGAGTGGCCTTCGGGAAGAGTCAAGCAAAGGCCAAGTGAATCATCTTTGACTCGGTCAAAGACAGTATAATGTCTACAATGACTTCATTGATGACTATCAAGGACTGTATGGATACCTTGGTGAATCTGTATGAGAAACAGGCTCCAAGTCAGAAGAGGACACTTAAGCACAAGCTTAAGTATTTGAAAATGGAGAAAGGCGAATTAGTGGCATCTTTTTGTTCCAAGATATCCCAGATCAGAGATCAACTTTTGGTCACAAGGGTGACAGTGGACGATGATGATTTAGTGCAGGCCATTTTTTACAGTCTTCCTTCTTCATGGGAGACCTTATCATCTAGTGTAAGTGGGAGAGAGATTCAACCCGCATTTGGGAGGTTATGGCATGATTGCCTCTAGGAGGAGAGTCACATAATTACTAGGAGCGAGCCAACGAAAGAAGAGCACTCAGCTTTAGCATCAAGATTCAAGGGAAAGAAGAAAGGCACTTTCCAGAAAGGTTCTTAGAGGAATCCAAACACCAAAGGTACATTCAAAGGCAAGAATATCGATACATCTAAGATTAAATGCTTTAGTTGTAATAAATTGGGTCATTTTGCTAAAGATTGTTGGTTTAGAAAGAAATATCCTAGGAAAGGGAAACATCATGCCTCAACTGTTGAGGATGATGAATCCAAAAGAAATCAGAAAAATCCTTTTAATGAGAAAGAAAATAGAAAAGAATATTACTTGGTTTCTGCCTTATCCAGTTCAGTTTTCACGAGGCCAAAAACTTGGTTAGTAGACAGTGGTGCATCAAAGCACATGACAGGGTACAAGGAGATCCTCTCAGATTTCGAAACAAACTCTTTTGCAGAGCAGGTTGAGCTTGGGGATGACAAATGTTACAAGAGAGGGAGTAGGCTCTATCTCCTTCAGATTGGAATCTGGGGCTAGACTTCATGTTGATGAAGTAATATATGTTCCAGGGCTCAAGAAGAATCTACTATCAGTTGCAACCCTTGAGGAAAAAGGATTTTGGGTGATCTTCAAGGACAGAAAGGCGCTATTATGGGCTAAAGGTAGCCACTTAAGTATAGCAGAACCCATTGGAACTTGCAGTGGACTGTATGTCGTTTCAAGACAGTCAGTTCAGGCATTGGCTCATGATGCGACTAGCTCCAGCAAGTTGTAGCACAGAAGACTTGGACATCTTCATTACAAAGCTCTTCCAGATCTACAGAACATGGTATGTGGTATGCCCTCTATTTCTCTTAGTAAAAATGAAATTTGTAAGGGATGCATGCTAGGTAAAAATATAAAGAAAGCATTTCCTAGTAGTGACAACAGAGCTCAAGGCATCTTAGATCTGGTTCATTCTGATGTATGTGGTCCCATGTCACCTCTCTCACTCATTGGTTGTTTGTATTGTCATTTGTATTGATGATTACTCAAGAAAATGTTGGATATATTTCCTTAAAGCTAAAAGTGACACATTTGATAAATTCAAAGAGTATAAAGCCTTTTATTGAAAAGCAGACAGGGAAACACATCAGGATCCTTAGAACGGACAATGGAGGAGAGTTTGAATCTCTTCAGTTTGAGGATTTCTGCAAGTCGGCGTGAATCAAGAGACAGCTGACCGTGCCATATAACCCTCGGCAAAATGGAGTTGCTGAAAGGAAAAACAGGACAATTTGTGAGGCAGCGAAAGCAATGATATTTGACCAGGATCTGCCAAATTCTTTATGGGTAGAAGCTACATCCACTGCCGTGTATATTCAAAACAAGTGTCCACATGCTATCTTGAAGGACAAGACTCCTGAATAAGTCTTCTCAGGGATCAAACCTGAAGTAGGGCATCTAAGGATATTTGGGTGTCCTGTGTATATTCATGTCCCTAAGGAAAAGAGGACAAAGATGGAACCCTCAAGCAAGAAAGGGGTTTTTGTGGGGTACAGTGAGAACTCCAAGGCTTACAGGATTTATGTACCAGGTCAGAGGCAAAAAGACGTAAGTAGAGATGTGACTTTCCATGAGGAAGCCGCATTTAAGAAATCCAGAGAGCTTCAGCGAGAATCAGAAGCAGTCCAGCCAGCTTCACCCTCTTCTAAAAATGAAGAGTCAGATGATCAGAGGGAGGAACCTCGTGAAGGGCCAAGTAATGAGCCCCTAGAACCTGTTGAAGTGTAGAAAGAACTCTTGAAGAACCTCCAGCCAAAAGATAGGGTGGCTTAAAGAAATAGTGCAGGAAGCAGAAAGGATAGCTGCTCCCAAAGGAACTTTCAGGGAAAGGAAGAGGCCTCATAGGTTTGGACGCTATGTTGCACTGATGAGCAACATTAGTGATGTCGAACCTTCTTCATTTGAAAAAGAAGATAAATTANAAAGAACTCTTGAAGAACCTCCAGCCAAAAGATAGGGTGGCTTAAAGAAATAGTGCAGGAAGCAGAAAGGATAGCTGCTCCCAAAGGAACTTTCAGGGAAAGGAAGAGGCCTCATAGGTTTGGACGCTATGCTGCACTGATGAGCAACATTAGTGATGTCGAACCTTCTTCATTTGAAGAAGAAGATAAATTACATGGAAGGATGCCATGCTTGAGGAATACAGGTCTATTATAAAGAACAATGTTTGGGACATTATACCGAGGCCAAAAGACAAATCAGTGGTTTCTTCCAAATGGATCTATAATATCAAACATGCAGCTGATGGAAGTGTGGAAAAGATCAAAGCAAGATTTGTAGCCAAAGGCTTCACTCAGAAAGAAGGAATCAATTACGAAAAGACTTTTTCCCCTGTAGCTAGGTATACCTCCATTCGAACTATTATTGCTTTAGCTTCTGTTCTTGGTTGGAAGCTACATCAGATGGATGTAAAAACAACATTCTTGAATGGAAAGATTGAACAAGAGGTCTTTGTGGAACAACCAAATGGTTTTGTGTTGCATAACAAAGGCACTCATGTATGCAAGCTAAGGAAGGCCTTGTATAGTCTTAAGCAGGCTCCCAAAGTTTGGTATGACAGGATTGATGGCTTTCTTAAAAGCCTGGGCTTTCAGAAAAGTGATGTTGATGCAACTCTGTACTTCAAGGTAAGAGGTAACCAACCTGTTATACTAATCTTGTATATTGATGATCTCTTTCTAACAGGAGATGAAGGGCTAATAGCCTGGTGTAAGAGGGAGCTAACCTCAGAATTCGAGATGAAAGACTTAGGCTTGATGCATTACTTCCTAGGATTGGAAGTGTGGCAAAGACGGGGCGAGATATTTCTGGCACAAAGAAAAATACACAATGGATGTACTAAAGAGGTTTGGTATGATGGATTGCAAATCCATGTCTACTCCGATGGTTACCAACCTGAGGAAGTTGCATGATTCTAATATAGGTTCAGATTTGGTGGATCCCACCATGTATAGGCAACTGATTGGATCATTGATGTACATGATCCACACTAGGCCAGATATATGTTGTGCGGTGATTGCAATGAGTCAGTTCATGATTGAACCGAGACAGAGACACTGGGTGGCAGCAAAGCACATCTTGAGATATCTCAGAGGGACCATTACTTATGGTCTGACATATACATCCAATGGTGGCTTATTTCTGCATGGGTATGTCGATGTTGACTAGGCAAGAAGCCCAGTGGATCAGAAGAGTACTTCTGAATACTGCTTCAGTTTAGGATCCACTATGATCTCTTGGTCAAGGCGGAAGTAGGGATCCATTGCACAGAGTACAACAGAGGTTGAGTACATTGCAGCAAGTGATGCTAGCAAGGAAGCAATATGGCTCAGAAAATTGGTTTATGGGTTGTTTGGTGACAAGCTCGAGACGACGGTGGTTCACTGTGATAATCAAAGTTGCATAAAATTGACAGAGAACCCGATATTTCACGACAAGTCAAAACATATTGACATGAGGTACCACTACATCCAAGACTTAGTCCAGAGAAAAACTGTAAAGTTACTGTACATAGCCACGAGTGAACAAGTAGCTAATATCCTGACCAAGCCTCTGACCTCGAGACAGTTTGTGCAGCTGAGAAGCAAGCTTGGTGTGGTTGAGAATAACTCCCTCGCTAAGAGGGAGTGTTAAATTTGGCAGCATCAACAGTCATTCTCCAATGAGAGGCCATATGGGCCACCCTGAGGCTAGCCAGGGAGATTTGGAGAATTAATCAGTCTTGTGAGGTATTGACAAAAGCCAAGGGAAACGTACAACCTTTGTGAGTCAAACCAAAAGTCAGGACGAACGAGATGTTATGTGAGTCTAATGCAAAAGTCAGGGGGAACGTACAACCTCTGTGAGCCTAGTCAAGCCTTGTGAGCCATGAGCAAAAGTCAAGGCATCTAGCAAAAGTTAGGTTGAATATAAAATTCCTATGAGCTAGAAACAAACAATATTCCTAATATTGCAAATGATATAAATGTATTGATCTAGTGCGTTGGCACATGTAACAGTATCCACCATGAAGAGAATTTCGAATTGCCTTGTAAAGAGTCGAGTTGTAACCGAAGTCTCAAGTCTAGTTCTATTTTAGAACTAAAAGTGTAATGTTGAGTTATAACTGAAATCTTAAGTCTAGTTCTATTTTAGAACTAAAGTGTAATGTTGAGTTGCAACTGAAGTCTGAAGTCTAGTTCTATTTTAGAACTAAAGTGTAATGTTGAGTTGCAACTGAAGTCTCAAGTCTAGTTCTATTTTAGAACTAAAGTGTAATGTTGAGTTGCAACTGAAGTATTAAGTCTAGTTCTATTTTAGAACTAAAGTGTAATGTTGAGTTGTAACTAAAATCTCAAGCCTAGTTCTATTTTCGAACTAAAGTATACCAGTCTCAAGTCTAATTCTAAGTTCGAACTAAAGTATGAAGCTGAGTTATGATTAAAGCATGCAAACAAGTTACTATTTCGAGCCTCTCCTCTTCCCCTCTTTAGCCTATATAAGCAGAGGTTGAACCCTCTCTTCAACACAGTTTTGATATGCAGGTTAAGGGTGAAGCCATAAAGGAGCATATCAATGATAAAGAGGCAGCATACCAAAGAAGCATATCAATGTTTTATATCAACAATAGAAGCAACATATCAGAGGTGTATTTCAACAAGGTCTCTTAGGTCTTTGTCAAGTCATAGTCATCTTGGCAAGCTCTTTAAGAGCAGAACATTCATGGTGGATATTTGTAAGTGATCTTACATTATTAATGCAGTAAAGGAATATCGTTTCTGGGGGTTTTCTCCCAGTATAGGGTTTCCCCGGGGTATATGTGTTGTTGATGTGCATGCTTACTCATCTACATAGTTATTGCTATTCGATTATGATTTGGTATTGTTGAAGTGTATTAAGCTGGAATCAAACTGTTGAAGAAAATAAAAGAATTAATCCACATAAGAAATCAAGCTCATAATTTAACAAGAATGACTTTCATCCAAGTGTCGATGGGGCAAGGTCAAAGGAAGGGAGCAAGGGGCATCAAAGGAGCAGCGCCCAGCAAGATCGAAGGACGGATCTTGAGGTGCGATCAATTATTTTTTTGTTTTGTACTTTTCCTCGGAAGGGAGATTTTCCCAAGACGAGAGCGTTGATTTTATCATAATAAAATCATCACATTGTTGGTTTTCCCTTGGGGGTTTTTCCAGGGATATTTACCCAAAAAATATCTGTGTGCATGTATTGGTTTTATGTTTATGTTTTCATTGATTTATTTATTTGAATCATTAAAATTCAATTGATTTTTTTATTCAGTAAATCTGCAGTAATAAGTTTATTACAAAAAGGGTATTTGTTATGAAATAATTTACCAAGTGTTGGGTGAGTGAAAATTAACACTCTCTAGCACCTGGGTAGTCAGGTAGTACGACTAAGGGCATGGTTGAGCCTCCTTAGTTAGTACCCTAAGATATTGGGTCGAGTACTATTGTTGGACCCTGCACGTATATCATAGAGCTATAGCACCTAACACCCCCTCTCTCATTTCCTTCTCTTGTAGAGTATACAGACTAATTATCCTCAACTTGGGCAGAGGAGGCCCCAACAAACTAAATCTATTTATGTCGGGGTTAACAAATGAAGCTTGGTGCTTCTTGGCTTAAACATTGGATTGGACCTACTTTTCCTTTTGTCAAAGATTGGGTTCCATTGCTCTTTAGTTTTTTCCTATTTTTGAGAGGGGTGTTCAAATCTCTTCTTGCAATCCTTCACAAAGAGGTCATATTTGTGGTAGAGGTTGCATTTAAACAAGATATGCTTGTAATCCAACTTTTGTAGATGGACCCAATCATCCTTAACACATTCCAGTGTATGCATAGATGCCAAAATTCATCTCCAAACTATCGAAGTCTTTGTCAATATTATTCCCAATGGCCTCAACCAAGTCAAAATCCCAAAGATTTCGCAGGGGAAAGCTAGGACCAAAACTCGTTATTACTCGATTCAATTACCTACTACACAAGAGTTTGGCCATGCCCTCATAAATTTACCAGCCAGGATATCATTCATTAAGTGTTTTCCTTTTGGGAAGATTTATGGGTAAATCAAGTGAAGGTGCATTTTCATCCTTTTAACAAACTTGCTTTGCAAGGTTGACCCAATCAACTTTGGCTTCTTAGTAACAACTATAACCAATTTCTTAAAGTTAATCGACCTTGCCTCAAAAGAGAGGGCCAAGCCTTGAACCACAATTCCCAAAGAAGGGGAAGGGTCACTCCCTATTATGAGGGAGGCCATGGCATGGCTTGAATTAGATTAGAAAGAGGCTCTTACAAAACCCTAGCATCGAACTCTCTCTCGTTAGGGTATATTCTATTATGAGTAAATGTGATTATTCATAAAGATTATATTTTATAAGTGGAAAACAAATTCTAATCAAGATTTCCAAAATCAGTTTTAATAAGAGATAACATAATGCAAAAAGTATAGCATAATGAAAACTTAATACTTCATAATTTTCCACACATTAAAATTGGATACTTTAGACAAACTCTACCTCGAAAATTAGTTTAGCTAAACAACTAAATTATAGGGAATGAATAAATATATATAATAAACTTCTTTGAAAATAAAACAAAATTCAAAAATAAAAAATAAATAAAAACATGATACAGTTATACATGATTGATTGATACTAATAACCCTTCCTAATTTCAAAAATATCACAATATAGAACTAAACTTTATTAATAATAAAATTACAACTTTAAAATTATTTAACAAAATCATGCATAAACATAATCCAAAATTCCTAATTTCAAAAATATCACAATATAGAACTAAACTTTATTAATAATAAAATTACAACTTCAAAATTATTTAACAAAATCATGCATAAACATAATCCAAAAAATAAAATGTGACAAAATATCCAAAATAATATATATTCGAAAGTAGCAAAACGCTACCTATAATATATGCTCATTAAGCTGAACTTTTAATTACAATTTTTTTCCTTCAAAGTATACCTGTAGGGTTTGATTTTTTGATCAGATAGACTAGTGCTGGGCTTCGTTGAATGCCAAGATGATGACCTAAGTTAATGTTGACAGCCCAAAATGATGGTCGCAAAAATTTCTTTGCCATCCCATAATCACAAAGTCCAATATTGACAATTGTCCCATACTTCAAAGAATAATACGCACATGATAAACAAGATCGATTGTATTTGTTGACTTAAGATTAGGGTTTCTTTTTTTGTTTTAGTCTTTTGAGTTGGATAATCAAGCTAGGTTCAGAAAGGCCCACTCTTCGCTAAATAAGCGCCAAAACAACTCTGTTACAGGTCTCTTTTTGCACAATGAATTGTGGGAATGCCCAAAATTTCCCAAAACACTCCCTTTTTTAACAAGAAAGGGACTAACATTGAAAACATTCCATAGTTGGTTCAAGAAATCAAAAATGATTTCAGGCAGCTGACAAATGAACTAAAAAAAGGGTAATTTCGGAAATTGGTTCAAGACATCAAAAAAGATTTCAGGCACCTGAATCCCTAAAGATCCTGATCGCTACTAAGTTCTAACTACATCTGATATACCTACTACTGCCTCGTAACATCGGACAAACATTGCTACGGAAAAACTATAGGTAGTATTTATCAAATATCATCAGAGTTAAATCAATTTGATAATCACATTGGTGAGCGAGTTCAACTGATTATTAGGCCGTCCATAATGATTTCATTTTTACTATAGTCAGCCCCACCCAAATGGCATGTTTTATAAAGGGACGAGGCCAGGTGTAAGTCCCAGACAATTTTGGCAGAATACTTACCACTTCGACTCAGCATCTAAACCAAACGAAGTCCATTCTATCCAGAGAGCAGCCCCAACCTTGGGACATGTTTCTTGAAGCAACTTCCAAAACAAACAAATCATTGGTCTACAAGCTATTGTGAAGACCAGCCGATGTTTTATTTGCATGTGTTGAAAATTTTAAATAACTGCCTCCGATGTATGTTAATACTCCTAGACCTTCATTGAATGTGACTGGACTATGACTGCAGCACAGGTTATGGATATAACAAGAAAAAGGGCATAAACTTTTCATTGCGAAAGACATTCAAGTCATTAATGAGATAATTGATGCAGAGGCTCTAATTTAGCAAAAGCAAAGCCAACGCTGTCAAAAGATATACTTTTTGTCTTCCTTTCTACTGCACTTTATGCATAAGCTACGTTCTTAGAAATTATAGTGGGGATACTAATTCTGGGTCTCTCTTGGCCTGGTCCCAGAGGGGAGTGAAGCCCTTGATTGTGCATGATTGTTTTTCTAATTCTCTAATATAAGACTCAATTTTTCACAATGGAAAAAAAACTGCACATAGAAGAGTCATTAAACTTTCCCTTGTGCACTATCTCAGGCAAGCTTAAAATTAGATCAATCTCTGAAAATCGCAGGGTTGAGCCGGTCTATCTAGTTATCCTTAATAAACGCAACCGCAAAATTTAAACACTGACAAAGAGAAATCAATGTTCTCAATCAGAAGTCATTTTGTTTAGTCATAGAGGACAGCGTAGTGGAGCAAAGCAGTGCGAGTGAAAACCCAGATAAATCAGTATGCACTGTTGCTTCAATTAGATTGACTATAGCTATTAAACATAAAGCATCCTTGATATACAATATTTCCATCTAGAAGAGAAAACATAATCCAGTCGGCTTATATTCAACGCTTATATTCAATGATGTATTGCGTAAAACACCATAGAGCCTTTCAGAGAAGAAAATTGAAATGTTTCTAGACTTGGTTGTGCTTTGCAGCAAAGGAACTAAAAGTAGGACAGTACGAGCTAAATCAGCATTGCACACATGGGTAATCAAGATTTGACTCTAGAAAATGAACCATCAGCAAAGAACTACACTAATTGATTCTGATTCTACCAAGTGACTGGAGCAGTGGAAATTTAATGTTTCTGAAAGTAGAAAATAAGTTTTTCTCTGATCCCAAAGCCTGAAATGTTTTATTCAATGGGAGAGAACATTTCTACAGAAAAAGATGCATCATCTAATTGTTAACTAATTCTGTTTGGATACTCATAATAAATTGTTGATATAAACCAAAAACACCAGAATACAGATCAGCATCAGAATAACTCAAAGCAAGTTATGCCCACAAGTAATTTGGAAATCCGTTTTTGGTGTGCAGCAGCAGATGCTTCTTCCTCTTCTAGTTCTACATTATACCGAACGATGAGTAGTTTCTTCTCTCTTTGTTATTTACTTGTACTTTATACTCGTTGGTATCTTTATCTTTGTTCTTTTAGTTTTCCAGAGTAGTCTTAGCTCTCTTACAGTGCATTGTTACTGGTTATACTTTTGAGTCCCATTTACCTACATTTCATGTATTGACACTAAATAAATAGTGTAAATATAATCAAATTTTGCACATTATAGCAAGGCTGTTGGGAGCAGGGACAGGGAGCGAGAAGCGCAGATTTTCAAAAATCTCCAGGAGCGGGAGCGTTTCGGGAGCATTTTTTATATAATACATAAAAATATATATATATTGATGCATATATATATATAAAACATGCAGAATGTTGAATCAATTGCAAAAAACATGAAAACATAGATATAAGATCATTTAATTAATTGATTAGTGATGAATCGATGATCATTAAAGCATCAACCATTTAGTACATACTACATACTACACATATAACATCAATCATAAACATTTGTGGGACTCAACATTAAAGCATCATAACATCAATCATAAAGTTCAAAGGTAAATTGTCATATGATGTTCTTAAGTTCATAAGTTCATAACTTCATTGTTTACAGAATAAGCCATAATAAAGAGTCCAGACTCAAGACTCAAGACAAAATACTAAGTTTTAGAGACTACTTCTAAACATAAAACAAAAAAAGAGATCTAGCAAGTACTAAGTACTATGCTCTAAGTTTTCCTCTTGCCACGAGAAACTTCTAGTTTCTTCTCCCGTGATCTTTGAATAAGAGGAGGAACAGGTTGAAGTGATCATGGAACATGACCAGCAGCTGAATGGCCCCCACGTGACAATGGACGTTGTGCAGATAAAGGTAAAACTGATGAATCTGGAACCCTTGTAGTGGATGGGGGTGGCATGTCTCCTCCAGGAATATGATCGCCATCATGATCACTCAAAAGTTCCTCTTGCAAGCGCTCTAAAACAATGGTTCCATCCTGTAAATTAGTCTCCTCTGGATTGTTATCCCAAGT
>JASDQU010101547.1:4228-14375 GCA_032191745.1 Picea mariana
TTTTAGTTGTTTAACTCCATCATTTGATTATATTAGATACAAGAGTGGTCTTTTGTGTGTGATAATAACCACTCTTGTTGATTAAGTCCAGTATCTTAGTGAACTTAATAATTTGTTTTATGAACAATTACCTAAATTTAGGTCTCAGTCCCCTAAGGACGAGAGCCTCTGCAACTCTTTTGAATAGTTAGTTTCTGGATATTGTAAGGGTTGGACTTTTTTGGGAAAGAATAGCAATACATCGGACTGGTTGGACCTGTTCTATGCATGGATTAAAGATCTCTACTTGGTGAACATACTCTTGATGACAATGTTTCATTCAAATTGTCATGTGTTTTTATTCTTATCCTGAATATATTTTTTGATTTGTTCAATGTACATTTCATTTCCTTTTAGCTATTGTATAACTTATTTTTACTGATATGAAACCTGTCAAACAACTAATTCTTTGGTGAAGATTTATTTTTATTGCAACCTGTGGGAGTAATTGTGTTTTTGATACATGTTTAATGTCTTAAAATGATATTTTAAGTATTGAACTTCTTGCAGTAGATTATTCATTGAATAGTTTGTTGTTTCCAATTGTTTTTCTATTATTTCACTGGTTTGTCATTAGTGTGCCACCAGCCAAGGAGGACCCTCATCCATATCATTTTTCCAACCCAACCTTCCTTTTTTATTGATAGAATAACCTTTCGACCAACCAACAAAAATTAAAAAGAAAAAATCATTCTAAACTGATAGGTGGCCTAGATTTTCCCTTTAGTAGTCAGGTGCAGGCCTTAGGACCAACATATACAATGATTTATAGAATGATCACTCTCACTGATAATATAAGCCAATTGAGCCTCACAATAGAGTCTTATAAATTCCCCTCCAAAAACAGGTATAGTGGCATAAGATATATCCATTTGAAGATATCTCGCAAGATTCTTACACCAAGATATGGACAACAACATAGAAAACCTAGGAGGGAAATCAGCCACAACTATATCCCTGACTAAAAATTTGGATGGGATTTGAGATAATGAAACAACGAGGTCTTTGATAACCCCCAATCATTTGAATTTTTTGGAATCAAAAGAAAAGATATCATGGTATTCTTTAGTGATTTCTAACCCTAGTTCTTCCATGACAACCTTTGGCATGAGATTATGGGAGGCTCCAAAATCTAACAGGAAGTTATGAAGGATTTTGTCATGAATATTTAATGAGACATAACAAGGAGGAGTGGATTCATCCCTCTTTTATACAATTGGCCCTAAGATAATAGAGGGTTTTTCATCTTGGAGATTAATCACATCAGTAACAGGATCAACAACAAAAGAAGGCTGTAAGCATTTCAAAATATGACTTCTATAAGAATTTGTTTTAACCAATTTAGTTAGAGGAGTATGAATTTTGATCTTACTTATCTCATGTTATAGGATGAAAGGAGATAAGAACTTCTATGCTTTTGGGGCTGATACTTTCATAGCTAGTTTTACTTTCTTTCTTTCAAGATTTTTGATGCATGTTTGTACTGCTGGGACAACAAGTTTATATTTTTGAGGAGCTGATTTGGATCTAATATTGTACCCTTGTTGATCTGTATTACAAATCATATTATATGGACATCCCCCAGTCTGTGAATTCAATGATTTTTCATATTAATTTTGTGTAAGGTGACTGAGAGCAATCTCATCTCCGAACAAATGAATATCCAAATCTTCATCTACATATTCAACTTCCTGATTCTCTTCAATGTAATTATTCTGTAGAGGTGTCTGAATTTTCTGATCATCATTATTTTTCTTATCCCTCTACATGATCTGAGGGTTATAAGGTCTTCTATATTGATTTGGATTTCAATTTTCTTATTGAGMTGCATTCCATTTATGTTTTTCCAATCTGATTTTAGACAGTTTAGATGACATTTCCTACATCTTTSTTTCCATCTCCTCCAAGGAAATCTTTTGATTTTTAGTATTTGATGCATAAGACTTATATTATTMTTTTACCTTTCCCTTAGATGATCTATTCTTTAGCTATTCTTATGCTAGAATGTTAGATTCAACTTAAAGAGTTGAATCTTKCATATCAACCATAGTGGATGATATAATTTCCCTAAGAAGCAAGCAAAAATCAGCATCAAAGGCATTAGCATAAGTGACCTTTGCTAACCTTTCAGCTAGCCTGATATCATCTGGTATTTTCCGTTACATCCAATTGAATCTCTAAGAGAATTCAGAGACATATTCACCATTCTTTCTTTGGAGATTGATAAATTATGTCATGTAATACAAAGCATCTTTCTTGTCACCCCACTTTCTCAAGAAGGTGGCATCAAAGTCTGTGATGGTAGTAATAGAATTATCTCTAAGGTTCATGAACCACTTCCTCACTTCTCCTTCTAAAATTTGAACAAAAAGCCTCATCCACACATCATCATAATCCACTTGGAAATTTTCAGCAAAGGAATAAAAAACAGTTAAATGCTCCTATGGAGTTGTTTCCCCTTCATTGTCAAACCTTGGAAGGCACTTCATGTAATCATTTGTTGGGAGAGTATGAAGATTATTTGGCAATACCAAAGGTGCATATCTAGCAACCTTGATAGCATCCATTGGATTGGGAGGTGTTGCACCAACCATTGTTTGACCACCTAAAGGTTGATTTGTATGGGAAGAATGTGGTGATTGAGGTAATAAGGTATTAGGGATGTTCACCAATTGAATATTAGGAGAGGAGTGGGAAATTTATTTAGCAAGTTTTTCAGCAGTAAGGATATTAACTTGGAAGCTAAGATTGGGTTTCTCTTCTTGAATTTCTTCAAGGATTAAGATCTTTTCAATGGGAGGGCACTCTGTTTCTTCAAGGAATTCAAATATTTACTCATATTTATATATACTCTCAAGATAGGGTGTGTAAAAGGATTATGGTTCTACAAATTCCTCTTTCGTCGAGGTGGACTCTTTAAAAGGAGGTAAAAGAAACAATTTTTCAGATCCTAATTTTTTAAGATATTTGGATTGTTTCAGGATTTTCTCAAGGTGTAAAACAACAGGCACATCTGGAGATTCTAGATGGGCTCTATTCCCCTTTCTTTTTGGAGCCAAAGTGTCTAATGTGGAGTCACTAGGTGAAAATATATTGCAGTCAACTTGTGCCTAGTTATAGTTTCACCATCAATAACTATATCTATAAACTTCTGTTGTTCTACCCAGGGAAAATCCCATTATTTTCGTCCCCGAGAATGGCACCAAAATATGTTAGCGCTAGAATTCAACTCAAGACTTCTATTGAGTTAAGCCTAGCCCACCTTGTTTCAAAATGTTCAATAGGGGTTTTAGGATGGATAAATCCTTGATTTGAAAAGGGAATAATGATCATATCTGTTAAGACCACTCACCTGAGTGCAATAAGTTAGGTAAACAAAAATGATGGCTAGAAATTTCAGATTAAGTGATGTGATTGAGAGAAAAGGGAAAAACAGAGACTAATAAATAAACTAGTAACAAATCTTTTCTTTAATGTATTTATGGAACAAAGGAAAAACCTTTAGCTATAATTCATTCTAAATAAGATTTAAAGAGAAAACACAAATGTGGCAAAGATTACTAAAACTTGTTAAAGCAACCTTCCCAACACAATTTTTTTTTTCATAAGTTCGTATAACATCAACTAAGTGTTAAGAGGAAAATGTGAAGATTATAAACAAAGAAAGATAGCATACTAACCACCAATTTCATTAGCAACTGAAGTCTTTACACAGGCAACATAGATTAAAACAATTTTTAACAATGCAATATCAATACAAAACAGAGATTCAACTTTTTCTTCTTCTACATCATTGATATATAGTGTTTTTAATTAGTTACATGTACTTATGGTTGATCCTGAATATCAAGTAAAACTCAAAACTAATCCCTATAAAAACTCAAAATGAATTTCAGCCTTTGATTGTTGATACACAAAATAATAACAGTTTTACAAAAACCCTCCTAGGATCAAGGAAACAACCTTCGATCAAACACTCTTTTATTGACTTGTTCTCCACTCAAATTATATAACTACAACGTCCTCTTAATCCTTCTCAGATATATTTGATCTTCAAATATCCATACGAATCCATCCTTTGACAACTCGATCATGGTGCCCAATCTTCATTTATCTTTGTATCCCAATATAGCTTTTAGATCCAAAAAATATATATATACAAAATATGTATAGATTCATAACATGCTTCATAATATGCTAGCATAGGTATATCCCTCCTTATTACAAGAATATGATACTGGGATATTTTAGAAACAAAATTGACTGCTACAGGTGTTCCTGTAGAGACCTTGTTTTTTTGTGTGTGACTGCGGGAACTTCCTATAGCAACCTACCAAAAAACCATTTCTTCATGTTTTCAACTCCTTCCTTTGCCTGGTTTCTAGTTGATCATATACAAAAAGGGGAATGATACCTAAGAGATAGAAAACAAAAATATTTTTCCATCATCCATCATTTTTAATCTTAAAAATCGGATTTACCCTGGAGGTGGTATTTTCAAATTGATAGATATGTATGAAGGATTTAAGAAGTTGCTTCTACCAACAATTCTAAACTATCCTTTCTGGTATTATTAGATTCAGATAAGGTTTTCATTCTCGTAGGCTCATTCCCTTCGAATGTGATCTTAGGGTTTGAGATTTTCATATTCTTCTTACCCTGTTTTCTGGTAGAAACTCTATTTTTTCTAGTGATAGTCTTTTTATTTATGGTTAGACCACCCTTCTTGAATTTATTCTTCTTAGGCTTACTGAAATGGATTTTCTTATTAGTAGATGCCTTCTTCATTGGTTTAACAAGCTCTTCATCAATGATGTTGACCTTCTCTGTGATAACAGGTTTATACACTACTTTAGACCTCATCCTGAACTTGTTGTGAGGCCTAGTGCCCCTCTTTCACATTACAATTTTTTATTGAGAAACATCATCTTCAAAGGAGCTTGAGTTGGGAGGAATGACCATTGGGGAATGGTCTTTAGGTTGTATAGGCTCTACCAATTCCTCTATTGTATTAGGTTTTCTATCCTCTCCCAATACCCTAGGTTTTACCTGTCTTTGAGTCCTTCTCTAATAATTCTTCTATGTAAAAGGAAATGGATGCTTACCTCCACCTAGGATATGAGAAGACCCTTCATTTTCTTGATGGCGGGGAGCTTCCATAGGTTCATATGCAATCTTAACACAAGTTGTTGTCTTTCTCTTCTTTGCATTAGTTGATCGACTGGTGCCAGTGGAGTTTCTTTCTCGGCCTTAACAACATTATCATGTGATTTTGCAACAGTGGGATGCACTTCCTTCTCAAAACCCGATTGGATAAAAAATTTACCCCAAGTCTTCTGCAATTTCCCCAGCTTGGCTTGGACAAGTACTTTAATCAATCCCTGATGATAGATTACGTGAGTAGGGGTTTTGGGGTTTGCTTGGACCTTCATGGCCATATTGTTGAGATCCTTTAAGAAATAATAGGGTGGATTCATCCTCTTAATTCCTGCCATATGAAGCATAAATCATAGATGAAATAGAAATATCACATAATAGCACCCCTCACAGGTGATGAACATTTTAAGCATGAGTAAGGCTTCCATCCATTCATCAATAATGCAATCCATGGGAATGCCTTTGGCCCAATTAGGTTATTTGTGTTCTGGTTTCAGAAATTGATTTACATCTCCTCCTGTAATAATTTTTTTTTAAACCACCTTTTGACATCAGTCGAGAGGTTGCAAGTAGCGGCCATGGAATCATCTATAACCTGCATGACCAAGTTTGGAATGCAAACCCATTTTCCATTGAAACTCTCAGCAAACTCCCTAGATGTAGCGTAATGATGACCATCCAACTTAGTATAGAAAATATACCAACCTGCCTGATTAAAAATATGGCAACTTTCTTTATAAGCTTCCATGATCTCAGGCCCTTGAGGATCTTTCCTATTCACATGTCAACCTTTACCCATCCACGCACTTGCGACCAAAAGACTAGAATTTTGGCTACAAAGAAGGGATATTTTTTTTGTGTAATGAGAATAATAGGGGATCTGTCTATTTTGTGGGTGCCAATTCAAATCAACCATCTTATAAATGAACAATGCACCCATTTTGAAAATATGTTGTTTTATAAACCTCATCCATTTAACCCTCTCGACAATTGACATGTAGAAAATACCACCCATATTCACATGCTATGGCTGACAACTAGTACTTGATAATTGTTTTGCATACACATGAACTCTGCAATACAATCCACAAGTTCCATGAATCTCCAAGTTACTTGAAATAATCATGACCAGGGACATGTGGAAGTTCCTGTAGCGCTCAACTACATTTGTCCTTTTTCTTTCTTGGGAGGATCAGAATTTGAATTTGTAGCCTAATAAGTTAAATAATCATGAATTATAGATGTTGACATTACTTATGGCTCAAATGAAAATATTTGAATCCAAGTGATTTCATCAAACAATCATTTAAACAGGTGTGTAATTCCTTTTATCCCCCTCTCACAAAACTAAGTCCATCTCATTCATTCGATATAGCATTATTTTAATCCCTTTAAGATAATATATCAAACCTTTAACAATATAATGCTAAATATTTATAACTTATACTAAATCTGAAATGACAAGTAGGGATGAATGAGGAATACAACAATTTTGAACAAAGTAGGTGTTAACAGGTTGCATGCCACATTTGATGCCTTTTTTATATTTTTTTTCTCATGGGTTGGATAAATTAACATAATTTATTTCTCACTTGTACATGGGTACCTATCATGGCTTTGTTTTCCAAGACCCATATTGAGTACTTTTGTGCATGTTGGTATTTATTTTTGGCACCTCACTTTTTGTATCTTGAGTAGTGGAATTTGGGCCAGTCATGCAAATATTCTTAGAGTGTCTCTGAGAATTTATCTCCATAACCATCCTTGTTTTGCAAGCCTTGGAGCTAGCCACTTTGGAGTGTTTCTTGCATGGTTTTTCAACATCATTGACACCTTCAACTAGTACCTCCATACTTTTTCCATCATCTATGACATCCATTTCCATCATCTACACCCACCTAGTTTAACATTGTGAAGGATGTGTGTAATGACTGCTTAGGTGATTATTTATGCTTCACCATTTTGTTCAACATCAACTGCATTTTAAGAGTGAGCCTCATATTGAGTGTAAATTCCTATTTTGACATGCCAGTTGTAGTTGCTAGTGACCCATTCACTTCACTGAGATGGATTGACATCCATAAATACATCCATTTTATAATGATTTTGTCAATTCTATATTTATACTTGCTCATTCGTTTTGATATGGGACTCATTTTAGAGGATTAGTCTCGTTTTTTGAGAAGTTTGAAATATTTTGTTTAGATTTCTACATGGATCTTTGATGATTTTTATAGCTTGGGGTTACTTGGACCTCCTTAGAGTTTTGACCATACCTTTTGTTTGGACCTTTTAGTGTCTGTAGGCTTCATTTCTCATTTGATGGTTTATTTTTAACTTGTTGGAAGCCTTTGTTCTAATTTCTCACCATCATCTATTTTTTGAAGCATATATGTGGTGGTTTTTGGTATTTTCCATTCTCATGCCTATGCAATCAAACCTCTTCTGCTACATAATTCAACCAAATTCATTGAGGTTACTTGGCTCTCCGCTTAAAAGTTAGGTCATACTTCCTGATTGGATCTTTCATCCTATGCATGTCTCTTACCCTTTCCATTCATTTCATCATTGCAATATATTTAGTTTCAACTTCAATGCCTTTTTTCAACACTTACAATTTTCTCCATTATGAAGAGGGGTTTTTTCCTACAATTTTTTCTTCTCTTCTCCACTTTTGAGAGTCTATTTTGTACTTAGATACCTAATAAGGCCTCATTGTAGGGACCCAATATTCTCTTGTCTTTAATTCCTACCTTTTTCTTAAGGGGTGTGTTGGTGTTCTTTTCCCGTAGAACCAACTATTCTTGATACATGTGTAGACATCCTTAACTAATCTTTGCTATAGCTCAACATATTTCAATTTTTATATATAACAAACATCCCTTGTATTATGCAACATAAAAAATACACATATTTATTGTTGTAGTGATTTTTTGTTTTATGGATTCTAGACTCGTTTACAATTTAGCCTAGATTTATACACAAACTTGCTTTATTTCTTATATATATGACTGCTGCTTTGTTATAAGTCAAAACAATGAGAATTACTTTTCTACATGAATTAATAGATTAAGCTTTAATAGGAAGATGATCTTCTAAATGCCATAGTGTTATTGCTAGAAGTTGCTCCTAGACTACTATAGGGTCAAGCCTAGCACATCTTAGTTAGTCCCTAAAAATGCACTTGACTGCTAAGGGCAAGCTAGGGAATCATTAGATTATTGCAATGGTCTTTATGAATAAATGTATATGGTTGTTTGACAAGGTTGGAGGTTTCAACAGTAAATGAAGAAAGAGAATATCAATCTCTGATTGTAAACAAGTGTTGATCCCACTTACTTAGTCAATGGTAGTCAATTTAATAAAGCAGATAAAACCATAAGATGAAAGAAATATCCAAATGTCCAATCTGTTCACTCACATAAGAATATTTTTGATCCTAAATGTCATTCAAAAACAAAGAATAAGGTACTTAAAAACAAGTCTTGGAATGGGAAAGAAAACAACAGAATCTTCACTACCTTATCAACATAACAAGATGATTTCAATGCATTGCAAGGATAACATGTTTTACAAGTAAGAAAATGAAGAATGAGATTAGAGAAGAAAATCTACTCATCAAAAGGATTGTAGCATTGAGTGCAAAATGAAATAGTCCTTGCTTTACAATCATCAAAGAGAATCCCAATTCAACATCCCTGGTCTCTATTCAACCCTCCCGGGCCTCCCCCTTTATCTTTTACAAAACATGAAATATATATAAAATTATAATCAAAGTTATCTCTAACATTTTGGCATCAAATCCTATCTCCATACTAAAATAAATCTAAAAATTGTTGCATTGTCTCTCGAATTGTAAAGGATGGAATTAAATCCCCCTGAATTTAGAATGATTCCCTGCTTAATTTGTGGAACCTTTGCTGCTAGATGTTCAACTATCCTTTTCAAATATGTAACTGACATGAAATACATAAAAATATGGAAGATGTCTCTATCATCATTGATCTTTTTGCTGGAAATATGGAATTAGCTTGATGTCCTAAAAAAACTCTCCCACCAATGTCAACAAAATCTAGGATCTGCCCTATTGATTACTAACCCAATGCCTAAGAGTATGGAATTTGTTGTTGACTTATCAATTAGTTGGAAAATGACTTGAAAGGATGATAACTGATATTCCTCCTCTGTTGTTGAGTGTGCACTTGAAATCCTCTGCCACCCGTTGAACGTTAATCCAATGCCTAAAAATATGGAAAATAATTCTCCTTGATTGTTGATTCACTACTCGGAAATCTGGGACTAAGTTTGAAAATTGATCCTCTTCAAAGCTTAGGTCATTATTCTTAGGGGTAAAAGCGAGATACAAATACAGCAATAGCATAACATATCATAAGTTTTTTGGATGTCTCTGCATCAATCAAGGATGGAAGGCTTTTTGAGACAAAATTGGGTATTTAGGAGATACCTCCACACATAATTCTATGCTTTGAAAGGTAAATTTCAAAACTGGTTGTCCACAGAATCAGTCCCATATAAGGAAAATAACATCGACCAACCATACTGTATTGAGAAATATTTTGAATACCATGATATATAACTACTAGTGCAGAGTCTAGAGATCGTTACTTTGTAAATTAAATAAATACCTGGTTCCATCTCTTTGGCATCTCCAAACCTGAGAGTTGTAATGACTTTAACTATAAATTTAAATCCATCTTTATATTCTTTTGATGCTCGTTCTTGGTTGTGTGGATTTCACATTATTTCTCTTGATTGTTTGATGGCATTGGGTATTGGCAATCGACTCCTAACTGCAAACTGTGGATTTGTAGCATTTGTGCTTGACTTTTAGACACTTGTGTTGTTGGAAAAATTTGATAGTGCTTTGGTGTGAGCCTTTCTTTAGGTATCCACTGTAGAATATTTAATGATCTTGTTTTCACTTTGATGC
>JASDQU010101547.1:21630-33552 GCA_032191745.1 Picea mariana
GATCAAGATTCAGACTTTGAATCAACATTGAACAAAATTTACATGTCCCATCTTAAAAAATACAAAACCTTAATTTTTACAACACAAAACAATTTACATGTCCCAAACATTTGTCTTTAAATTGTTAATGAATCAGAGGTCATCAATGCTCCTCCTCACAATTACCATGAATTTCACATTCAACGTCATTCTCTATAGCGTAACACGTCAAAAAATTAGCACGATATTATTTTTTTAACTCAACTCATGTCCGAATATTCAGACCATCTTTGTTTTTCCACCAAAAATCATCTCCCTCACGCATGTAGCACCTAACACTCAACCTAAGTCTCCCACACAGTTCGACTCATTACATCTTAACACGCTCCAAATGCCTTTTCATAAACATGCGTCTGGAATCCCAAATTCCTCTACTATTCCCTATGACGAATTCTTGCAACCCAGGAATCTACTCTGTCCCCATAAGGCCCATGTCCTCTCACTAGGATATTTCCACTAGATTTGTTACATACTAATCCAAATTTAGATTCTACTTAATATGTGGAAAAAATAGCTTACCAAAAATATGAATAAAAAAGTTTCTTAATCCATGCCTTCCCAGTTGCTTAATACCAACTTTCGTGGGAAGTTTGATAGAAGAGATTAATTATATGTAAGTAATAACTATTTGTCGGGGTCGTTAGCACATTTCTTTATTTTTCTCTCTATTAACCCAGAAGTGTTAGTCAAGTTTTATTATCGACAATTTTTTTAGATTCTCTTTATGTGGTTTGTTTTGTTTACACTTATATGACAATAATACTAGTGTCCACTCTCATCTTGTTGGAATTATTAATTTCCATATATGTGTGCATAGTTGTGATTTTTATGATTATTGATCATTATTGAGTAGAGTTMTTTTCTATGTAAATATTTTATTTCTATGTCTTTAGGAGGTTGTTAGACATAGTTGGATATCATATTATTCTCTCCAATTAGTTAGCTCCTAGTTTGTAATGTGGTTGAAATATTCTCTCCATTATTTATTAGTGTGACCAAGATAATGTTTTAATCGAGCCTACAAAACATAATTTAATGGAAAGATAAAGAGAGTGATAACCCATCAGCGAAAAATATGAACATAGTGGAAAGATATCTCTTTATTACTCTGTCAACAAATGGAGAAATAGTTTACAAGTCTATTGAAGCATGTCACATTATTGTACATTTAAACATAATTTTTGTAAGCATTTTTAGGGATATGGAAGGCCAAATTCTTGAGAAACCTCCAATAGAGACAACTACGTTTGAGGACAACCAAAACAAATTGTAATTGAAAGGTGTGTGTTGTCACCACCCAATAATCTCCACCTTGACAATAATTTTTCTTAATACCTTTCCCAAAAAATTAAATTATTAGCTTTCCTGGAAGCCAAGATAAGCCAAACTCCACCAAAACTTCTATAACATAATTGGTTTTGTAAACACGTTTGCACAATTTTCCTTGGTATAGACCACTCTACTTCTATCAATAACCTGTCTTACAAAATGATGTCTTGTCCCATTTTGGTATGCTAAACTGTTGGTCAAATACATGACACTTTGACTACCATAGAACACATTATCATGTACTTGTCCAAACTTACCAATAGATCCTTGCATTCATGTGATACATAACCTAAGGTAGATCTCCTCTTATCCAAATCTCCTCCAAGACTTGAATAAACATAACCATAGACTAAATCACTACAAACACTATAGGTGATACTTTTCCCTCTAATATATCAAAGCACGTATCTCCAATGCTATGGATTTTCCATGTGTCCACTGACAACATCAACTACATGTGGAATATATAGTCTTGAACATTTAATCACAAACATCATCCTTCCTATTGTAATAACATATGGTATATGTGATATATAATCCTTTTCTTTCTTACTACTAGTACATAAACTTGAAGAAAGATTACAATGGAAAGCTAAAGGTATATTTACCATTTTCACAATGTTCATATGATCCTCATGAGCATCTTCACCATATACTTCTGTTGTGATAACCAAATCTTACCATCTTTCCAATCTCTTTGTACTTATCTGCCCAATATTTGTTTTGTTACTCCTAGATCCTTCATCATGAAATAATAAAACATCTTGTATGATTTCATGGATACCTTTAGGCCATACAACGATTCCCTAATTTTGCAAACAAATCTCCCTTTGTGATCCTGAAAGACTTCTAATTGTTCCATGTACATGTATCTTCTAGTGATAATTTTTTGGGCAGTACGATCCCAATATCTACATCCCTTAAATTCATCACTATAACTAATGTAGATATAAAACTTGCATAAATTTAAATGTTGTAAGTATGGAAGTATCTTACGGTTTACCAATATCTCTAGTCCCAACCCCTTGTTGCTCATATGTTCTAGTCGTTGATTCCATAAACAAGTATATACATTTTCTTCCTTAGATACCACCACTACTTCACTTATTTTTGTATTCCATTCCAAATTGTAAATATTCCCAACCTTGGTTTCCTTCATTACCACCAGACTTCCCTTGGACACTTTTAGTGCTTCACCTTGACCCATATATTTATACCCACCCGTATCCAAAACTCTCAAAGAAATTAAATAATTTTTTAATTATGGTACATGTCTAGCATCTATCATATTTATTATAATACCATCGAACATCTTAATGTTAATGCTCCTAATCCCAACAATTTTACAAGAAATATCGTTTCCCTTAAGAAAAACATTGTCATCTATAGATTGGTAAGAAGAGATCCAACTTCTTATATGCAAACACATGTGATGGGAAGCACCAGAATATAACAACCATTATTCTCTCTATTGTGAGATATTGCAAATAGATAAAACTTCATCAACCATACCTGAACTTGAGTCAACTGAATTTTCTTCGTTATTGGATTCTTCCTTGGATTCTTGTCTCTTCCAACAATATTTCTTGAGATGCCTTGATTTATTGCAATACCAATATTTTAACTTACTATTCTTTCCCTTTGATTTGGATTTGAATATAACTCATGCTTTCACCCCTCTTTATTTGTATTGACCTCTAGCCACCATTGCTTGTTAGTGTGGATGTTTCTATTATGTATTTCCTCCTCACCTCCTTAGAAAACAATTCTCCCACAACATAGTTATATTCAAGAGTACCAGTTGTACTAAAACTAATGGAAGTGACTAAATGATCCCAAGAATCAAGAAAAAAACACAACAATGTCATTGTCTTATCTTCTTCATTGATTTTTATATCCATACTAGTTAACTAGTCTATGAGAGTATTAAATACATTTCAATGATCAAAAAATCTGGTACCTCGTTTCAATCATAGAATGTAAAGTTTCCTCTTCAAACAGATTCAGTTGGTCACAGATTTTTTCATACAAATGATCTTCATTCTACTCCATGACCCTACTATTGTTTTCTCTCCAACGATATTGAAAAGGACATCGTCTTTCGAACAATTGAATGGTGTTGATATCCCTTGCATCGAGATATTTTGAGCCATCATCTGACATACCCATTGGATTCTCTCTCTTGTCATCCAATGCTTTGTGAAATCCTTGTTGCACAAACAAATATCACACCTTGAGCTTCCACAAATCGTATTTTTTATTTCAATTAAATTTATCCACCTTGAACCTTGCATTTGTCATTTTTCCCATTCTCCACAAACAAAATTAAGGGGCAAACCTTTTTTTTTTAATTAAAACTTTTGGAAATATGTAACTTCACCAAAAATCGACCTCCACCATGGTTTCAACCATCAATATTTTATTTTCTTGAGGAAACTGAAAAAAAATTGAAAATTTCAACGGACTCCTTATCTCTTCGTGTAACCTTTGGCCCTCTTCACAAATCGAACGACTCTACTTCTCAGTGTGGACTCTCCTTCTCTGCACCATTCTCCTATGCTCGTGAAATATCATGGACTCTCCTCTGTGTGAAAATGTATACAAATGGTATATTCTCAAAACCCTTGGCTCTTTGATCCTCATAGACAACTCTACAAACCCCCAACTCTTCCTTCCTCATGGAAAAAGTGCCAATCTAGTTCCTTTTCCTTGGCTGCAAAAAATGACCATGTTCTTTGATACCACTTTTTGTAATCAAGCCTACAAAATAGAATTTAATGGACAAAGAAAGAGAATGATAACACATCATACATCAAAGATGAACAAAGGCGAAAGATATCATTTTATTTCTCTATCAATCAGTGGAAAAATAGTTTTATAATTCTATGTAAGCACCTCATGGACTTCTACACTTAAATATAAATTTTGGAAGCATCTTCAGGTACATGGAAATCCAAACGCTTGAGAAACATCCAATAGAGACATCCATGTTTTGAGGACAGCCAAAACAAATTGTAACTGAAGCGTATGTGTATTCAACACCTAACAAATAACGCATTTGTATTGAGACAACATTAATGTATTTATATGTATATTACTATACTGATTCAATAGGGGGTTCAACAATACTTTCCCATTTTACTTACACAAATATCCTCCACATATTTGATTTGCACACATGATGTGAGGTTTGAATTAGTCTTAAAGGCATATTTCCAAAGGAAAATCATTCCAAGAAAAAATAATTTACATACTACACTGTAGTTATTGGGATCCAATCAAATTTTACTAATCTATTTCCTCAAATGAATTATCTCTAGTGAATATTTAGTTTATTGTCTTGCATCTAACAAACCAGGTTGTTAGGCCTGAAGAGTGAACTGTTGGGCAATTTGCATTGTAACAACAAGTGTTTTCTATTGGTTTGATGGTAGTTTTCTTAGTAGCAAGTTCCATGGCTTCCCAGTTGAGATATTCTTATATACCTACACCAGAGAGACCCTAATAAATAAATGGGATGCCTGAAGGACTGAGATCAGTGAAGGGGTACATTCCTTGGGCTAGGTAGGTCAAGAGGAATAAATCTAGTAGAAAATTAGGATAGTTGTAGGAAGATATCAATGGGTTGTGAGTTTTTTGAGTTGTGAGTGGACAATGAGAGACCACCCAATTTTTTTGATTACTAGCCTCAACTCGGGGGTGACTAGTTGTTGAGATTTGAAACAGCAAGTCTACAGTTAGGTGGAACATCCATCCCAAGCAACTATTTGCACAACCATTGTTAAAATATAAGTGTTTTATCTTATTGTTTTGTTATTTCGTGAGTTTATTTGTTGTGCATGAACTTTGTGTGTTTAGAAATAATTTATGTCTTACTGTGTGAATTATTAAGATGCATTCATATATATTTTAGCATGTTGTATATGCATACAGATAATGGTAAAAAATAGCAATTAAAGATGCATCGAATTCGTACATCTAAGCTACAAGAAATGAGTTAACTATAAAAGAATTATTTAGTTAGCTGCAAAATTTCATTTTTATGAGTATTCTTCACCGTAATGTCCCTCAGATGGGCTGGGGGACGTTAAATTATGGTATTAGAGAGCCTCGCTCAAACAGCGATATTGTATGGGCCAAGACAACTACGAATTAGTGAAATTCACTGTTGTAGACATTGACTTTGATGAATTTGGGAAAAAATGGATAAGAACAGGTGAAATCCCCAATTTCGTGAGTGAAATCCTGGTTTAGATTATTTTGGACAGTTTAAGAGGTTCCATGGATCAAAGAGGTAAAGATGCAGATCGAAATTCAACCTGGAATGGTCGAAATTTGAGTTTGAATGGATGTTTGTAGAGTTGCAAATAGTTTAGTGAATCGATGACCGAGATCATGTTTGATCTCAAGATCAACAATCGAGATTCTCCTTGATAAATTTAAAAATTCATAAGGTTTCGATCATTTGAAATGTTAGGTAAATCAAAATTCTGGATTCATTTCAGGGGTTGTGAAACATATGAGATCGACGACCTAGATTCACCTGGGTTTTTGTTAAAATTTTCTAAGTGTGAGGCTCGACAATAGAATTTTCCGACGACTGATGGTTAGATCGGTGAGTTTGGCGAAGTGTTGGAAATTCGTGAAGATAAAAAACCAATGGTCGATAACCGATGAACGTGCATCGATAGAGTTAGGAAAAGTTGATACAAACAATGGCCTAGATCATCATTGATGATAGACTGATGGTCTAGATCAATCAGAGAAAATTTGAAAACTTGCTAAGTGTTAAAGTTCACCAAGATAAATTATCAACAGTCGATGGTCGGGTCAGCAAAAATGGTGAAAAGTTTTTCTTGGACATAAGACATCCCTTATCGTCAATGGCCGATGGTTGGGGTTTGGATGAATCCACCAAAGTTTTTTCAATTGTCGATGGTCGATGGTCATTGATTAAGCGTCGGTCGATTCATAAAATTGTCTCAAACAAGCAACAAAAGTTGTTGGTGGCCGATGGGTTGCTGGTTGGAGGTCGATCGAATTTGATGAAGTATTTCGAATCAAATAAGAGAAGTCATTGATGACCGATGTAGTGATGGTCGAGTGTCGACCAATTCAAAAAATTGTTTGGGTTGTCTTAGAGAAAAGGCCGATCATCGATGCACGAAAATGGACGATGACATCATCATTCACGTGGCATGAAACATCAATATCCATGTGTCATGCCACATCAATAGTTGCCACATCTACCAAGAATCGATCAATGGTCGATGGTCAAGCGTCGATAAAATTTGAGAGGTGTGTTGAGGAAAAGATATGAAATGATCTTACTCAAGCATTTTCAAATTCTGCTTGGCTAAAGAAAAATAGCTAGGAATATCACCATATGTTTATAACCATCAAAATTAATATCCTAACTCACAAGTATTGATTACAAGTGCTTAGGCTAGTCTTTTTATAAATAAAATATTGATGGAAAATTCATTATTTATATGATTTTACGAATATAACAGTTGATGAAATAAATGTAGAGACATAAGTAAAGACACCATGTAAATAATCAAGATGGATGCGACATAAAGAAATCCTTTATTTCATTCCAATTCATCAAAGAGTCATTCTCTTTACAAAATTTCATGAAGAAGTTTTGGACCAAAGTCAAACTTAGACGTCCCCGATGAAACATACAAAAGGACCTCTGACAGAAAATAAAAAAACTAAACTCTAAAAGCTGGATCATCTTGCCATAGATTGTTTCCCACTCGATTCTGCACAATAGACTTTGTCATTCATGAAAACTAATTCAAAAAAAGACAATTCTACACAGACTATCAAATATAGATCAACACCTCTGAAAAACAAGTGTCTGAATGATGTAATTCAACCCTGAATCTTGTTGTATACAATAAGACCCTGCTATCATAAAAAATAATTAGGCTTGTGATAAATTAAGGAATGAATGAAAACTGAACTATCTCAACACAAACTCAAAGAGAAAACACTAGTATGCTTCTCCTTCTATCCTCCTCCTATTCCTCCCTTTCCCTTTGTCTTTAAGAAAATTAGAATTGGTTGAAGTAGTTGAACTACTTCAATAGTTAAGTTAACTAGAAATTCAACCCACTTTTTAGTTAGGGGGGAAATTAATATATCATAACAAGGGTTTTAAATAAATAATAGCTAGTAGGTGGGACCCCTTGTGACTCCCCTTTAGGTCTTAAATATCATAACATAACTAGTCAATTAAACAAAAACATCCCTCCTTGTGGCTCCCATCATCACATTCATGTTTGACAATTTATCTTATTGATATTTGAAATTATTTTCAAAAATATATTACTCATATATCCAAAAAAAAACATGTTGTCCAAAACTTCTGAAGTCAACTATCATCAACCATAAATAAAATAAAATTCAAAATCCATATTTTCCACTCTAAGATGAAATATTTCCCTTGTTGCTACTATCACCTTTTGATCTCTCTAAATTTTCCTTTGGTTGTGTTGAACCTTTAGGCCTAATCTCGTTGATCACATGAGAACAATCGTCCCTCAAATGCATCCGTGAGGACACAGATTTATCAGAGCCATTGGATGGTGAGGAAGGGGAAACAATGACTTTTCTTTTGTTAGGGGCATGGTGGGCCTTAGTTTTCAACCTTTTTCTAGCATGGGAGGACTAAACTGGTGAGTGGACAGCTGCAGCTTGGACAATTTTATTGATAGGCAGGGGAGAAGGTAAAGACAAATTGGGCCAGCCACGATGTTGGGAGAATGTTGGGTGGACAATATCTTTCCATCTATCATTTTAGCGAACCTCGGGTTGCAATGAGACATGAGGGGGCACGAGAATACCAGGGGCTTGTGGAGCTTGGAAGGGAGGCCTTTCAGGCTTAGGTTGGATCATTCCTTGCTCAATCCAATTGAAAAACCCAACCTAAAATAGTTGTCCTAACTCTTGTGAGTCAACATCAAAGTGAATGGATAATCTTAGCCTTCTTGGGCCCCTATTCCAATTACCTCTTCCTCGGTTACCTCTGCCATGGCTACCTCCGTTGAAAAATCTCATTCATGTATGCATGATTTATTAGCAAATAGTTCCTTTAACAACCATACATGAAAAATCTTTTAAAATATGAAATAAATTTTGGCTTAGAAACATATCGGCCTCATGCAATCCAATCAATACAAATTATTTAACCGTTTGTCAATGAGCAGGGGGTGATCAAAGGTTCTGGGATGTGCAAGGGGTTTGTATTGAGTGAAAAATGTTAAAATGAGGGGGATAAGAATCATGGTTATTGCTCATAGACAACAAACAATCAACACAAATTTAAACCAAATAACATGTCACTATAATCTATCCAAGAAACTGCGATTTCAAACTGTTACAATACATAATTCTCTTGACTGTAATTAAATTTTAGGAACAAGGAGTGAAAAATGAATATGGGAAGGCAAGGGGATTGTAATTAGTGAAAAGTGAAATAACGGTAGGAAGGAGAGTGGATATTGTTCATAAAATTAATTAAGTAATCCATAAAACCATTCTATCAAACGCAAAAGATTCAACATCAACCCAAAAATCATTGTGATCAATTTAAACAACTATTGTGTAAAATTCAATATATTATGTGTATTAACTTGCTCACTTTTCACAATAAAATATTTAACATAGTGTCATCAAAACAAGACAATATGCCTTCCACAAGAACCTTTAGAGGAGTTTTGTTTCTTCTCATTTGTCCCATTTGATATTTAAAGCAATTTCCAAATGAACACACAGTCACTTGTTTCCACTCTATTCAACATCAAAACATCAACCACTCTCCATGAATTGTTTCCTCAATCAAACATAGACACAAAAATCGTGCCCAATTTCATTCCTCTAAATAATTCAATAATAAAATTGAAATGAAATCATTTTGTTATAAAACCTGTGCCCATCTCTAATGGTGTGACCAAATGATATCCCTAAACATATGCAATGGGCAAACAAGTTACGACTATCACGATTTTTAAATTGCAATACTCCTGATTAGCAATTAAAACACACACTAACAACAACCATAAATTCAACTTAAACATGTTGTAGGAAGCCCACACACACCAACACATCACACACAAAGCATTGTTGTGACTTAATCAATTATAAACTAAGGTTGGGTTGACAATTCAATAATATAAGAGATAGTGACTGTGTATTCAATCCCATTTCTTAAATCAACTAATTAGTTGTGTTGAGCTATCGATTTGATTGTTATAATAACCAATGCAGTGACTAAATACCAATAAACAAAACCACTGTCAAAATAATCAACAAAGACGAGCCAAAAATCAACAATATGCCGATAGGATATAATGGGCTCCATTTATTAAAACCAGGCTTTGAGTAGTCAAGGGTTCTCTCTGTGGACCAACACAGGGAGACTAGAGTCGACCCCCAACAATGAGCGAGAACCTCTAAGACCATACAATGGACACACAGGCTATACCACCAATAACTTCGCATAAAGGGTGACAGTTCACGAGATAGGAGAGACTATGAACGGAGGAGCAGAGGCTTCATTTTGGTCTATAATAACACTAAGAAAACATAGGGTATAAACCTTGTGGTCTTCCCAATCAACCCCAAAAATGCTGAGATAAAACAAATCCAAGAAATAACATTCAACTTTAAACAAGTCCCTTGGCATAATAGCCATCATAACCCACTGTGCAACCATCAATAGCATGAGTGAACCCATACCCAGGTGAAACGATACATAGTGACACAAGGTGGTTGAAACCCAACAAACCCATGACAACAAAAAGACTGGGTATGGTGAAAATAAATGTGTGGAGACAACCATCCAATTTGTACTAAATGAAACCCTTCAACCAAAACCAATCAAGATGACAGAGAGACTTCATGGCTTCTAGCACTTAGAATGGTCAATGAAACTGTGACTTCAACCATCATTGCAATGAAAACCACACAAACCATCCATTCTAGAGAAATATCACAAGTTTACACAGTTTCCAGTCTTAAGAAAAGCACAGACTCATACATCACTGAGCCAATACCTATCTCATAACAAGAGCAGATTCATGGATGAAAAAAAGACATACCTGTTAACCAAAAGCCTTAAAAACGCGAGCTTGGTTGAGCAGTTCTTCCTTTGCCTGAAAATTAGAGATTAACCACAACGAACACAATTGAACAATAGCCAATCTAGGGTGATAGCTAGTGGGAGAGGTATGGAGTGATGTGCAGTAAATGCACGTCGCCTCCATCCTCCAGTCATTCAATTCCTTAGTACACACCAGCCCACCATTCCATTAATTCATTCAATTAAACCATGCATCGAAACCAACATCCAAAATGTGCCACCCTATTTCCTATTAACCATTTCCAACCATAATTCATACCACATGTTTTTCCATATAAGCCAATAAATCATATAGCCACTAACCTTGCTAGCTAGGACTAACAACAATACATTTAATCCAATGCATGTAGTGTATCATAGTAGCATAGTTTAATTTCTTTTTTAGATTTTTCCATAGGTCTCTTTTCACTTTCTATTATTTCATGTTACTAACATGTGTCTTGTGCAGGTCTAACATGTTATAGATCATGGCGCTAAATAGCAATGTGATAACAGTGGATATAATCCATTTACACAATATGGAATTTAGAGCTTGGATAAATTGGAAACAACAGATAATACACACTATCCATCTACTATTATGTCACAAATAAAACCAAGATTTCATCAACCATGTAGAACCTTGTAAGCAATGTCAAACAACAACCTAAACATCAAATAAGAACTAGGTCTGATCTTCTAATCTACAAGGGGGTCCCACCTACTAGTATTATATATATCGTTAGCTTATAATAATAGGCTTTAGCAATACTTTGCAGGAAAAATCTGTATTGCGATTTTTATCATCAATGAGGTGTTAGTTAGTCAATCGGTATCATTGACGATCAAATATGGATGGTTGAGTTGGTTGGTTTAGACTTCTATTGCAAATCAGTTGTCAGGGAAGTGGGTCGATGGTCGACGGTCACATCGACAGATTAGGAAAAGTGTTGTGCACATCCAAAGGAGAGTGCGAATCGTCAATGGTCGATAGAGTCAGGTCAATTTTTTTTTCTCTTGGTTTGATATCAACAGGTAAGATTTAAATGCTTTTAAACAAAGTAAAATGTTTAATTTTATGCGATTTTTGTGGTATTTGAAAGTCATTAACTTGCAGGGCATTTTTGAGGGCCTAAACGATGTTTTTAGCCAATAAAAACACGTGAAAAAGGAGTGTATCATTTTCTAACCAATGCACAATTTTTGTTTGCATCCCAAATAAAATAACTTGGAGAGAGCTATCTAATAAGCTAAACGGTTTGTCCCCGAGGTGTAGGACAGTCGGTGATGGAGTGTGTTGTTAAGCCACTCCGTGATGTTAAAGTCACCGGTTCGAAACCTGCGGGGACAAAAAATCCAACCATGTTAAGGGTTGGTGTGGCTCAGGCCGGGTGCGATCCCCGGGTGATTTTGACGGCTTAGAT
>JASDQU010101547.1:33602-151552 GCA_032191745.1 Picea mariana
AAAGTCACCGGTTCGAAACCTGCGGGGACAAAAAATCCAACCATGTTAAGGGTTGGTGTGGCTCAGGCCGGGTGCGATCCCCGGGTGATTTTGACGGCTTAGATGCCCCTAAGTCGCGGTTTCTCAAGCCACAGGTTAATCGCAGGTCCTGCACAAATTAACAAACAAAAAAAAAAATAAGCTAAACGGTTTACAAAATGGATCTCGTATGAGAAAGTTACATCTAAAACAATAAGGGTAAAATTTTGGCACCGATTGTACTTCTAGAGGGCATAAATCCATGCTCAGAAGTTTGTTTTGGGAACATGAGCAGTCAATGGAAATATTATGACCTATAACATCTATAGGTGGAGTCATAGTTTGGTTATGGGTACCTGAAAATGTGCAGGAATACAAATAAGACACTTGTAGCATGTAGGGATAAATTTGGTAAAACAACCTAAACTTCTCTAGACCATAAATTTTATCTCCTAGCTCATATTTGAGAAAACAAATGGTCATTGGAAAGGTATTGAGGATTAGAAGACATATCAGAACCCAATTTTTTGATTTGGGAAATAAAATTTCTTATAAATTAATAAATACATTTATTTAATAGTAAAAGAGTGAAATTGGCATCATGTAAATGTTGTAACTTTTCACTCAGATTTCGGATTGAGGCATGATTACAGCCATTGGAAATCTGTTTCAGAGAGGAATACCTCAAGGTAATCAAAATTTTAGTTGGTGTAATTTTTTCTTCATAAAATGATGAATAAATAACATTTATTCTGGTGGATGAAATGTTTTATGCTATGCATGTTCTAACAATAATTATTACATGCACATTTCTTGCATAATTAAAGGTACATGAAAAACACTTTGGTTTTTATATGAGGACTGGAGTTATAGAATATGCTCATGGATATTACAACCATGGGGAAGAGATAAGAGGTTTGCATGTCAGGATGGGGAATGCTAAAACATAGTCAAATAGGAGAAGAGACACACATGATCCTGTAACTAAAGAATCTTTCATAGGGAAGTGCAGAGATACAAGGATGATAATAAAAGAATAATGAAGGATCAAGAAGAGATACTTCAAAGTTTAAATATGTTGCATAAGAAAGTCAACAAAGACTCTTAAAGTAAGAAAGCAACTAGTGCTACACAAGTTTCAACATCTATATCCCAAAGCAAAAGGGATGAACATGGAAATGATAGGAAATCAAGAAGCATGAGTAGGCACCATCATTCTCCAAGGCAATCTACCAGAAGAACTCATGCAAGTTTGGGGCTAGGGAGAATACCAAGTGTGTCTCTTGTTTGGAGGTAAAGGAGAAGGCCTGAGGGAGATATCTTGAAAGTTGAACTTAGGAAGATCAAGACACCGACTTTTAATATTGATCATAGGAAAGGAGAAGAGGCTGAGACTTGGACATTGGAAATGAAGAAATATTTTCAACTACATGATTACCCCTCCTAGGTAGAAGCTAGAATTTCCACCTACCAATTGCAAGGAGCATCTTAAGAAAGCCAAGAACCTTAATGAGAAGAGGATCTCATGGAGTAATCTCAAAGTATATTTCAAAAAGAAAGATTTTTCTAAACATTACTATGAAAGGAAGATGAAAGAGTTCTTTGAACTCAAGTTGGGAACCATGGAAATGGGTGGATATGAAAATAGGTTCTTTGAATTGTTGAAGTATGTTGACTTCATCAAGGATGAGAAGGTAAAAATCCAAATGTTTCTAAGTGGGTTACCATCCTTCTATAGTGAAAAAAATTCAATATGATAAACCCAAAACGTTGGAGGAAGCCATAAGCAGAGAGAGGCATCTTTATGATCAAAGAAAACGAAGGCCAATTTTCCAAAAGGATTGGAATGACAAGATGAAGGGTAAAAAATATCAAATGAAGAAAGGTTTTAAGCCACCCTTTTTCAGGAACAACTCCCAATAAAATCAACAAGGTCAATCAACCCAAAACTAAGACAAGACTATGGAAACATTTGGGAAAAGGCCAAGGTAGAAGCTTGTACAATGTTGGGGATGTGAGGGAAATGACTTATATATGGATTTCCCTCACAAATGAGAAAGAAAGAGGAGTGTCCAAAACATTCAAGAGGATGAAACAGTGGAAGAAATGGGAGGAAACATGCCAAGTTTTTATGCAGCCTTGGACAACAAGAAAACATAGTATGAATCTCCCATGATTGAAGTGAAAGGTAAGATTGATAATTGACCCATAGAAATTTTAATTGATTATGGAGCTAGCCATAGTTACATAAATTCTAACATTGTTGAAAGATTTCACTTGCAAAGGAGTAGTCATAATAAATCTTGGCTAGTTCAGTTAGGCATAGGGGCTAAGAGGAAAATCAATGAGTTGGTTAAATAATGTTCGATAGACATGAATGGACTTAGCACAAAGGTAGATGTAAACATCATACCATTGGGTTCATATGACTGTCTAATTAGAATGGATTGGTTAGAAAAACATCATGTTGTCCTAGAATGTTTCAACAATACAATCACATGTCTTCATGAGGAAGGGTAGGAAGGAAAGATTCAAGGAATTGCAAGAGTTGTAGCTATTAGAGATATTTCAACTATGCAGCTGAAAAAGAGGTCCTAGAAGGGATGCCAGATTTTTGCAACCCATATGGAATAGGAAACCAAATATAAAGTGAAAATCATTGATGACCATCTGGTCTTAACGTATTTTGAATATAGTTTTAGAGAAATCTGAGGGTTTCCACCAAAAAGAGACATTGATTTCTCTATTTATTTGAGGCAAGGAGTTGCTTGAGTGTCCAAGACACCTTACAGAATGGGCACACCAGAATTGCAAGAGTTGCATATGTAACTTGAAGAGTTTCTAAATAAGGGGTATATACACCCAAGTGCATCACCTTGGGGATCCCTAGTTATTTTTGTGAAGAAGAAATATGGAACCTTAAGGTTTTGCATTGATTTCATAAAACTGAATAAGGTCACCATAAAGAACAAGTATATTTTTCCAAGAATTAATTTGTTATTTGATCAGCTGAAAGGTGTAAGAATATTTTCAAAGGTTGACTTGAGATCATGTTATCATCAAGTAAGGATAAAATAAGAATACATCAACAAGAAAACATTTAGGACAATATATGGGAATTATGAATTCACTGTAGTGCCATTTGGACTATCAAATGCCCTGGAAATCTTTATGTGTTTGATGAATGGAGTGTTCAGGGAGTACTTGAAAAAGTTTGTAATTGTGTTCCTAGATGATATACTTGTCTACTCTAAGTAAAAATAAGAACATGAAAAACATTTAAGAATGGCGTTGCAAGTTTTAAGAGAGAATAAGTTGTATGTTGAGCTAAGCAAGTTCATCTTTTATCAAAAGAAGATTCACTACTTGGGGTATATAATTTCAGCAGATAGGATAGCAGTGGATTCTAAAAAAGATAGAGGGCATTAGAGGATGGCCAACACCAAAAAATGTGATAGAGGCTAGATCATTGATGGGTATTTCCACTTATTACCAAAGATTCATAAAATGTTTTTCAAGGATTGCAAGTTCAATCACTTCTTTGCAAAACAAAGGGATGAAGTTTGAATGGACACCCAAGTGTGAAGAAAGATCTCAGTAGTTCAAGGAAATATTAACAAGTGCACCAGTTTTGAATATTTCATATCCATATGAATATTTTTTTGTGTGCACAAACACATGCAAGGAAGTCCTCGATCGAGTCCTCAATCAAAAGGATGATGTGGTATGCTATGAATCTAGGAAACTAAAAGAGCATGAAAGAAATTATGCTACCCATGATCTAGAGTTAGAAACAATTGTACATGCATTAAAAATTTGGTAGTGTTAACTTAGGGGGAATAAATTTGAGATAAGAACAGACCACTGTAGTTTGAAGAATTTGCTTTGATAACCAACAATAAATTCGATGCAAACTAGATGGCTGGAATTTCTGAGTGACTATGACTTTGAAATTAAGGATATAAAGGGAAAGAAAAATCAAGTGGCTGATGCACTCAACAAGAGAGATCATGAAATGCATATTGCAACCATCAACATCTACAAGACAAATCTGAAAGACAAAATTGTTGTAGCAACAAATTCAGATCAAAGTTATTTAAAAATAAAAGAAACATTACAACAAGGTAATTTTCAGCAGAAATTTAATCTTTATGAGTTGAAAGAAGAAGTAATTCTTATGTATAAAGGAAAGGTGTATTTGTTGAATTCTAGTGAGATAAAAAATGAATTTTTTAAGGAAATGCACAATGTGACATATGTCAGGCACCCAGGATATCAAAAAACAATTGCAGTTGTAAGAAGACAATAGTTTTGGCCAAGAATGAAGAAAGAAGTGGCTAATTACATAGCCAGATGTATAGAGTGTGAAAACATGAAGACTGAACATAGGCACCCAATAAGTTTGATACAACCATTTCCCGTTCTAGAGTGGAAATGGGAAGTTTTCACAGTCGATTTTATTACGAAGATACCTAGAACAATGAAGCAACATGATTCCATCATGGTGGTGGTGGTGGATAAATTGACTAAGGAGACACATTTTATTCCACTAAAGACTACACACAAGGAAACAAATATTGCATAAATATATATGAAATAAGTTTCTAGGCTACATGGAGTGCCTAAGGAAATAGTTTCAGATAGATATCCAAAGTTTACATCTAATTTTTGGAAAGGTTTGTTCAAAGGATTTGGGACAAATCTAAATATTAGTACAACATATCACCCAGATTCAGATGGGAAAGAAAACAGGACCAACATGATAATTGAGGACCTGTTTAGAATGCATGTGATGGATCAACCATCAAAGTGGGGATATTTTATTCATTTAGTTGAGTTTACTTACAACAATGGGTATCAGGCCTCATTGAAAATGAGTTAGTTTGAAGCATTGTATGGAAGAAAATTTAACACACCAGTAAGTTGGGATAATCTAGCAGACATAGCATTTGTTGGGCCATAATTATTAAAGGAAATGGAAGAGCCTATGACAAGGATAAAACAGAATTTAAAGGTTGCCCAAGTGTTGTGAAAAGCACTAAAAACCTCCATTTTCCATTCGATATTACTTACCTCCTTGGAAAATGGATCCCCTTATCTTTTGATCCTAAGAGAAATCCTCATAAGTCTCCATATCCACCTCAATATATTTAGAAAACTCATGTTTTTACTGGAAAAAATCATCAAGACTTGGTTGTTATAGAAAGATTTCCTCACCTCTTGCAACTTGTTCAAAAGGCCTTTTCCATTTCCCTATGCAGACTTGAAGTCCCCTTTTTCACTTCCTAGAGATAAAAATCATATTTTTCCACAAATACACACCCTATTAGTTATAAAGCATGCATACACATAGGTTGCACCATTACAACCCACATACATCTTGATTTGTGCCAAAAAATTAAAATTGTGTTGGGTCTTCATGTCACGTCACGAGATCCATCATTCTTAACCTTCCATATACTAGAAATGTTTCGACTCGGCACTTCAGTTCCATTTGAAGGTTATAAATGGGCCATATCCAAGTTGTGGAAAGAGGAGATGAATTCAACTTTTGAGAGAAAAGTTACTCTGGAGAAATTATTCACTTTATATTGAGTATACATCCCTTTGTCCTTTTAAGTTTGAACACATTGTTCATCCCCCAAGATCTTCCCTCTTTGATGGAGAACCTCATTGTTTATCTTATATGAGCTTTCCTTTGGTGGAGGATTGAAGTGGTGGTGGCCTAGCTGGAAGGGAATTAGTTTCTCGGCTCCGAGACGTGCCAACACGAAACTTTGTCATTCATACATTTCTGTTGATCATATTTTAATAGAAATACTCTTTTCTTGTCCAATTAATGTTTTGCAAATATTTGAATTGTTATTCCATGGGCATATTTGTTATGAATATTGATGGATTGTGCTATTATATGTGCTAAATTTATATATTATCACCATATTAGGTATATAGCTTTGAGTCGAGTGCTCATTGGTGGTATTCATTGAACATCCAGATGAGGTAGGTTCTTTATCTTGTATTGTTAACATCTTTGTTTATATAAAATAATTGAGATTAGAGTTGATTTCTGCAGTCATTACGTCTGTTGTGGTTTACCCCATGCCATAGAGTGTTTTTCCTCGTAACAAAATTAATGACCATACAATAAATGGATTGTCATTTTGCAAGAGTTTGACCTTTATTTTTCTTAAGATAAATCCTATAAATCGTTATTTTTTTCCGAGTTAATATCGGACTTCCATCAGTTAGATGAGGATGTTATTCATGTTGATTCATTTTTGGATGAACACATTTTTCTTGTCTCATCTTCAGAGACCTGGTATGGAGACATTCTGATCTATCTTCAAACCTTGAAGTTCTCTTAGAAACTTTTGAGAGACAATCGACGACGTATACAGTATCAAGATAAAAACTACCTGATTGTCGGAGACACTTTGTATGGTTGAGGCATATATAATATCTTGCGTCATTTCTTGACTCACGAGGAGGTTGAGCCTGTTCTTAATGACTGTTAGAGTGGGGCTTGTGGTGGTCATCTATTTGAGCTTGCGACAACCCATAAAATATTACAAGTTGGTTATTTTTGGCTGTCTATTTTTAAATATTGCGTCGAAGTAGTCAAGAATTGTCACCCTTGCTAGGTGTTCACTTGGAAGATGTGCTCACATCCAACCCCTCTTCACACAGTCATCACCATTGGTTCCTTCACCAAGTGGGGGGTGGATTTTGTGGATTGCAGCCCAGCTTCTCCTGAGGGAATTATCATATTATCATGGTAGTAGACTACTTTACTAAATGGTCAGAGGCCATGCCTACAATTAAATATGATGGTAAGAATACAAAAAATTTCATGTTCAATCAAATTATAGACCAGTTTAGAATACAGAGCGAGACTGTCATTGATCATGGCAGTCACTTTCATAATGAAATGATGAAAGAGTTAGACTTCAAACTAGGGTTTAAACATGGTCATTCTTCCCCTTAATATACCAAGGAAAATGGAAAAGTAGAGGCCATGAACAAGTCTCTCAAGGCCATTTTGTAGAAAATTATCATCCAGAGAAAATCTGACTGGCATCTCATGCTTTACCCTACGCTTAGGGCATACCGAACCTCGGTTAAGACTTCTAACAATTTTTCTCCTTTTCTATTAGTACATGGTGTGGAGTCGATCCTTCCTATTGAATGAAAAATCCCTTCTCTTAGACTGACATTTAATCTCCGAATTGACTCTTCTGATCTCAAAGAACGCCTCATACACCTAGAGAGTCATATGAGTAGTGTCGAGATGCCTATACAACTATCGAAGCGAATAAATGACGTGTCAAGGTCCAGTATGATAATTTTGTTTGTCCTCGACAATACGATGAGGGTGACTTTGTCCTCTTGTATGACCAATCCAAAAAACCACAGGGGGGCAAGCAATTCCAACCCCATGTGGTATGGTCCTTATATCGTGTGACGGGTCTTAGAAAAAGATCCTACGAATTAGAATATTATGAATGTTATATGCTGGTTGAGCTCAGAAATGGGATCTACTTGAAAATATATTGCGCTTGATCACCAAGCTTGGGCATAACTCTCTGTATATTAGTGTATCTTAGTATATATATCTTTTCCTTTGTGTCATCGTCTTGCTTATCGAATTTTCCCTTGGTTGGCATATGTCAATAGAGTATGCATTTTACTTAGGATTCACAGATGGTGCCATTCATCATACACGAAACTTGGCTTCCACTGCTTGGGTTGTTTACTCACCCAAGTTTCAAATGGTGTCTTTAGGTGGCATTTTTTTAGGGCCATCAATGAATAATGTGGTTGAATATAGTGTCGTGATAGAGATTTTACGCGATACCATTTCATATGGTGTTCGATCTTTATAATTTATCCTGGTCTCCGAGTTAGTATTATGTCAGCTGAATGAAAATTACCACATGTGGGACCCTACTCTACTCTAATGATTCCTATGGGTATGACTTTTGGAATGACATTTTGATTTTATTACTTATAATCACATACCTAGAAGTTCTAATTATGTATTTGATGCATATGTTAATTATGTTTTAGATTGTCATTTGTCACATAACTAAAGTAAAGAAAACACATTCACCAATGTACACATTGTATTATATAAGTAAAGCTGAAGACCAGTGTTTTTTATGTTTCATCTCTCAAAAAATATGGTGTCGTAGTACAAAATTGGGGCTCACACCCTCAAAATACATATATGGCCAATAGATACGATAGCCATGGAATCTACGCCTGTGGCGCCCAATGTGTATCATGATAACATATGAAGGTGTTTGCGAGACACTAGAAGAGTCACACCCATGCAAGGGGCACACCCACCACCTGTCGCTGCATAGCCTCTAACAGATCCTCTACCTAAACCATAGGAATCATTTGCATCAAATGAGACAGTTTCCCTTGCACATTTTGAAGCACTCTCTCCACATCTCCTCATGTTGGCTCATCTCCTCGGTTCCTCCAGAGATTTCATGGGAATCCATCTAGCCGTCATAGACCCACATCTACACAACAAAGTAATTGTCAATACTAGACACCATCCAAAAATATTTTCGTTTTTTATTCTCTTTAAAAAAAACAAAAAAATATATATATATATATAAAAACATTTCATACCTATATCACCATAGGTAGAACCTGGTGGAAATGGCATACCTATATCTCCTATGTATTCTATCCCTACATAAGGGTAGTCATCCATGGCTATCACCTACCGAGGCCACCAGAAGAAGAACTCATCATTGCAGAGGGTTGGTAACCTACCACCTCCCAACCACCTCATCACCTCAGTCCACCATGACATGGATGCATCACACAGTCTATGTGGAATGATCTCGACTCTAGGGCTCAATCTTGGAACCCACTCAAAGAAAAAAACTACATAAGATAGATGCGAACCCAAATTCCTCTTCCTGCCATGTTTGCAGTCCGTTAGTTGGCTCTTCATGTTATCCAGTAGTGAGGTGCACCAATAATACAATGTGGGTTGTAAGCACTCCACTGAGTAGAACATCATTGGCCTTGATTTCTAGTGCAACGAGGCCGACCCCATGATCCGTGTAAGAATGAGAATGATGATCTTTAAACTCGGGTTTTTGATCTCCCTAATTGGGAGTTGGATTCCTACTTTTTTTGTGCCTAGAACAGAATGAGTGGTGATGTATTCCTCTATGTGCATGCCACTCTCAGCTCCTCAGGATTTGAGGTTCACCACCTAACCCCCAACGTGACAATCCTATAAGGAGATATATATCCTTGACTTCAATTCTCAATGGTTTCCCATCAAGGTTGAATGCGTCTATATCCAAATCCCAAACGTTCACCAACATTTGGAGAAGCCTCACTTGAGCCCTCATCCCTTTGAGAGCCCAAAACTTGTAAAGAACACATATTTTTATCTCTAATTGGGCACCTAGATCTCTTTCCACTACATCATCAACTACCTCATGATCTCTTTCTCTCCATTCAAGTACCATCCTACAAGAATAAATCCACTTTTGAGTCAAAACCTTTTAAAAAACCAATTTGCAGACTTGTACGTGAGATTTTGAGGTAACAGTCACGTGTATGGATGCATATACATGGGAAGGATTTTCTTTTCCTATGTACATTCCTCCATGTATGCGACCCCATGAACTACAACCCGTGTACACCCTAATTCCTAAATTGCACCTTAAAAAACTCAAAAAATTGGAACTAATTTAAAATTCTAAACCACTAGAAATTAAGAGGAGGCCAAGAGTACTTACTGGGTCTAGATGATTGTCAATTCTATCACTCATAACTCCCACAATCAACACTTGAAGGTTGTGGGAAATTTGGTCCAAAATGCACTAATTGGGTAAAAATGTGAAATGGTATGGTAAAATTGGTTATTTTTCCTCTTAATAGAAAATTTTTACCCACTTTACATAGTTTTTGCTAATATTTTGGCCTAGTGGACTAATAGTGTAGTGGAAGGAGTTGGTTTTGGTGGTTTTGTCTAGGGATTTTCTCAGTTTCTAGTGTCATTTCACCCGTTCGTAACTTTGGAAGGTATTTTATTTGACCAACATATAGGATAGGTCATCAATCCATCTTGAATTGTTTTATTATCCTATGACTATGATCCATATGCATTAGGTAAAAACCCATTTATCAGTGACAGAAAGCCTCCTTACTGCTACTAGAAGTGTCGTTATTGAATGGTAGAGGCTTACCAAACATGGGGGCCCTAGTTAGAACCTTTATGTTATTTGGTTCCCGTGCAAAGATTATTCCATAAAGACCGGGAGTCCCTTATAGTTACAATATGACTTTGCATTCGAGCGTCATATTATTACTCATATGCATGCTGACCTATATCTATGAGAATCCCACTGAGTCTTGTTTAAGCTCTTTTCTGACTCTTTCAAAAATGAAAATATTTCTGAGTGAACTTGTCCCTTTCACACTCATTAATTGGATCTGAAAGGATGTATATTTGGTGCAATTTTAACCCTTTTTCGGACCAAGTAGACTAATTTCGAAAAAAGGAATACTCTAGTGAAGAGTGGCTAGAAGAGTTCTCCTAGGTATTGTTTTATACTTTTTTAGGCCTACGGGACTAAATTCATGAAAAAGGACATTCTTTGGAGTTAAGTTGTAATTGCATCTCATTCTCTTGATTGTAGTATTGATCCTATTTTTGGTTCCCACTTTCGCATTATAATCCTATCACCTCAGCATTTTTCATCATCATCTAAGTAGAGCCTTGTTTATATTTGTTAACGGGTAAATCGGTAGATACAGATATGAACTAATCCCCCCAGATCCACCTGAATCTAGAACAAAACAAGACGAAACAATACACTTTCCCTATATTATGATCATTGAATTTAATTACCAAAAGAGGAATAGATAACATACCTTATGAATTGCTTTCTTATGTCTTTGTCGATCTTGCCTTACTCCAATGCTCCTATGAGATCAGATCTGTAATAACACAAATCAACCAACGTGAAAGACACAATAGAGAAATTCAATGACAACCTAAACATGTGATCAAGGAGTCGTGTAATAAAATATCAATCATTTTATGGGAAAGAGACATGCCACCGTATTATATTAATGAAAGGTAGAAGATACAACTGAATCAACTTGATGTCACAAGTTCCCTTTCAGTGGTTTTTCGTTCTGAGACACACATACATCTGTTTTGACATTTTCATGGAGATTTCTCTCAAAATCTTGATAGATGAATGGAAACCTCAAGCATCACTTGAAATAAGATTCTTCACACAGTCTTCAGCCTATTCTTTTTTCAATCTCTATGCTTCTTTATCCTTGTACCTCTAACCTTTTCCATGAGAAGCCTATCATTATATAGGATAATTTGAAGTGGTTAAAGAGATGAGGATGATTCTATCAAATTAGAGAAGTCAATAGGATCGTAACCATACAGAGACCACCTCATATTTCCAGAAGATTCCACTTCTATAATCTGCTATAACTTCTTTCCTCTTTTAGTTTTAAAGCATCGTTGCGACCTGCCTATATAGCATCCTATGAAAATCTTGCAGGTTGGATATAGTGCAGCATGCGAAAACCAAGGATTTCCATACTGTGTAAAAGGAGCAGCCTACGACGACCTTCCAAAATTTCATCTTGCAAGAGTGAAAAGAGGTTGCTTCTCTCAGGAAAAATATTATATTGGGAATCTGAACACATGTTTATGTAATCACCATCAGGGTGACCAAAATAATGTGTAACAGAATGCCCCCCAAAGCATAATGTTGGAACTCGAGATAGACAAAATACTTTGTAAAGTAAGTGTGTATGTGTCAAGAACTAAGGGTGTACCAATCATGAACCTACAAACAATCAAGCATTTATACACTATCACACCATATCCAAAGTCGGCATTCCCATGTTCAGACCRTAAATGATTGAAATCATAAATGTATGTCATGGCCACCAATTATACAACGTGGATCCATGTCAACAAGATTTTGCATAGCCACTAGGAATACACTGTGGATCCATGCATCGAAAACTCAGGTACRAACCTAGCCATGAGACATACATGGTGGATCTATGTGTCAAATGAAAAATACTCCTTCGCAAATTGRACCAAAAAATGGTGAAGTCCAGGGTCTTCAATCCGTCATCCTTTAGTACGATTCTAGTCACGCGATTATAGATGTTGAAGTCGAACGTGAATAGAAACCACTTGATTACCAATCATTGATGAAAACTGTTAACAAGTGTGAGGGAAATCACCAATGATGTCAATGACCCCCAAGGTACTCCAGTACAATCCAACAAGTGTGAATAAATGAGTTGAAGTCGAACACTTGATAGAATCTCTTGATTAGGGATCAATGATGTGAATCCACTGTCGAAAGCGAAGAAACTTTCCATTGAGGCATGCAGGCTCTAAGGTACTAAATTATTTCTAAGTCTTTTTCTTGGATAATGAGCTAAAGTCGAAAAGAAAAGACTCGTCACAAGAGGGCCTTGATGTATCCCCCATCACTAACACGAAATAAGTAATAGATTTAGGGTAGAGAAAAATACATATGTGACTTGGGACTGACAGATGGAAGGCCGAAATGGTAATAATGGACAATTGCAGATGGATGACTTGATATAGGGTTCCAGTTGAACTTCTCTTGAACATATGAATGACACGACAATGATCTTGGCAGTGTTGACTCAAAGATGACCTAAGATATGAACCTGCAGAAGGTCAGACAAGAGACAAACAGATTACCCAACCCAGATTCAAATGATGAAGAGGGGTGTCATGTTCAGGAGTGATGCTTACTGCCATTAATACAAATACAGAGACACATTCCTTTCTCAAAATTTCCCCCACCATTTCTGGCAAGTACCTCTTTATTTTTACGCAAGCTTGAGGAGGATAACATATGCTTGTCAATTTAATATCATCCTTCGTATGAGTCCCTCAGAGTATATTTAACGAAACCTAAGAAGGAGTGGTTTGGTCCCTTATCGGTCTGTCAATGTTTGTTTAACGAGTCCAGAGATAGAAAACTCGAAGGTTTTTCATGATTATAGAGTTTGGAAAAACACTTAAAAGAGAACTCTCTTAGTTCCTTTTTCATAGAATAGTTCGATAGGACCGAAAAAGTGATAAACTATCGCCCATCAAACATTTTCTTCAAATACTTTTACGAGCATGAAAAGAACAAGGTCGCTCAACAATCTTTTCATTTTTAAGGAGCATGAAAAAAGCTTAAGGAATTCTCCATAGGTTTCGTTATTTTCGTGTTACCATGACGAGTACGAAAAGATGAAAAAAGTATACTCAGTTACATTCGCATTGGTTTTCAAGCCCAAGAACGAACAAAGACTGTGCTCGAGGTTTTTCAGAAAAACCTTAAAAAGTAGTTGTACATGCGACAAAAATAGAATAAATCACAAAAACTGTCCATAATTCGTTGTCCAAGGTCCTAAATTTCTTCCTGCAAGGAACAAAACACTTACAAGACCTTTAAAGTTAATGGGTTTTTGACCAAAATGTATTTATATAAAACAAAATATTAGAAAAAATGATAAAAAAGAAATAAATAGAAGCAAACAGTCTTTTTCACCATTTTATTTTCACTTGGTCAAAAACTTACCAAAACCCCTTGTTTTTTACCTCAGCTTTGGTGATGGATTGTGGAGGCCATAGGGGATCATTCAACGAATGGATTGTGTAAAAGAGGTAAGCATATCATCTTCTATCTTTTCAACGGATTAATTTTTGTTTTTGATCATGAAAAATCAAGATTTTTTTATGATTTGGGACTGCTAGTTGTGTGCTGGGGCCGCCACGAGTGGCCTATAATGGGCCATGTGGAAATCAACGATTTCCACAGGTGCGTTAAGGCACATTGGCGGAAATTCCGCATTGTACTTGAATTTTGATTGCAGAGGCCAGAAAACTAAAATGAAAAGTGAATGTTGACTCAACAAAAATCTAAAAAAGAATGTTGAAAAAGTGTGTTGAAGATCTTCTCTATTTCCCATGCAGGTGTTTGCTTGCAAAGATGTTGGAATGGCAAGAGCATGAGCACAAAGAAGATGATCTCATGGCTTTAAATGATCCGAGGACCATGAATGCCCTCTGACAATGTGGTCTTTTAAAATTCTTCAAAGTTTAGGGCATGAGAGCCCAACGAAGATTACTAGAATATCTGGTCCATATGTGAGATTTAGAACAACAAGTGTTCCGCGTGGGTGTTCATGTCCTATCGTTGGATATTGAGGATATTTATTTCCTTACCTATTTGTCACGTTGTAGGGCATGCATGACTCTGACAGGTGGTCGAGGTGGTGTATTTCCCATGAGTGAGTACATTAGTCGGCATTGTGAACCAGATGCTGAAAGACGTAAAGGAAAAGTAGCAATCCGAGGTATGAGAGATTTGACCCTCAGAACCATCCTTTTTAATATTGCATAGATGGTAGGGAGTTCTTCACCACAAATGGCACTCCAAAGTTACTTTCAATATGCTATTGAATGCTTGGAGCCTTGAGTATTCAATTGGTGTGATAGTGTGCTACGCAACATGAAAACTCAACTCATGAAAAGTAAGAATGGGGACCTAAAACAATTCAGTTATGGGTCCATTTTAGTATATTTCTTCCTCAAAAGAGTTTCACACCTACGCCTGCAGGTGGAATGGGGAATACTATCCCCGAGAGACCCACGGATGAAAATGTGGTGTGACCTGATGACATGGCATGTGGCAGGCCGGATTGTTAAGTATGACGACACATTCTTCAATTGGTTGGGACCACAAATCCTGATGATTGATGATTATGCTTATGCCGGTCTGGAATTTCGGGGTGATCCAGATTTGGTTCTCCCTGAGGGATCTCAGTGGGGAGATCTAGGTAAGAAAGGCATTTGTGTTTTACAATGTTTTTATGAGTTTCAAAATATTTAATGCTTTTGTGTTTCCGATCAAAAGACTAATCAAAAAAAATTTGATCATGTAGATGTAGGGCCACATTGACCCCCGGTCTCTTCTCTGTAAAGAGTACCCATTTGTGAATAAACAATATCAAGATACTGGGAATGACTGATCACCTATTCTTCTATGAAAACTTCACCGATAGGAATGTCTTTAGATATGTCATTCATGAAGGATTTTGTGAACCACTCTGCCAATAACTGATTGGGAAGATCGAGTTTGATTAGAAGAGATCTTCATCTCCACTCATGAATGTGATCAGAGATATGAGTGGCTTTACTTTGCTTGAAAGAACTCAAAATCTTGATCCCCGTCTCATAACGGATTGGCAACTGGTAGTGAGTGAGGAAATCCATATCTAGGGTATTGAAATCGGTGAAGAAGCCTCATGGAAATTCTATATACCACTTCGCGGATGAACCCATGAGATTTCACTAAAAAAGACGTAATCGAATAGAGTCATCCATCAAAGAGTTGGATGAACACCAAAGGTGGAAAGTCATTACATGATTTTTTAGGTCCTCTCCTGGTTTACCATAAAATTTAGGAATGTCAGATGGTAGTTTGGCTGGTATTATGAGCCACTGAGAAGAGTGATGGATAGGATCATTTAAAATTCTAGAAAGATCAGGGAGGTCCAGGGTGGCTAAGAAGGGAAATTGTCTATTCACGTGGGGGTACTGGTGACTTTGGGGAGGAAGTCCCATAGGTATACCAATAGGACCATAAGCAGTTTGCATATAATGCGAAGATCTTGGTAGATTTGGGTGTTGGTGCAGAGGCATGTAACCTATAGGGTTGTACTGGTTAGGGTTGTTCCCTTGAACAGGGACATTGGGTCAAGTGTTGAAACCCCAAATGGGATTGGACGGACCTGGATATGGTTGTCCTGTACTAGGGGGTATGAAAGAGCTAGCTTGAGGTTGTTTCCCCACAGTTGGTTGAGGATTATTTTGGGTAATATAGTTCCAATACTGGGCCATGGCTGCAGGTATGTTCTGTCCATAGGGTGGGGTAGGTGGGGGTTTCCCTCCAACTAAGGGATGCGTCCCAATTGGGATTTGACCTCCAAAAGGGGATTGCGTTTGGCCTCTAGGGTGAAGTTGTCCACCAACAGGAATCTGGTAATTAGGTGTGAAAGACTGGATGGTGCCACTAGGGCCGGTTCCTCATATAGGGGATGGATAAGACCCTCTGGAAGGGGGCTGAGGAAGTGTTAGAATAAAAATAGGAACAAGATTGTGCCTAGAAGGAGTGGAGACTCCAGGAGTTCTGGATGGGACTTGGGTAGGAATGAGAATATATGCATTCAATGAATTATACCCAAGAGTAAGGGATGGGATCTGACTAGGTAAAAGTGGTGTGCCAATAGGTGTTTGGCTGGCCACTGTATTTCTGGTGGGGATAGCCATAGTATTTTGAATCATCATAGAATGAGCCTGCTGGAGAGGGGTGGTTAAATTGGGGCCAGCTGACAGCATTTCTGAACCAAGAAAATAATAGCACATTGTAGTATTAAAATGATCCAAGGGTATCGTGAATGTGTAATATGTTTCGAGAGGTTCAGAGGTGATAGGTATTTCAACTCCTGTCTCTGAGGTAGGAGGGTTCCTTCTAGAATTTAGAGTCTGAGCTATGTCAGTGGTCCAATAAAGATCCTCGTTAAGGCTTGTGACAATCTCGGGAGATAATCTAGAAGTGTCAATAACAAGTTCTCCGGATGAATTGAGTTAGAGAATACGTCTCTTGTATCCAAGAGGTAGGCAGAAATCTTCTAGAGGGTCAGAAAAAATTCGAAAGCTCTCTAGAGAATCAGTCCTTTCCGACTGTGAGGGTATGTGGTCTTGGATCTCACTCTTTTGAGAAGAATTATTTGGCGGGTTAGGAGGCAAGGGTTGAGAAAATTTTGGCTCTTCTGGATGTATTCCTTGCATCCTACATGAACAATGTGGAGGGTCAATGTTGGCTAGACCAAAAAAACTACAAAAAAAATCTACATCCAACTACGTAAACAAATAGAACTCGCTAGTACAATCTAGGAATCAAAACCAAGAAAAGAAGACCTTCTTATTCTGAAGTCACTAGTTGGTGATGAAATCCAACGTCGCAAAGTTGAGACAAGCAGGGGGTGGGATAGGGTGGAAAATTTACATTGCTGACCTGCTTAATGGACTTACACCCTGGTGCAATCTCCCACACATAATCATGGGTATAACCTCCAAGGAGCCCGAGTGAGTTTGGCCAACGTCGATTCTAGGTACTGTGAAGAGTTTCCCCTTCATAGTCACCTTATGTAAGACCCTAAGGAGATAGGCTACTAAAGTTACCACAAACAACAACAATGCCTGGGGAAACAATCGACAGTCTGATCCACACGCAAGGGCAGGGTATCTAGCCCAAAATCAACTTGATAGGCTTCCACTCATCATTGTGGGTATACCTTCAAGTGACCCCCATAATACGTGAAATCTCTACACTAAGATCAACAAAGCAAGCAATGCACGAAACAGACCCTATGAATAGGTCTATGGGGCACTGCAATGATTAGGTGCTTGTAGTCTAGGAAAGAGTGGGGACCTAGGATTGTAATTGATCTTTCTTAGACCTTAAACTGATTACTCAATCTCGTATTATTAATATCCACTCATCTATTGAACATTTGCATGCAATATAATAAACTTAGCTAACCACATATGCATAAATCAATCATTAACATGAATTAAAGATGATCAACCATTAACAGAAAGTAAACATACATTCAATCATCACATAGTACACAGGTTTTACTGTGGTTCACCCATCCTGGGATATGTCCACAAAGTTCTAGCTTCTTAGGATATTTTATTTATATTTTCAGCGAAATATGGCACTGTTTGCACTATATATCCCATCATACAATCATGAGAAAGGTTCCTCATTGTTCGTGAGGTAGACTAGATCACATCAGGATCCCCAGCCTATGATCTAACCCTCAAGATCTCACTACTTTACTCTTCTACATCTCAACAACTTACAAAAAGTTGTGGAAACCATTTCTTACAATTCAGAAGTAACTTGGAACACACTTTGAACCAACAAAAACCACCTAAAAACCTCGACCTAGACCCCCTAGGTTCTTATCTATACTAGTTTACAACTTTACCAACCGTTACAATATCTTACCAAAACCCTAACCCTAACATGGTTAGGTTTTACTGCTTGTGCTCCTTGCATTCTTTCATCTTTTTCATGTAGCTTTCCCTCGCACGTGCTTCTTTTCCTACCACTTTATCTTCTCCAAAGTTTGGTTTTACCCTCCAAAAATAGGTATTTTCTCAAAATAGTCTTGCACCCAACATGCCCCTAACACTGACATGTGGCTCATATTGAGCCACCTAGGTAGTGCACACTCCATCAACAGCCTCTGCTAGGCCGTGGAACTTGTCTACAAGTTCCCTACCTCTTTCCTAGACTTGCATGAATTTTCCTATCAGTGCCTCTACCGATTGCGTTGTGATCTCCTCATGGATTAGTGTTGTGCTCTGTGTGTGTGCATGAACCATTCTCTTCTTATCCTCCTCTAGATATGTGATCATTTGCATTTATTTTTCCTAGAGTGGTTCCACTTCCACTTGTCTCTCTTGTTTAAGTATCTTCGCGACTTTTAACTTGGATTGTAGCTTATTCATATCTTGAGTACCTTTCAAGTGATCTGTGATAATCATTGTCTTCTGCCTATGCTTGAGGTCTTGGATAGTATCACTTACGTTTTCTTCTTCCTAGTCCCACCGATGAACCTGGTCTTCATTCTCCAGCATTTTCCAGAGCTGCACTATTCGGTCAAATAATTCTGCTACTATGCTAACTTGTTTCTCCATCTCTTCTATTTGAAATGAAAATTATTCTTTCCTCTGCTCTCGGACCTCAAGTGGATTTGTGGGATTGAGATTCTCCTTGAGTTCCAGGATCTCCTGCCTATATTGATCGATTGTCTACACAATGTGGTTTATCTTTCCCTCTGCGCTTCTCTCTATTGTATGCGCATTGTTGGGGACACGGTTATACACCACTATCAATATTTGATCCAACCTATCTTAGTGTTATTTTTCTTCCTCCTTCTCTGTGGTCAACTGGTCGCAAGTTATCTGGAGCATCTTTGCAACCCATTTTCCCACCTCTATATTTGTGGCAATTGCACGAGCCCTAGAATATACTTACTGCATGATTCTAGCATGTATCCCATATAATTACTTTGTAGGTATGTGATCCATGGCCATATCAACTTTCTTTACTTCCTCCAGGGTTTTCTACATTGTCTCCTGATCGAATCTGATCATTTGACATGTTATGGTGAATGTTTCCCTACCTTGGAAAACAAACTACACAGTCTCTTCACCCTAGTTTTTCACAGGTGGCCTCTGTACCTTCGCATGTCACTGCACAATGTCCTATGATTCTTCCCGGCTCCATAGTTGTTTTCTGTTTTCATGAACCTATAGAAGCTTGGCCATAATTTCTTCCCTATGCACCTCTGTAGTTATGACTAGTTCATCATTCCTATCTTGGACCTTGTTTGCGGCGATATCTACATCATCCCATGTCATGGCGATGTCTGGGTCCTCTGTCTCATACTTGCACTTCTTGCACACATAGTTTCATTGTGTGGGCTTCCTTTTTCTCTGTGAGGGTTGTGCCCCACTTGTTGTACCTTGAGCTCTTTCTTCTGTAGCCTGTGTAGTATCCTTATTCTCTATCTATGGAAAACTTTCTGTACTTTTGGTTTTGGGTGTTCTTATCGGTCATTTCGGTACTGCAATGCTCCCACTTGGTAGGGTTCGCATTGTGGTTGTCCTGGTGTTGTCAGTCAGGATACACGTTCTCACTGACGAGTCTTCTTTGACCTTGTCCTTAGTCTTCGAGGACTGTGTTGTACCTATTTTTGTGGCTGGTTTTACTGCTAGTGACTACCACTCTGCAGGCCATTCTTTGATAATCTAATACACTTCCTCCCTTGTGACACAATACTGCATCTTTAGCCACACCTTTTTGGGATCCTCTGTGGCTTAGATCCATATATAATGTTGGGATGCCTTGAATTTGGCCATCCCCTCTATCTCCTGTGCTACCTCCAGGTATGCGCGATATATTTTTAGTGTGTTGTTGGATTTCTTCTAACAACATGGAAAACGCAGTGTTTTTTTCCTGCTGCATCTTGTTTTCCTTTGCTTTCTAGAGAGACTCGTACCGCATGGCATTTTCCCACCCTATCAAAAAATGCTGAGAAATTGGGCTACTTCCACCCTACCAATTCTATCAGTATTATTAACCAAGAGTAATGGAACTCGGTTCCATTGTCCTACACATAGAGACCATCAAGTAGAAACTCGGTCAGTAGGTACAATGCCCAATTGAAAAACATTCCCATAGAGAACTGCGATGCCACTGCGATCAACCCTATTGGTGCTTCCTCTCTATGAATTTTTCTTAGCAACTTACACTCCATCAACTTTCTTGTGAACCTTGTCGCATTATCATTAATTTATTTGATGACAATGCCTTTATTTCCTCTGGTCATGTGGAACCACGGTTTAACTTGTTTCGTCAGTTCTTTCTCGCGCACTTTGTTATCTAGAAACTCTTATGGTTGTGCGCCAAATGTGGGCAGTCCTGTGATCTTGGAAATCAATGCCACATCGATATGCATCGTTTTATCCATCCATAGGATTACTTCGTGGACCTGGGTGACCAGTTATTTAACATAAAGTCCAACATTCTTACCGTGACCAAAGTGCGGTGTGTCCAAAATATTCATAATACCTAAGTTATAAAGTCTTGTGATCCACTGCGCGGGCTCCAGAAATGGTCGTCTCAGGTGTACGATTTCCCCTATTTTAATAAAATAATTATCCTCGACCAAATCTAGAAATTTGGCTGCGTCACACACGTCATGGTCTGCATACCTTAGCTTGGGTACCTTTCCCAGCATGTCATCATAGTGGGGACTTCGTCTGGGAGAAAAGGGAGGATAATATCCATATTGTCAGATGTCTTTACTTTCTACCCCACAACATGTGTGCCTACCTCTGTTGCATCTTTGTCTTCTTCCTCCCTACTGGACTTTGGTCGGTCGGTGATGTCTTCTACCAACACTTCATCTGGTGCATGGCACTGTCGCAGTCCCATTATGTCATCATGTTTTGTAGGTGCTTCTGGTTTAGGGTTCACAACATCATTCCTAACCCTAGAGCTTTGTCCTATCTCTCCTTGCTGCATTTTAGGAAACTCTTCCTCGACCTGCGTTAGGCTAACAGATTCTAGGTCTAAGGTGGTCACATCCTCAAGCTCGAGTATATTCTCTGGCTACTGCATTTGTTCCTTGCACCTTTAGCCCTGTCAGGTAATCCAGAAAAATTGTCCTGGTGACCCAAACTTTGGTGGAGTCATATTTTCAAACTTTCAGAACTTGGCTTGCTACTTCGTCAATTGGTTACTAGGGCACGTATTCTTTTTCTTTCACCGAGCTCGAAATTTTCTTACTCTGAGCTCCAAATTTTCCTAAGTGTTGAATACTATGTGTTTTCCACCTCTTATAGACCGGGTATTTTTCACTTTTCTTTTTTTTTCATGCATTTGCGTTGACTTCACTTTTTACTACATACGGTATTTTCATATTTGTCGCGTTAATTACTGCAAGCAACTTTTCCTAGTGTTTTTTGTATTTTATTTCTTTTCTAATTTTGTATTTAGTTTTCCTTCTTTTTATCCTTTTTATTTCTTTTTGTCATTTTTCTATCCTAGCTTCTACTATATTACACTATGTATATGTATGTTCCACTGTGCTATAACTTTCAAGCTTTAGGAGGTCGACTATCCCTGTACAGTTTCAATTGACTACCATTGATCATTCCCTTGAGTTTTGTTCCTACAAGATCCTTTAGTTTTATATATCCCCCATATGTGTCAATCTTTACTTCATAGGGCCCTAGCCAATGCATTCTAAACTTACCAGGATGTTGAAAAAATTTACCGTCATAGACAAAGATTAGGTCTCCTTCCTTGAAACTCTTCCTCTTGATATGTCTATCATTCCATGATTTGTCTTTGGATTTCTGTACTTCTTCATGAAATCCTTCCAGAATCCTATCCTTATCCATTTCCATTAGTTGATTCAACCTCTCTTTCACTGCACCTCTTTTTGTCATGTTGGTGATTGCTTCTACGTGCAGACTGGGTACCAAGAATTCTAATCGTACTACTACTTCTTTCCCATACACCAATCTGAATGGTGTTTGTCCTATCAAATTCTTGCATGTAGTCCTATATTCCCATAATATTGTTGGTATTTTCAAGTCCCAATCATCCATATTGAAATCACATATCTTTGTCAGAGCATTCTCCAAGATCTTATTGAAATATTCTACTGTTCCATTTTCCTGAGGATGGTAAGGTGTACTCTTCTAGTGATAGAATTCAAACTCCTCAGTCATAGCCCTGATAGTACTGTTGATAAAGTGGATATTGTTAGTCCCTAAAGTTGCACTTGACTATGAGAGGCCAAGCTAGGGAATAATCAAGTTATTGCAATGGTATTTTAAAGGGTTTTATGAATATGTTTTTTATAAAATGGTTGAAAGTTGGTCAAGGATTCAAAATAAACATATAACTCAAATGTAAAATCAAGTAAACATCCCACTGATTTATTAAATGGTGGTCACCTTAATAGATCATAAAGTAAGGTAAACAAAGAAGGGAAGGTATGTGACTATATAGTTTGTCAACTCACACATGGATTTCTTATTTCAAAATATGATTAAGAAACAAGAACATGTACTTGAAAACAATCTTGATTATGGACAAAAGAATAAAAAAAGTTCACTTTGTTACTCAAAATCAAGAAATCATATGCATTGCAACAGAATAAGTGAATTCAAGTAAGAAAATAAATATATAAAGATATGAAAGAAGATCTGACCATCAACATGCCTTTTCCATTTAGTATCAATATGGAAAAATAGTCTTGTCTTATAGTGAATTTTTTTACAAAAGGGGTCCTTGAATGCCCAACTAATCGACCTCTATACAATCTTTCTTGTGTCTAATTAAAACAAAGTATTCCTATAGATCTTATTTTCTAGTTTATAATTTTACAATAGGATCATGTCAATGACTATTTCCTAGGAAAATAAAGCTCATACGAGCACTTCTAATGCCTATATTGTAGAAGGATCAACAACCAATCCAAATATATATTAGGAAACAGTTTTACAAAAGTGGAAAATCCCACAAAAATAGGAACACTATCTTGCTAAGTTTATCCATCTGAGATACCCAAAATTTTCATTTGAACCAAGCACTATGAACCAAACTGCTCATCTTTACTTTTTGAGTAATAACATATAAAAATCAAAATTGAGGCAGAGTCTCCTTGAATTTTCATGGTATGATGACTACAGTAGCCCTGGTGTTTCTCCGTTTGAGCTTGGTTGTTAGCACAACATTATGCCAATATCATCTTGTATTGCATTCTCTTACCTCTTTAAGAAATTCCTTATACTCTTTCCTTTTCCTTTTGAACTATTGTATCTTCTATTGTTGTTTAAAATTCCATTCCTAAACAAAAGATTTCTCTTTCTTCAATTGCTTAATCATACTCTGGAGCTCCTTTACTCTGTCTTTTTCCTTCCTTTCATCCACTTTGAATTCTGGATATTCCTCTACAGGGGAAGGTAAGTTTAGATGTATAGAAGCTTGGGGTTTTCTTAATTTAATTACATATTTTGAAGATATCCCAGAACTAAGGTATTCTTCTTGAGTGATGTCAGAGTCTTCGATTTTTGGAAGGTCTTGCAATTGGTCTAGATCTAGAAAAATATCATTTCTCTTATCATAAAATGCATATGTGCCTTTAAAAATAGATTCTAATACTGAATCTAACTTTTTAGTTTCTCTCGTCACAGGTCTTCTAGAGTACTGTGCAATCGTCTTTCCCTTTTCTTGTTTCTTCTTCTAGTGCTCAAATTCTTTCTCTATCCTGTGTAACAGAGATGCCACTATCTATTTTTTTATCTCCTTCTTAGAATCCTTTGAATTATCCTCTATGATTATGAGATTCTCCTTCTTTATGGAAGGATGAAACATTTATTTTGAATTTAGTCTAAATTTATTGGTAGCTCTGGTAGAATTTCTTCGAGGACATTTAGGTACTGGTGTTTTCCTTTTACTCAGTTTCTTGCCTTTTGCAATCTTTTTGCCTGTAGATTGTTGTTTCTGTTTGATTGGAGTCTGAACTGGACTTCTGATGTAATCTTCATGTTCATAAAATTCCCTCTTTATATCTAGATCAGGATGGATGTCAGTCTCTTCATTCATTTCAGGTTTCTTACCTCGAATAGTAGTGCCTTTATCATCAACTTTACCCATAGGACAGTCACTAATAGCTTGTTGGGTTTGTAATTTTCTCTTTCCAACACGAGTTACCCTAGCTGCAGGGGAATCTTCTTTCATCAAAACTTTCGTGGCTTGAGAGGTATGTTTCTCTTTTATAGGTTTCTTCCCCTTTACAATTTTAGATTTAGTTTCCTGTAGATTAGGTTTAATGACTCGATTTACCAGTCCCAAGATCTCTGGACTTCATTTAAGGAGAAGGCTACTAACGTTCTAATCAAACCTTGATGAAAAAGACTACTTTTTGTTGTAGCAGGATGGGACTGGATCCTCTTAGACATATTGGATAAAATTTTCAATAGAAAATAGGGTAAGTTAAGAGGGTAATCACCATTTACATGGATCAATAGTCTAATATGATAGAGATGTACCAGAGAAAACCTTCCTTCACATGTAATGTACCTATGTATAATCAACAAGGTAGTGTTCCATTCTTTCCTTACCTAGCTGTGTGGTATACCCTTTCTCTAGTTATGGTTTTTCTTTTCTGTTATGAAAACCTGATTCACAAACTCCATGACTACATTTTCCTTCTTCCACCATCTTTCCCCATATGCTGGTAGCCTGCAGGCTTTAGCAATGGAATGCTCTGTCACGTGCATTAGAAGTTTTCCAACCACAAATTCAAATCCATCAAAATTATGTGAAAATGTCATAGAGATCTGTTCATCATGACCTTGTAACATTGAGAAAAAGTCGAACCAACCAACATTGTTTAATTTATGCGCCATCTGAGGAAATGCTTTGAGAAATTATGTACCTTCAAGCTGCAATCTTATTATCTGGCCACTCTTTTTGGGCACCATATATCTGATATGATCCTGTATACAATACTGAGAAGATTGAGGGTTGAATCTTCAATTCCCGAGAGCTATTAAAAACTAAAAATTATCTCTTTACCTGCAAACCCTGTATAGAATAATAGACATACTAAAATAGGTAGATAACAATTTCATTCATGATAATCGGGCATGTTGATTTGATGTCGATATGGAGAGGACAACTCAATCCTCTGAATACAGTTGTTATCATAAGAATAACAACCTGAAACATATCATAAAGAAGTGTGTAGATCCTCTAATAATGATTTAAAATTTTAGGACATGATCTGGGAAATGTAGCACATGCAGAACAATGATTATTCTTGGTGCTACAAGAATAGTGTTATTCTTGCAATGCCTTTTCTAACTTGGAAAATTTTGAAAATTCAAATGATGAAAAGACAAGTGATGTGAAAGAAAATTTTCATATAAAATCCTAATCTTTAAAAACCACAAAATCATTTAAAATGTGCATAAAATATTGAAAAATAAGCTTTCAAAGCAAGAGGAAAAACAAAGTTTAACAAAAAATCATGGAAAATGGGTAGGACGGGGATTAGGGACACCCAATTAGTCAAAAAGAAGGTTAGGGACTAACAATGGTTCCTTATAAGGGGTAAATATTCATGATGAAGCTTTAAGAACTGTTGAACAATGCCTCCATATCCTTTTGAATCACTTTATTTCCCTGTGTTGTCATCCTTTATTAAAAACCACAGTCTATAAAGAAATAATTCCATTGGGTATATGGAGTCTTTATTTGATCTCAAAAAGTAATCCTACTATATAAATTGAACTCTCTGACTAATTTTAAATAAAATAATGTTTTAGGAATCTCCCATTTACTAGGCCTCCTAAAATMTCACTATCATCCAAATTATGTAAGAGAAATGTATTGTTGTTCATGAACTTGGCTAATTTGAAAGGACCATACCATAAGTTGTCAAACTTACCATGTTTATATTTGTCCTCTCTTCTAGCATCCCATCTCAATACAATATCTCCCTCTTTAAAAATATCCTTCTTTGTCTTTTTATCAAACATTTCTTTGACTTTGCTCTGATGAATAACAACTTTCTGATGCAACTTTTATCTGATATGTTGAACCTCTATCATTTGGAAAACTCTCTTTTGGATTTCATTGCGTTCTTCTAACTCCTCTTGCAGAAATTTAAGAATAGGTAAACCCAATTGAGTTGGAAGGACAACCTCTGTTCCGTACACCATTTGTAAAGGGAAAGTTCCAATAGATTTCTTATTATTGATCCGATCAGCCCATAAGGCGAATTTTAATTTGGAATCCCATGACCTTTTATTTTTTGTAAGTAATTTTTTGATAATTGATGTAGGAACATCGCTCCACCTCAACAACGCGCTAGCTATCCAACACATCCATGAACATTCAAGGAGGGGAGAGGCGCCAAGCCTCTCCTTTTTCCCTCGAATTTAAATTTTAAAATGTAATTAAATGTTGAAAGGATGGAAGAGCCGATTCATGCCTTTATACAGGAAGTAGATGGAGTCGCCTTTATTAGTATTGAGCTAGAAAAAATCTCAAGCTTTGTCTTAGATCTGAGATGTACATGTTTATTCAATGTAATTTTCCTCAGTAGATAGGTGAAGTAATTGGTGATTAGACACCACTATAGTAGTTGGAGGGAAAGACTCAACGATTCTCCTCATGTATAAATATTTGTAAAATATGGCCAATAGAGGTTGTTGAAATTTAGTTGAAAATTGTTGAGAGTTGAGAGTCGAGACTGTGTTGTAGTCCAATCTTGTACCCATTGTAAACAAACATTCATATTAATGAAAGAACATTTTTTCCTACATATGATTATGTGGGTGTCTCCATGTGTTTTATGAATGTATCTATGTGTGCTTAAGAATATATGTTGTAGATGCATGTGTTAGGTTTCAATTGCATGGATAAAGATAGAATTATCTATATGTGATTTTGCTGGATTGTTTCTGGGTTATTTAGGCTAAATGCAAGGAGTGTATGACAAAGTATTTGAAACTCTGTAGCCATCGCAAGGAGTGTGCATCTGAAATATTTCGAGTCAGAGAAAATTTACTAGGAGGGAACACTAGAGAAATCACATAGTCAGAGTGGAGCCTCAAGGTTACTGAACACCTTGGGAGGGAAAGTCTACGTAGGAGAAATCAAAACAAGAGTTACTGAATAATCTAAGGGCTCTGCAAGGAGGGAATTGAGACGGTGCAAGTGTGCACAGGTGAACTCTGTTTTCAGTTCTGAGAAGATAAGTGTCAAAGGAGAGGACACTTAGAGAGTTATTGAATACTCTGTAATCTCAGCAAGGAGTACTTGAGAATAAGATTCCAAGAGGGAACATATATCCCTTCAAGTAACAAAAGGGACATAGACATTTGAGGTACAAGCAATTGAAGCTAAATATGAAACATATTTGTTGAAAACTTTGGGCAAAGATATGTGCAAGGAGTGCACCGGGCCAACACTTCGACAAAGTGTTGAATGAAATTTGTTTCAGAGGCCAGTCAAGTGCAAGGACTGAACAAAGGAGAACATGTTTCAGGTTCAGAAGATCATATGAGCACAAAATGTGCCAGGAGGGCATTGGGAATATTATAAGGATGCAAGAGGTTCGAGTCCCTTAAAGATTCGAGACAACAAAGGCTGAGGAAGATTAGTGTCGTTGCACACAGAGTCTTTGCAAAGAGTGAAAAAGGTTGAGAAAAGTCTAAGTCTTGGATTGTGAGAAAAGTGTCAAGTGTGCACAAAATTAAGGACTCACCGAAGTCCCGAAGTCAAGTGGGATCGTCCATCGTCTGGATAGCTAGGTGGCCAGAGATATGAAAGTCCAGAGAAATTGTTCTCCGTGAGTTTTTAGTTGAGTGGGGTGCAAGAATTTTGAACCTCCGAAGCCTGAAGTATATCCTGAACATTGATCGTCAGGAGGGACGTGGCAAGAGATCCGAGAGTTCGTGAGAAATAACTTCAAAAATATTTGCGTAGAGAAAAGAGAAATCTTTGCGGGGTTGTGAAGAGCGAAGTGAATCTGGACCATTGGATCCAGAAGTACATGTGGAGAATATCCACGCATTTTAGAGGAAAGGTGATCTGGAGGAAAGAGGAGAGAAGTGTGGAGGAATTCCTGGAGGCTGATTCTGAAGCAGATCACATCTGTTGGTTGTGGGAGAGACATGGACCATAGATCGGGTCCTGTATAAATTCTCTGATTCGGAGATCGGGAAGAAGGGAGAAATCCACTCGCAAAATCTTCGAAGCACGGAGTTGCAAAGAGGATTGGCTTGAGGTCATAGATTGAGGTCATATAAAGAGAACAAGGGTTAGTAGTAGCCCGCGGGTCTCACAGGACCTACGCCTATGATCAAATGGGCCTATGTAAATTTATCTAGGTTCCAACAGGGGCACGAAGAGTCGATTTGACTCAAGTGACTAAAGAATCCTAGACTAGGAGGTCCCTCAGCCCTGGATACATGACGAGGCCAACACATCAAGTGGTATCAGATCCACATATTTGATTTTTGTAGGCAAGAGGAGATATTCTGATACCATTAAGTGGTATCATAAGATAAATTTTCCCTGTAGACAACATGTGAAGGAGAAGGCAGAGTGTTGATTCTCTGTGCATGGAGATATGTTTACAAGTAGGAAACAAACAATGTTGGACAAACCAACCATACTTAGAGGGGGGGGGGTGAATGACTGTGGTGCTCTTTTTCAAACATTTCCCTTTCACAAAACTTCTTAGTTAGCACTCACCATTTACTCATTACTTATTGTTGTCATTTATAACTAGTTAAATGTGAACATGCATCAACAACATATATCATCAATAAGTCATCATCACAAGGAACACAAAGAACAAAATATGTATGTACAATTTTATTTTTATTATAGACTACAATCCTTGGGTTATCAGAAACAAATGAATAGAGTTACAACTCCATAAGAGCACCAGCTCTGTAATGAAATACTCAGCTTAAACAACTCAACAGTAATTGAGAAGAGGAATCAATCCTCAACAAATACCAATATGTCAACAGGCACGTGGCCTATTAGTAGTGCAACATGTGTATGTATGCGCACTAACAGTAGTACAACTCGCGCATGTATGCATCCTATCTATACTACAACCTGCGTGTGTCTTTTGAACAACTAGGGTTTTCTCTCCAAGGAAAAACTCAGATCCTCTGCAACCTTATGTCACATTCACTTATGTCTTTCACTGTCTAATATGAACCATCACCAATCACAACACATCCATACTCTCCAACAAATTACTCATCCTCCTCAACCATACAATATGAATGCTACTCAATCATGTATAAGAAACCAATATACTATCGAAATCATATCATTACTGAACCATAAGAGTTCTTCTCACTCTATCAGTCAACCATCATAACCACATCACAACAGCCATACCAAGAATGCCTCAAGCATTTACCATACAATAAGAAAGAGTATCCATCAAGACAAGTATGTGACCACACCTTTTGAATCAATGGATAGATCTGATGTACTTGAGCACTGTAGACCTTCCTGGGAGCTTGAGCTCAGAATCTATAACCTCTGCATATTCATATCTTCAAGTTTCCATGGTTTTACGAACATTTACACACCCTAATACACTGCCAGCTTGCATACATATGCACCCGAATGAATTGTAAGCCCGTGTATGCCTCAGTATGTATGCATCTTAATACACTGTCAGCCTGCGTATGCCTCAAAAACTAGGGTTTCCGAACTTCCAAAAGTTTCGTCATCAAGATATCAGACTTACAGAAGCTTTGATGCGTCCATGAGATCCTCCACTCAATATCTCTCTCAAAATAGATCTTCAAGATATGCTCAAGAGATATATCTCACAAGATACCCTTGCCTCTTAGTTATACTCTCCAATTAGCTTCCTTAGAAGCATCTTCTAGGCCACTTTGTCCACATAGCCACTTTGTCCACATAGTCACCTATGTCGAACTTTACCCAATTTTTCCACTTTTCCATGTATCCAATAACCACTTGACTACTTAACCCATTTTCCTCTTTTTAGGGTTAACCTTCTCATAACTACTTTCCATAATTAGAAATTTCTCCATTTACTTTATTATTTAAATAATCCTCCTTGACTTTGCTAGTTCACTTTATTATTTAAATAATCCTGTTTGATATTTTCACTTCAATTTAATATTTAAATAATCCTCCTTGACTTTGTCACGTCACTTTATTATTTAAATAATCCTCCTTCTTTGCAAGCAATTTGACTTCTTTAACCTTTTGGGGCTTCAAGCCAACATATGAGGGTCCTCCAACTTTGTAAGGCCATAACTCTCAAACCATGAGAAGTTATGTGGCGTTCCACATACCACCGGAAATGGCGTGAAAAGAACTATCCATCTAGGATAGTTTCACTAAAAAATTCATTGTTCTTCATCTCATTATTCCACAATTAATCATAGGTTCCCTAAGCATACTTCTAGGATAACTCATCCAAAAAGAGTCTTCCCATGAGGGATTTCAACATGAGGGGACCACTTTTGAGTTCATCCATTTGTACAACAATGATTCATATTTACATCAATCCAACTTATGCATCATATATCAATGAACCACATCGATCCATCTTCATCTATGCATCATATATCAATGACAATTCATTGATCCATATTCATCTATGCATGAAATCATATGACTATGATTCCACTTGAAATTAATACATTATCATCAAGGACAATGCATATTACATTAGTATGCTATGACAATACATTCTTCCTTTGACATCAATCCCTTGACTTCAATCAATTAATTAATCCTTTGGCATCAATCAATCCCTTGACATCAATCATTTGACATCAATGACAACATGATCCAACAGACATTTGACTACTAGGTGGGTTGTAGGAGAAGATGGAGGTGATCCTAGTTGCAGGGTAACCAACAAAATTTCCATGAGGGAAGTCAGAGAAAGAAGATGGCTACTAAAGGCCATGAGCGTGGTCGAAGAGAAAACCACCAACAAAAAAAAAAAAGCGAAAATTGACAAGGAGCTCAATGAAATTAGGGAAGAAATGGAAAGGCTAGCATTGAATATGCAACAGGAGGCAAGGGTACACTGGAGGTATGAGTGGCCTCTGAAAATGAAAGTAAAATGGCTTGTTCAGAAGTTGTTGGCCAAGAGGCAACAAGTTTAGAGAAGGTGGTTGAGGCATGCTGAAAACCTCGGTGACACAGAGGAGGAGCAAGTTTGCATTTTCGAGCCAGAAGTTGGAGAAAGCATCAATGATGAGGAAAAAGAGAGACCATTAGAGCATCTTGTGAACTTCGAGGAGGGAAGTGATGAAAATTCAAATTCCTAGGTGGGAAATGAGTAGAGATCATTGGAAGATCTCATAGACTTCCAGGAGGGTGGAAAAGAAATCCCAAATTTTCAGGTGGGAAAGGGAGATGAAGTGAGACTGCCTGAAAGTCTCATGAACTCAGCTAGGAGTTCAAATCAACAAGGTGTGCCAATGGAGGAGGATCAAAAATGCATTTTGATCATTGGGGGAATTGAGATATTCCTGCCACATAGCCCAGTTGAGGCCAAAGAATGTGTTGTAGATGCTGCAGTAGAAGAGAGATAGCCAGGTGTGAATTTCATAGAGGAGAAATAACAAACATCATAATCATCCCAAGCATTAGCAGAAGAAGAAGAGCATTTTGAGTAATGGCTCAAAATTTTCAGCCACAAAGCTAATAAAAATATGACTCCAGCACTAGAGCCTACATTAGAAGAGGGAGAATAAAACATATATTCCATTGATTTGTGTGAAGAACTGGAATCCCTGGAGAGAAGGGTGATAGTGCAAAGCATGCACATCCAACAGGATAAGTTACAAACATATGGAGGAAAATACCAACAAGTAGAGAAGTAGTTGGAGGAAGCTGGAGTTGAACCAGTACAAGAGGAGATGGCAGAGGATAATCTGTCAGAAGAGATAGTTGAGCAACAACTCAATGATGAGATTGCAGAACTCAAGTTTGCAGTAGGGTGGCAAGATAATTCCATAGGATATGGAGAAAACATTAGGGGGGATCAGGTTGATCTACCCATTGACAAGGAAGAGATGCAACATGTTAGTTTGCATGAAAGGATAAGCCAACCAACTGAGAATCTAGACAAAGAGATAGAGGAGATAAGAGAGTTGATGGTGAAATAAACAAAATAAACTGCCAGCAAGGAGAATATGAGCAGAAGAAAGCCTGTAAGAGTAGCAGGGCATCAAAAACAACAAAGAAGAGGAGTAGGAGGACAACTCCAAAGGAGAGTTTGGGATCCAGGGGGATTTAAACACTGGAGTAGAGGATCTCATGAGAAGGATCTCATGAGAAGGATCTCAGGATTTTCCCAGAAGTGGAGTATTATGTAGGAGCATCGCTCCACCTCAACAACATGCCAGCTATCCAACACATATTCCATGCACACTCAAGGAGGGGAGAGGCACCAACCCTCTCATGTTTCCCTCGATCTTAAATTTTAAAATGTAATTAAATGCAATTAAATGTGGAAAGGATGGAAGAGCCGAGTCATGCCTTTGTAAAAGTAGAAGATGGAGTCTCCTTTATTAGGCTTGAGATGAAAAAATCTTGAGCTTTGCCTCAAATATGAGATGTACATGTTTATTCAATGTAATTTGCGTCAGTATATAGGCACTGTAATTGGTGAATAGACACCACTAGAGTAGTTGGAGGTAAAGAATCGACGAGTCTCCTCATGTATAAATATTTGTAAAATATGGCCAGTACAAGTTGTTGCAGTTTAGTTGAAAATTGTTGAGAGTTGAGAGCCAAGACTTTGTTGCAGTTTGAGCTTGTACCCATTGTAAACATACATTCATATTAATGAAAGAGTAGTTTTTCCTGCATATGATTTTGTGTGTGTTTCCATGTGTTTTATGAATGTATCTGTGTGTTGTTATGAATATATGTTGTATATGCATGTGTTAGGTTTCCTCTATAGGGATAAAGATAGAATTCTATATATGTGAGTTTCTTGGATTGTTTCTGGGTTCTTTAGGATAAATGCAAGGAGTGCATGACACAGTATTTGAAACTATGTAGCCAACACAAGGAGTGCGCATCTGAACTCTTTCGAGTCAGAGAAGAACGTGCCAGAAGGGCACACCAGAGAAATCACATACCCATAGTGGAGCCTCAAGTTTACTGAACACATCACAGCCAGAGTTACTGAATACTCTGATATCTCTACCAGGAGGGCATTGAACAGGTGCAAGTGTGCATAGATGAACTCTGTTTCGATTTCTAATAAGATAAGTGTCAAAGGAGAGGACACTTATAGAGTTACTGAATACTCTGTAAGATCATCAAGGAGTGCTTGAGTAGACATTTCCAAGATGGCACATGTATCCCTTCGAGGAAAAAAAGGGACAGGGACCTTTGAGGTTTGAGTAGTTGAAGCTAAATATGAAACAAAGTTTCTGAACACTTTTGGGGAAGACCTATGCAAGACGTTAACCAGGCCAACACTTAGACAAAGTGTTGAAAGATAATCATTTGAAAGGCCAGTCAAGTGAAAGGAGTGCACAGAGGTGAACCTGTTTCAGGTTTGAAAGTTCAGAAGAGAACATAACGTGCCAGGAGGGCACTGGGAATATTATAAGGACGTAGGAGGACCAAGTCCCTTAAGTATTCTTTCCATCAAAATCTCAGGAGGACTAGTTTCACCGTGCACAAATTCTCTACAAAGAGTGAAAAAGTTTGAGAATAGTCTAAGTCTCAGACTGAGAGGAAAGTGTCAAGTGTGCATAGGAGTAAGGACTCATCCAAGTCCCAAAGTCAAGTGGGACCGTTCATCCTCTAGATAGATAGGTGACCAGAGATCGAGAATTCTAGAGAAATCATTCTCTGGGAGTTTTCAGTTGAGTGGGGTGCAAGACTGTCGAAACTTCGAAGCCCAGAGTAGATTTCGAATGTTGATCATCAAGAGGGACGTGGCAATAGATGAGAGAGTTTGGAAGAAACAAGTTCTAAAATATTTGCGTATAGAAAAGAGAAATATTCATGGGGTTGCGAAGAGCGAATTTAAACTGGACCGTTGGATCTAGAAGGACACGTGGAGGAGATCCACACATTTTGAAGGAAAGGTGCTCCAAAGGAAAGATGAGAGCAGTGTGGAGGAATTCCAGGAGGCCGGATTCCAAATCAGATCACATTCGTTGGTTGTGGGAGATACGTGGACTGTAGATTAGGTCTTGGATAAATTCGTCGATTCATAGATTGAATGAAAGGAGAAATCCAATCAAAAAATATCTGAAGCACGGAGTTGATAAGAGGATTGGCCCAAGGTCATAGATCGAGGTCATATAAAGAAAATAGGGGTTTGTAGGAACCCAAGGGTCTCAAAGGACCTATGCCTAGGAGAAAAGGGGCCTATGCAAATTTATCTGGGTTCCATTAGGGGCCCGAAGAGTGGATTTGACTGAAGTGATTGAACGATCCTAGACTGGGAGGTTTTGTAGACCCGGATGCAGGAGGGGGCCATCACATCAATAATCCTTATGAGGTTTTTATTGGATGATTTTGCTAACCCATTTCCTTTGGGATAGTAAGGAGTGAAATGGACCACTTTGATGTCATATTTATTTCAAAAATCAACCATTGAATTTGATTTAAAATCTTGATCATTGTCATTAACAAACTTCTTAGGACAACCTAATCTAGAAAAAATATGCCCTTCAAGAAAATCCATGATTAACTTGTATGTTGCATTATGGGTTGGGATTGCTTCAATCCACTTGGTAAAGTGATTTGTGTATGTGAGTATCCATTTATGTTGTCTAGAAGAGGGAGGATGAATTTCTCCAATGAAGTCTAGGCCCTACTGTTAAAAAGGTCCATGAGCAATGATGGGTTTTAAAGGTAGAGACATACGTTTATGTTTTCCTGCAAACTTTTGACATGTTTCACATGCCCTCACCTCAGAAAATATGTTAGAAAACAGTACAGGCCAATACTAGCCTTCTCTTAAAATTTTGAAAGTAGTGGATTTCCAATGGTGATGTCCCCCACAAACACCCTAGTGTAAATCAAAGAAAATTTGTTTTGTTTCCTCTTCATCAACACATCTTAACAAAATTCCATTAGGATCTTTCCAAAACAAGATTTGATCAATAATGCAATATTTCACGTATTTTAATTTAAGTGATTTGAACTTGGATTTATCTAAATCAGGAGGATACTGAAGATTTATCATAAAAAAGATAATATCTTTGTACCATGGTGAGGAAAAATATTTGTTGCTTACCTGTGAGCTAGTTTCCTCAATCTAAAATGATGAATTTTGTGATTTGTTGGAGAAATGATATAATACAATTTCTTTGCAATTTGACTCTATCATTAATTTGGAAAGGACTTGTCCTTTTATTAACTGAGTGGGATTTATAGTCAAGTTGTATTCCATAATTTTAGTTATCCACTTCCCCCTCTTTCCTTCACAATCAGGTTGGACCAAAATTTATTTAACTGCATTGCTTGGAACATATGCAATAATCTCATATTGTAGGACATATATCCTGAAATATTTTAAATCCTTCACCAAAGCATATGCATGTTTCTCCATAATATCATATTTTAGTTCAGAATCCCTAAGAGTCTTGTTGAAGAAAGAGATAGGTTGCGCATACCTCTGGTCATTTCTTTGTAAGAGAACACAAACTATAGTGTCTTCAGGGGAAAATGGAAAAAAAAAACCCGAGTTATAGTAATTAGGGATGATGAGGACATGTGCCTGGATAAGATCCTACTTAATTTTTTAAAAATATTCTTTTTCTTTTGGTATACATTTTATTTCTACATCCTTCTTCAACATATCAGTAATATACTTGATGATTTCTGCAAAATTTGGTATAAATCTTCTTAAGAAATTTATTTTACCTATGAAAGATTGGATAGAATTATTGTTTCTTGGAATGTCTATCCATTGAATGGCATTTACTCTTTCAGTATCTATCTTGATTCCTTGTGGTGAAACATTATGTCCTAAAACTTTTCCTTTTTCCATGGAAAAATGAGATTTTTTAGGGTTTAATGATATACCATACCTCCTGCATTTTTCAAATGTCTACTTCAAATGATGCAAGTGTTCATCATTATAGGTTGAAAACACAGTAATATCATCAAGATAAATAACCATAAATATCTATTTCTCACCAACAGATGCAATATCCATAGCTCTCTGAAATGCTGCTCCTGCATTCATTAATCCAAAAGGCATATTTTCATACATGAAAGTGCCTTGTGGAGTGGTAAATGTTGTCTTCTTCTTATATTCCTCCATCACTAATATATGATTATACCATGAATAGTAATTAAGCATATAGATTCTCTTTTCCGCTACTAATCTTTGTAGAATACGATCCATTTTAGGTAATGGATAATTGTCCTTTAGAGAACATCTGTTCAGATTTTTGAAGTCTACACAAAGACGTATTTATCCATTCTCTTTCTTGATAGGTACTAAATTAGATACCCACTCTAAGTATCTCAGTGGTACTATAATTTTAGCATCCAACAACCTTTTCAGTTCTTTTTCTATTATAGGTAGAAACAATGGATTGAATTGTCTACATTTCTTCTTAAAAGGTTTGGATCTAGGATTTAAAGGATTATTTTGCTGCATAATATTTATATCAAAAACCTTTAGGTATTAATAAGACCAGGAAAAAACATATGAAAACTGTTTCATCAAGTTGACGTACCTGTCTCTCTGTTTTTCTGACAATTGTTTGGATAATTTCACCATCCTGGGTTTTGAATATGGACTGATATCATAGTCTATCACTTTAGCCTCTTTTCTTTGAATAAAATATTTTCTTGAAACATTACTATGGTCGAATAATCTTTCAAGTGGAACCAAGCCCTTTGGCATATGATTTTTTTTCAACTCAATGATTTTGTGACCAACAATACTATCTCGAAGGACATTTGCAGCATGAATTTCCACATCATCATTTTCATTATCGTGATCTATTGAAGTATTAGAAAAATCATCAATGGTCTCCAAGAACCTTTGAATTTGCTGGTCATATTTAAAAACTTTCCAATTTTTTAGGCTATCTGGTATTGAGGGTTTGTGTCTCACCTCAATCTCAAATCCTAAATTGGGAAAGATTGGAGTTATGAAATTATTGGTTGCAAGTGCTAAAGAATCTTCCTACTAATTCAAATTCATGTGTACAAAAGTGATATTGAAGACCAAAAAGAAATTATAAACATACTCTCACTCTTCATTTCTATATTTCTTTATCCTTTGATATTTGTTCTGATAAGGGTTTTTGATCTGATGGATGATAAGCTTTGAATCTCAAAAAATGTTATTTTTTTTATCTATACTCATATTTTTAGTAGATTTCAATCCTAACAACAGAGCTTCATATTCACTGATGTTTTTGGTTGTATCAAATTCCAGCTTGTATGAAAGAGGAATAAATTCTTTGGTAGGATAAATAAAAAAAATCCTATCCCTAGATCCTTCTTTGGAACAAGCTTCATCAAAGAACATTTTCCAGACTAGGTTTTCTGCATTGTCTTCAACTATAGGTATGTTTTTTTTCTGATTGTTGTTTCAGCTATCTGATCACCAATGTGAAAAATAGAATATACAAGTTCATCTTCTACAAAATATATGGGATGATTACTAGGATTTTGATGATCACTTACCAGGTAAGCTAACATCACTTCCCTATACAGTCTCCGATTTTCTCCACCAAACATAGGTATGGTAGCATAACTAAGATCCATTTGTAGTGTGCCTCCTACTTTTTTAGCCCATGATCTTGACATAAGAATCCCAAATTTAGGAGGTATGCTAGCCAAAATTACATCCAACACCACACTTTTCATAGGTAACTGAGATAAAGTAACAACCATGTCTTTAATGACTCCCAGAAATTTAACTTTCCTAGAGTCAAATCAATATAGGTCTAGATAAGGCTTAGTTATGTCTAAACCTAATTCATCCATTAACACTTTTGGCATGAAATTGTGTGAAGCTCCTGAATCCATTAAACAATTATGCAATATTTTTTCATTAATGTTCAGAGATATGTAGAAAGTAGGAGAAGCATTAGAATTGTCTTCAATATGAGGTCTAATGGTTATGGAAGGGTTTTCATCTTCAAGATTTATAGTATCTAAAAAAGTAACATGAGCAGGGGTCTGCAATGATTTGAGAATAGATTTTCTAAAAGGATCAATTTTCATCAATTCTATCAAAGTTATGGGTATTTTAATTTTATTAATTTCATTTTCCAAACTGAACGAAGAAACATGCTTCTCAATTTCTTTTACCTCGGTAGTGCTAACCTTGACAGGTTTCTTTGGTTGTTGATCAATTTTAACTCTTGAACTTTCTTTACTGACTCCCGATTTAACTGGAGCATTAGTCTTCTTAGTTGGAATAGGTATATCCACCTTTTATGTATTTGATCTTGACCTAAGATCATATTTTTTCCTTTTAGGTTCTTTCTAGATAATGTCATCAACACCCACTTCCTCAAACTAATTTAGTATAAGAGCATCTTGATAATCTTGTTGCATGAGAAGAAGAATGGAGTTCTTCTCTCTATTTTTTATTATCTCTATCACCCCTAGACTTCAATTGCTCTATTGCTAGTATGTTGGATTCTACTTCAATGGATTCTTCTTGCATCAAACTTAGAGTAGAAGACCTTCTTTCTCTTAATAGAAGATAAAACTCAACATCAAAGGCATTGACAAAAGTAATTTTGACTGATGTTTCTGTGGGTTCGATTTCATCTAGAATTTTACTATACATTTTATTAAACTTTTTAGTAAAATCAAATATAGATTCTCCTTGTTTTCTTTTAAAAGCACCAGATTCAGTGATGTAATACAAGTAGTATTTCTTATCTCCCAAGTGTCTTAAAAATGTATCATCCAGTGCATCAATATCAACAATTGAATTGGGAGGCAGGCTTCTAAACCATTTCCTTGCCTCTCCATCTAAACTCTTCACAAAAAGTATCATCCAAACATCTGCATGCTCCACATTAAAATTATCTGCAAAAATGTAGAAAGAGTTTAAGTGTTCTTCAACATTGAGTTCTCCTTCTCCATTGAATATTGGAAAATATTTCATATAATCATTAGGTGGGAAGGCATATAGGACTTGTGGTAAATTTAATGGTGCATATATAGCTGCAACAATTGTTGGATTACTGAGAGGGGGGGTGAATCAGTAATAGAGAAATTTAATCCTTTTTAACCATATCATCCAAGTGTTATATCAATGAAGCATTATCATCCAATAACTGCAGAGTAAATAATGAATGAACAAATGAACAAACATACACATACACAGTACACCAGTGTTTTACATGGAAGCCCAAATCGGGAGAAAACCAAGGAATGCTTTTTCTTATATGTCTTGAAGAATTACATTCATTGGAAGCACCAACTTACTTTGCTTTCCAGCTACAACTGGAAGGAGGATCCAACCCCTAGTTTCTCAGGCTACAACCTGAGGGAAGATACAACTCCCCAATTATATGGATACAACCAGAAGGAGGATACAACCCCCTATGTTCTCCGACTACAACCGAAAGGTGGCTACAACAACCTATCCTTGCGCCATCCTGCCACTCTGAAGTAGAAGTAGAATGATGGAACCACTATCAACCTGTCACTGTGAGATATACCGCTGTAAACCTGTACCAATAAATCTGAACCATGCATCAACCTGTACCTCAACCTGCAATCAACTTGTACCATAAACAAGTGCATCAACCATGCACCAACTTGTACCAAATAAATTGTAATCAACCTGTACCATAAAAAAGTGCATCCAACCATGTACCAAGTATGTACCAATCATGTGTCAACTACTCATCAACTATGACTCATCAATATGTACCAACATTATCAACTATACACCTCATGTATGTGCCAACTCATCAACTACTTGTCTCAACCATGTACTCAACATGTACCTCAACCAAAATACCTCGTCAATTTCATCATACAAATATGATTTGTAGCTCTATAATATACCTGGGGTATATTTTCACATTCATGCAAACCTTCCTTAACTTCAACAACAAGAGACTAGCATTTTCATCAAACTTTTCTTTAGTCTCACATGCCTAGTTTTGGATTAGTCAACAACCCTAAATTGAAGTAATCATAACTTTGTACCTGTAATGTATAAATATCTTAAACTGATACAAAATGTTCTTCAGTGTGTTTTATGTAATTCCTCCAAGTGTCACTACTTGGAACCTCTCAGAAAAGGAGTTATAGCAAAAATGACATACCTTGCTGAATTTTGGCTTATTCTAGAGAGAGACCTTGTAGAGAATTCCCCGTTTGTTGAATTGATATGAAACTATGAAACATAATACTAAATAATATATCCTAACCAACACATCTTGTTTCACTGAATTTGGATCTATTATGAAGAATTTATGACATTTTTACCCGAAACACTTGTTTTTGACTAGTTTCAGGACTAGCCACAAACCCTATTTTCCACGGAGTGTAACTACAAAAATACAATGAACCACAAGCTGAATTTTTTACCACATATACTTGGATATTTTTTCTCAATGGAATAACAATTTCACAGTATGAATCATTATATAAAAAAATTTATAGCGAAAATGGTGAGATGGCCTATAAATAACATACCTTAGAAAGCACCATCAAAAGAATTTATCCTTCCTTGCATTTCGACCTTCTTTTCTTCACCTTCCCTCAAAATTTCGGCTTAGATATCCCTGGTTACCTCATAAACCTATACATATTCAATATTATCAAGTGTGATTAAAATGAGGGAGTCTTGCCTCTTATTTATACTCTCCAAGTAGCTTCCTTAAAAACATCTTCTAGGTCACTTGGCCCCACTTTCCTTATTTTAGGGTTAACCCACTTCTAATTTATCCATTGAATTTATTATTGAAATAATTTATTTTGTATTTAATTTGAATTATAATACACTCATTACTTCAGTTTATTATTTACCTTTTAAAATCTCTTAAACCACTTTGACTACTTTGACCTTTTGGGGCTTCTAGATGACATATGAGGGTCCTCCAACTTTGTAAGGCCATAACTCTCAAACCGTGAGGGGCTTCTAGATGACATATGAGGGTCCTCCAACTTTGTAAGGCCATAACTCTCAAACCGTGAGGAGTTATGTGACGTTCCACATACCACTAGAAATGAAATGACTTGTACTATCCATATAGAATAGTATTATCAGAAAATATATCATAACTCATACTGTTATCCATTAAACAAACTTGGGTCGATTACCCAAACCTGGAGTCTCCAACTTGTCATGGCCATAAATCTCTAACCATGAGGAGTTATGTGACGTTACACATACCAACAAAAATTGAATGAAAATAACTATCCATATAGGATACTTTACCCAACAAATTAATTGTCCTTCATCTCATTATTCCACAATTAAGCATGGGTTCTCTTACTTCACAAAGCATCTTCCCGTGAGGGATTTCACCATAAGGGGACCACTTTGGAGTTCATCCATGTTTACTTCTTATCAACCATGAAAAGACAATAATGAGTTATCTTTATATAAAAAAATATTGGGTCCATTACCCAAACCTTTGTGTTGCGGGGCTTTCTTCAAGGGTTGACATCAATGACAACCAACCCTAATCAACAATCTCCCCCTTTGGCATTGATGGCAACACTCTCATGCAATACTGAAATCATATCACTCATGCTCCCCATGGAATCATACCTCTATCCTCTGTATCTAATAAATCTATCCCCCTTTGTCATCAATGGCAATGGTACCTTTCCATACGGGGCTGCTGCCCCTGACTGAACTGTCCTCTTATGGTCCTTCCTCATGTACATCTATGACATATAAGATAATCATTCAAAAAGAATTCATTTTGGAGTAGAAATAACTCCAAGTCTTTGGTGAAGATATTCAAAGGCTTCCCCTTGAAGTGGTTTTGTAAAGATGTCTGCCACTTGTTCTTTTGTGCCCATATACCCAACTCTGATGTTCTTTTATGTAACCTGTTCCCGTAGAAAGTGATACTTGATTGGAATGTGCTTCGTCTTGGAGTGCATCACCGGGTTTTTTGAGATACTAATGACACTTGTATTATCACAATATATTGGAATGGGCTCATCATACTCAACCTGTATATCTGTCAAATTTTGTTTCATACAAAGAACCTGTGTACAACATGTTGCTGCTGCAATATACTCTGCCTCGGCTATAGATAGAGTTACTGATGATTGTTTCTTGCTTAGCCATGATACCAAACACTCACCTAAGTAGAACGCTGCTCCACTGGTGCTTCGTTGGTCATCAATACAACCTGCCCAATCTACATCTATGTAGGAAATAAGTGATAGGTCATTTCCTTTTGGATACCTCAATCCAAACTCTTATGTTCCTTTGAGATATCTGAAAATCCTCTTTATTGCTAATACATGTGATTCCTTTGGTGCTTCTTGAAATCATGCCACCTATCCAACTACTTGCATTACATCTGGTTTGGATGTTGTCACATGTAGTAGGCTGCCAATCATTGACCTGTATTGCCTCTAATCTATAGACTTTGAATCATCATCTTTTCTCAACTTACAACTGGTTTGCATGGGAATGATAACTAGTTTGCAATCTTCCATTCTGAACCTCTTTAGCATTTCTCTGATACACTTGGTTTGAGAAATAAAAATTCCTTGGTTGTTTTGATGTATCTGAAGTACCAGAAAGAAGAATAGTTCTCTAAGTAATGACATTTCAAATTCATTCTGCATGTCTTTTGCAAATTTCTAGCTTAACCTATCATCATCACTACCAAAAATAATATCATCAAGACAAACTTCGATTAATAAAATATTACCTTGAATTACCTTGATGTAGAGGTTGTTGTTTGCACTTCCTTTTCTGAACCCTGCTTGCTGCAGATACTTATCCAGTCTAGAGTACCATGCTCTAGGAGCCTATTTTAGACCATACAAGGCCTTCTTTAATTTACATACATAGTATGTGTTCTCTGACAACTGAAATCCTTCTGGTTGTTCAATGTATACTTCTTCTTGAAGTTCCCCATTCATAAAATCTGATTTTACGTCCATCTGATATACTTTAACATTTTTGGAGAATGCATAAGATAAAAGTAAACGGATTGCTTCCATTCTAGCAACTAGGGAAAATGTCTCTTCAAAGTCGATTCCTTCAATCTGTGCATATCCTTTACATACCAATCTAGCTTTGTTCCTTGTAACCTGTCCATCTTCATTCGATTTATTCCTGAAAACCCATTTTGTATCGATCACATTCTTCTTCTTTGGTATTGGAACCAATTCCAAAGTGTCATTTTTCTCTATTTGATCCAATTCTCCATCCATGGCCTTATTCCAAAATTCATCCTTGCTGGCTTCTTCAAAACAGTTTGGTTCAATTGTAGATAAGAGTGCTAGGTGTGTTTGTTCTGGTGAACAAATTTTTCTTCTAGTCTCAACTTCTGCATCTTTGTTTCCAATAATCTGATCTGAAGGATGATTCTTTTGTACTCATTTGCTAGGTGTCTTTGGAGATACTTTCTAAACTTTATCTTCTTCTTCTGTTAGATTCTCTTCATCTTAATCTTCCTCTTCTACTTCTTTTTCATCTTCTTATTTGAAAATTTGTTCCATTGATTTGTTTTCTTCTTCCTTTGATTTTGGTCTGCCTGTTTCATCAATTGTTACGTTGATGCTTTCTACAACTTTGTTCAATATTAGATCGTAACACTTGTATGCTTTCCTTGTACTTGAGTAACCAACAAGTATTCCTTTATCCACATGAGAGTTAAACATTCTCATTTTTCCATCTTCTCTTTTGATGTAGCATTTGCTTCCAAAAACTCTAAAGTGCTTCACATTTGCTGGTCTTCGTTTCCATAGCTCGTAGGGAGTTTTATCAGTGTTGTTTCTGAGCATTACTCTATTTTGAATGTGAATTGTTGTATGCACTGCCTATGTCCAAAATATATCTGTCAATTTGGAATCCGTTAGCATTGTTTGAGCCATTTCTTGTACTGTCATGTTCTTTCTTTCAACAACTTCATTCTGTTGAGGTGTCCTAGCAACGAAGAATTGCCTTTTTATTCCATGACTGCTACAGTTGTCCATAAATTCCTTTGAAATGAACTCTCCTCCATTATCACATCTCAAACATTTGATTATTGAATCCATCTCATTTTCAACCATTTCCTTATAGATCTTGAAGTTTTCAAAAGCTTCTGACTTGTTCTTGAGAAAGCAAACTGCAGTCATTCTTGTATAATCATAAACTAATAACATAAAGTATTTTTCACCTTTTAATCCCTTTGTTGTAGTTAGTCCAACTAGATCAGTGTGCACAATTTCCAGTGGTCTTGTTGTTGAATATTCCTTTGATTTGAACTTGGTCTTTGTTTGCTTTCCTTGTTGACAATGCTTGCATAAAGTGTTGGTTGGTTTCGTGATTTGGGGCATTTCTCTGACTGCTTCTCTTTTTCTGACTTTGACAAGCTTATCAAAATGCATGTGACCCATTCTTATATGCCATATCCAACTTTCATCTTCCTTTCCTAGACAACACTTTTCATTTCCAATTTCACTTAACACATATATGTTGTTTGAAGTTCTTGCAGCTGTACCGACCAATTTCCCTAAACCTGCTTTTCTTATCTCACACTTTTCTGAATCGAAAGTAATTTTATGACCTTGGTCACACATTTGACTCACACTTAGAAGATTATGTTTCATATCTTCTACCAGTAGAACATTTCGTTCCTTTTCATTCTTGTTCCCAATTTGGATTGTGCCTTCTCCAATGATTTTGGATGAATTATCATTTCCAAAGGAGACTGATCCATTTTTTTCTTTTCGTAATGTAAGAAATTTGTCTTTATCACCTGTCATGTGTTTTGAACATCCATTGTCAACATACCAACCATGTTTCTTCTGCTTAGCTTGTAGAGTGATTGTGCATTCTTCATTGTTATATTGATCTTGCTTTCTTATCCATGTCATTTTCTGAGGTTCTTGTCTGCGACTGTTGTTATTCGGTTGAGGTTCTTTAGGAGGGACTGTCATTCTGCAATCCTTGGCCATGTGTCCAAAATGGTTACATTTCTAACATTCCACTTCAGTGCTCAAAGATTCAAACCTATTGTAACTTCTTCTTTGTGTGTCACTAGGTCTCCTTGAATAATCCCTTTGTGTATAACTCTCAAAGTTGTTACTATTCCTGTTGTTAGCTCTGCAATTCACAACTTTATGTCCAAAATTATTACATGCATAACATAAACCAAAAAATAGATTTTGATACATGGGAGTTGAAGATCTTCTGAAAGGAGGTGCTCTTATGAATCCTTCTTCTTCTTTAGGCCTATCTGTCTGTTGTTGATTATGAAATCTGAATCTTCTTGGTGGAGGAGTGTCCCTGTAATCTTCCTTGTATATCTTCNGATTTTGATACATGGGAGTTGAAGATCTTCTGAAAGGAGGTGCTCTTATGAATCCTTCTTCTTCTTTAGGCCTATCTGTCTGTTTTTGATTATGAAATCTGAATCTTCTTGGTGGAGGAGTGTCCCTGTAATCTTCCTTGTATATCTTCCTATCCTCTTTGATTGTTTCTGCATAGCTCTTTGGATTTGTTTCTTGCTCTGTTGTTTTGGAGCTTGATCCTTTTTCTGTTTGATTGTATCCAAGTTTAGACTTGTCAAGATGAGATTTTTGACTCTGATAATGTCATCCAGAACTTTTGAGCTATTCTGCATATTTTTCTTTTGAATATCCTTTCTTAGTGTGACAACCCCTGCTTCCAAGTTTCCAATGGTCTTGTCATTTTCTTCTAGTTGTTCTTTGAGTGCTTCTTCAATTCTTTTATCTTCTTCTATTTGAACCTTCAATTTTGTGATCATTTGTTCTAGTTCTCGAGTGTCCTTTTTTTTGTCTAGCTCTGCTTGTAGTTTCTTGTTTTTCATGTTTTCTCTTCTGATAACTTCTATGGCACACACTACTTCTTCTCGATAGTCAACTTCTGCCTCTTCAATTTCTTCTTTGACTTCTTCACATTCTTCTTCGACTTCTTCATATTCTTATTCAGAGTCTTCTTTGTCAGAGTCTTTTAATGCCATGAATAGAACTCTTCCTATCTCATTGTCACTAACTTCATCTTCATCTAATAATGAGATGTCTTCTTTGGTGTATAAGCTTTTCCTGAAAACTTTCTTTGTAGTTATTTTGCCTTTATATGTGTGTTTTCCTGTTGAGTAACCTTCATCATTTCTCTTTTTCTTATGATGACATTTGTTAGAAAAATGACCAATACCATCACAATTAAAAAAAATTAAAGGGATCTTACCTCTATACCTACTGTTGGTTCCCTTGTTCAGTCTTTTGACGAAGTTCGCCACTTCTTCATCATCTTCCGAGGCGTCACTGTTGCTACTATATTCTTCTTGTTCGTTTTTCTTTTCCTGTGATATTTTGGATGCCTTTAAGGCTGCTTCTTTTACATCTGAATTTTCCTACTCAGTTCTCATTTCATATGCTATGAAGATTCCATGCAGTTCATCCATGCTTATTGAGTCCAGATCCGATCTTTCTACTAGTGCTGATATCTTAGGGTTGAATCTCATAGGAAGAGATCTTAGTATATTTTGAAGAATTACAGATTCTTCAATTTCTTCTCCCAATCCTATGATTGCATTCACTGTTTCATCGACTCATAAGAAGTAGGTTGCGATATCTTCATCTTCCTTCATTTTTAGTTGTTCGAAATGACCTCCGTAAGTTTGAAACTTTGCTTCTTTGACTTTTGTATCTCCTTCATAAATATTTTAAAGCTTGTCCCAAATATCTTTAGTGGATTTACAGTGTGCAACTTTGGTGAATACCGTATCACTAAGACCATTCAAAAGTGCATTTGTGGCTTTGAAATTATTCTCATAGATTTTTACTTCTTTCACATTTGTTGGTGGAACTACTGGTGCTGTGTATCCATCTACAATTGATTGCCAAACTTGAAATCCCTATGCCTGTATATATGTCGTCATCCTTATGCTCCAAAAAACATACTTTTGTCCATCAAACTGTGGTATTCCATTTTTATATGAGTTGGTACTCTCTATGATCTACCTTTCAATGGTTAAAATGATTTCTGAAGGAACCTTCTCTGATACCAATTGTTGGATTACTGAGAGGGGGGGTGAATCAATAATAGAGAAATTTAATCCCTTTTAACCATATAATCCAAGTTTTATATCAATGGAGCATTATCATCCAATAACTATAGAGTAAATAAACAATGAGAAAATGAAAAAACATACACATACATAGTACACCGGTGTTTTATGTGGAAACCCAAATCGGGAGAAAAACAAGGAATGATTTTTCTTATATGTCTTGAAGAATTACATTCATTGGAAGCACCAACTTCCTTTGTATTCCAGTTGCAGCTAGAAGGAGGCTCCAACCCCCTAGTTTCTCAGGCTACAACCTGAGGGAAGCTCCAACTCCCCAATTCTCTGGCTACAACTAGAAGGAGACTACAACCCCCTATGTTCTATGGATACAACCGGAAGGTGGCTACAAGAACCTATCCTTACCTCGTCCTGCCACCCTGAAGTAGAAGTAGAATGATGGAACCAATGTCAACCTATCACTGTGAGATATACCACTGTAAACCTGTACCAATAAATCTGAACCATGCATCAACCATGCATCAACCTATACCTCAACCTGTAATCAACCTGTACCATAAACAAGTGCATCAACCATGCACCAACCTGTACAATAAACAAGTGCATCCAANAACCATGTACCAAGTATGTACCAATTATGTGTCAACTACTCATCAACTATGACTCATCAATATGTACCAACATCATCAACTATACACCTCATGTATGTGCCAAATCATCAACTACTTGCCTCAACCATGTACTCAACATGTACCTCAAACAAAAGCCCTCATCAATTTCATCATACAAATCTGATTTGTAGCTCTATAATAGACCCGATGTATATGATCACATTCCTCCAAACCTTCCTTAACTTCAACAACAAGAGAATATCATTTTCATCAAACTTTTCTTTAGTCTCACATGCCTAGTTTTGGATTAGTTAACAACCCTAACTTGAAGTAATCATAACTTTGTACCTGTAATGTATAAAGATCTGAAACTGATACACAATGTTCTTCAGTGTGTTTTATTCCTCTAGGTGTCACTACTTGGAATCTCTCATAAAAGGAGTTATAGAAAAAATGGCATACCTTGCTAAATTCTGGCTTATTCTAGAGAGCGTGCCCTGCACGGGATATTTTTTGAATTTATCTAAAACTATGACACCTTTGGTTTCACTAAATTTGGATCTGTTATGAAGAAGTTATGAAGTTTTTACCAGAAACACCTATTTTTAACTAGTTTCAGGACAGCCACAAACCCTATTTTCCACGGAGTGTAACTCCAAAAATACAATGACCCACAAGTTGAATCTTTTACCACAGATACTTGGATATGTTTTCTCAATGGAATAGCAATTTCAAGGTCCGAATAATTATAGAAAAAAATTTATAGCAAAAATGGTGAGATGACCTGTAAATAACATACCTTAGAAAACACCATCAAAAGAATTTATCCTTCCTTGCATTTTGCCCTTCTTTTCTTCAACTTCCCTCATAGTTTCGGTTTAGATATCCTTGATTACCTTAGACACCTATAGATATTAAATATGCTCAAGTGTGATTAAAATGAGAGAGCCTTGCCTCTTATTTATACTCTCCAAGTAGCTTCCTTAAAAACATCTTCTAGGTCACTTGACCCCACTTTCCTTATTTTAGGGTTAACCCACTTCTAATTTCTCCATTAAATTTATTATTGAAATAATTTATTTTGTATTCACTTTGAATTATAATACACTCATTACTTCACTTTATTATTTACCTTTTAAAATCTCTTAAACCACTTTGACTACTTTGACCTTTTGGGGCTTCTAGATGACATATGAGGGTCCTCCAACTTTGTAAGGCCATAACTCTCAAATTGTTAAGAGTTATGTGACGTTACACATACCACCAAAAATGGAATGACATGTACTATCCATATAGAATAGTATTATCTGAAAATATGTCATAACTCATACAGTTATCCATTAAACAAACTTGGGTCCATTACCCAAACCTGGGGTCTCCAACTTCTCATGGCCATAACTCTCTAACCGTGAGGATTTATGTGATGTTCCACATACCACCGGAAATGGAATGACAAGAAATATCCATCTAGGATATTTTACCTGACAAATTCATTTTCCTTCATCTCATTATTCCACAATTAATCATGGGTTCTCTTACTCCGCAAAGCGTCTTCCCGTGAGGGCTTTCACCATAAGGGGACCACTTTGGAGTTCATCCATATTTACTTCTTATCAACCATGACAAGAAAATAATGAGTCATATTTACATCAAACAATCTTGAGCCCATTACCCAAACCTTTGTGATGTGGGTCTTTCTTCAAAGGTTGACATCAATGACAACCAACCTTAATCAACAATAATTGCATCCATCCTATTCACAACCATATTTACCATAGTGGGTGTTTGGACTATAGGAGTGTGCAGAAATGGTGTTTTATAAAGAGAGATAGTTCCTTGGGTGGGGCAAATTAATTGAGAAGATATAAGTTTTTGATCTTCAACTAAAGAAATCAGAGGTTTCTTATCTGAAACAAAGTAGGTTGAAGGTTCCAGGAAAAGAGGATTTTCAAAGGAATAATAATGTGGTTTATTCTCTTCAGAAGAAATGGATTGAGGTGATGATGAGAGTGTATCTGGTTCACTATTAATATCTTTGGGAAAGTCTTCCAAAGATTCAACTATAGATAAAGTATTTGTTTGTTCTTCTTCAATGAGATCAACAAACAATTTCCATTGATCTAAATTCAATTATGATAGAGTTGAAGGGAAAGAAATGGTTGAAGGTTAAACATTAGAATTTGTTTCACTCTTAGGAATAACTTATTCAATTGGTAAGAGTTTGACAGTTTCAGAAGACTGTCCTTGAGTACTTGTAGAAGAAAATTTTCCTTTTGAAAGAGAGGACTATCGAGGAGTGTTTTTATATTTTGTAAATAGCTTTTCAGGATCTGACACTGCTGCAACAGGCTTAGGATCTGGGTTTTTTCTGGTCACTTGTTTCTTTGTAGAGGATGAGAAATTTGGAGGAATTTTAAGTCCTTTTCCTTCTCTTTTAGGAGCCAAAATTACTACAAAGGAGTTGTCAAGTGAAAAATACACACTCTCATGTAAATGTCCAAATTCTTTTCCACCATCAAGATTTGGATCTGATCTTATCATTCTCCCAGGGAAAATATCTTCATTTTTTCATCCCTGATAGCAGAGAAAAAAGATGTTAGTCCCTAAAGTTTCACTTCACTGTGAGAGGGAAATCTAGGGCATCATCAAGTTATTGCAATGGAATTTTAAAGGGTTTTATGAATAGGTTTTTAGAAAATGGTTGAAATTTGGTTCAAGGATTCAAAATAAAGATATAACTCAAATGTAAAAGAAAGTAAACATCCCACTAATTTAGTAAATAGTAGTCACCTTAATAGATATGAAATTAAGGTAAATAAGGAAGGTGAGGTATGTGAGTATATAGTTTTCCAACTCACACATGGATTTATTTTTTCAAAATATCATTAAGAAACAAGAACACGTACTTGAAAAAATCTTGATTATGAAAAAAAACAACAAAATATTCACTATGTTACTCAAAATAAAGAAATCATATGCATTGCAACAGAATAAGTGAATTCAAGTTAGAAAATAAATAGATAAAGAAATGAAAGAAGATCTGACCATCAAGATGCCTTTGCCATTTAGTGTCAATATGAAAAAATAGTTGTGTCTTACAATGGATTTTTTTACAAAAAAGGTCCTTGAATGCCCAACTAATCGACCACTATACAATCTTTTATGTGTCTATTTAAAGCACACAGAGTATTCCTGTAGATCCTTTTTTCTAGTTTACAATTTTACAATAGGATCATGTCAATGACTATTTCCTAGGAAAGTAAATCTCATACGAGAACTTCTAATGCCTATATTGTAGTAGGCTCAACAGTCAATCCAAATATAGATTAGGAAACAAATTTACAAAACTGGAAAATCCCACAAAAACAAGAACACTATCTTGCTGAATTGATCCATCTGAGATACCAAAAAGTTTCATTTGAACCAATCACTATGAACCAAAATACTCATCTTTACTTTCTGAGTAATAGCATGGAACAATCAAAACTGAGGTAGAGTCTCCTTGAATTGTCATGGTATGATGACCGCAGTAGCCCTGGTGTCTGTCTATTTGAGCTTGGTTGTTAGCACAACATTATGCCAATATAATCTTATATTCGATTCTCTTACCTCTTTAAGAAATTCCTTATTCTCTTTCCTTTTCCTTTTGAAATCTTGTATCTTCTCTTGTTGTTTAGCATTCCATTGATCAACAAAAGATTTATCTTTCTTCAATTTCTTAATCATACTCTGCATCTCCTTTACTCTTTGTTTTTCCTTCCTTGCTTCAACTTTGAATTCTGGATATTCCTCTGCAGGGGCAGGTAAGTTTACATATATAGAAGCTTGGGTTTTTCTTAAATTAATTACATATTTTGAAGATAGCCTTGAACCAAGGTATTCTTCTTCAGTGATGTCAGAGTCATTAGTTTCTAGAAGGTCTTGCAGTTGGTCTAGATCTGGAAAAAGATCATTTCTCTCATCATAAACTGCATTTGTGCCTTTAAAAATAGATTCATATACTGAAGTTGAATTTGTAGTTTCTCTAGTCACACGTCTTCTGGAGTACTCTGTAATCTTCTTTCCCTTTTCTTGCTTCTTCTTCTGGTCCTCATATTCTTTCTTTGTCTCATGTAAAGGAGATGCCACTGCCTTCTTTTTGATCTCCTTCTTATAATCCTCTAAATTATCTTCTATTATTATGAGACTCTCCTTCTTTATGGAAGGATGGAACATTTCTTTTTAATTCAGTCTAAATTTATTGGCAGATTTGGTAGAATTTCTTCTAGGACAGTTAGGTACAAGTGTTTTCCTTTTACTCTGTTTCTTACCTTTTGTAGTCTTTTTTCATGTAGATTGTTGTTTTTGTTTGACCGAAGTCTAAACTGGACTTTTGATGTAATCTTCATTTTCATCAAATTCCCTTTTTATATCTAGATCAGGATGGATGCCAGTCTCTTCATTCATTTTAGGTTTCTTACCTTGACTAGTAGTGCCTTTCTCATCAATTTTACCCATAGGAAAATCATCAATAGCTTGTTGGGTTTGTAATTTTCTCTTTCCATCATGAGTTACCCTAGTTGTAGAGGAATCTTCTTTCATCAAAACTTTAGTGGCTTGAGAGGTTTGTTTGTCTTTTACATGTTTCTTCCCTTTGACAATTTTAAATTTAGTTTCCTGTAGATTAGCTTTTAATGATTGGATTAACCAGTCCCAAGATATCTAGACTTCATTTAAGGAGAATACTACTAATGTTCTATTCAAACCTTGATGAAAAATACTTTCTTTTTCTGTAGTAGGATGGGACTGGATCCTCTTAGACATCTTGGATACACTTTTTAATAGAAAATAGGGTAAGTTAAGAGGGTAATGACCATTAACATGGATCAACAGTCTAATATGATAAAGATGGACTAGAAAAAACCTTCCTTCACATGTAATGTACCTATGGATAACCAACAAGGTAGTGTGCCATTCCTTCCTTAACCAAATGTGTGGTATACACTTGCTCCAGTTAGGGTTTTTATTTTCTAGAATTAAAAACGGATTCACAAAATCCATGACTATATTTTCCTTCTTCCACAATTTTTTCCCATATACTGGTAACCTGCAAGATTTAGCAATGGAATGCTCTGTCACGTTCATCCAGATTTTTCCAACCATAGATTCGAAGCCATCGAAATTTTGTGCAAATTTCATAGAAATTTGTTTGTTGTGACCCTCAAACATTGAGAAAAAGTCAAACCAACCAACATCCTTAAATTTTTGTGCCATATGAGAAAATGCTTCGAGCAATTATGTACCTTCAGGCTCCAATCAGATTATCTAGCCACTTTTTTTGGGTGCCATATTGTTGATATGATTCTATAGACAATTCTGAGAAGATCAAGGGTTGAATCTTCAATTCTCGAGAGCTATTAAAAACTAAAAATTATCTCTTTACCTACAAACCTGCGTAGAATAACAAACATACTAAATTAGGTAGATAACGATTTCATTATTGATAATGAGGCATGTTGATTTGATGTTGAGATGGTGAGTACAACTCAATCCTCTGAATATAGATTTTATCATAAGAATAACAATCTGAAATAGATCATAAAGAAGGGTGAAGATCCTCTAATAATGATTTAAAATGTCAGGACACGATCTGGGCAGGGTGGCACATGCAGAACAATGATTATTCCTGGAACTGTAGGAATAACGCTATTCTTGTAGTGTCTTTTCTAACTTGGAAAAATTTGAAAATTCAAATGATGAAAAGATAAGTGATGTGAAAGAAATTTTTTATATCAAATCCTAATCTTTAAAAACCTCCAATTCATTTAAAATTTGCATAAAGATTGAAAGATAATATTTCAAGCTGAGAGAAAAAAAAAAGTTTAACACAAAATCATGGAAAATCGGTAGGAGAGTGATTAGGGACACCCAATTAGTAAAAAAAAAGGGCTAGGGACTAGCAAGTACCTTGATCACTCATCAAAATTCTTGGACAACCAAACCTGGTGATCACTTTCTCAAACAATACGTGTGATGTTGTCTCTGTGTTGTAGTGTTTGACCAGTGATGCTTCTGCCCATCTTGTTAAGTATTATGTCACAGTAATGATATATCTTTATCCTGGCCTTTTTGTTGGTGGATGGATTGGCCCAACAAAGTATATTTCTTATTTTTCAAATACCTGCAAAGTTAGTTGTGGTCTCAAGGGCATCTCATCCCTTATGTTAGGCTTACCAACCCTTTGATAGACATCACATTTCTGGCAATATTCGTTAGCATATTTGTGAATTTTTGGCCACCATAGTCCTACGTGCAATAAATTCTATGCAATATCTTTTCCCACATAATGTCCTCCAACTATTCCCTCATGACCTTGTTCCAAAATTCAAGGCCTATCATGTTCTAGTACACATTTTCTCAAAACTTTCTCTGCGCCCATTTTATATAAGTTTCATGCAATCAATTGGTAGTCTACGACTCTGACTACCAAATTATTCTTCTATGTAGTGTTGAATTATTGTGACACAATCCATGTACTCAAGTATTCAATGATATCAACAAAGTAATCATCAACTACTTGTACTGAAAACAACTGTGCATCAGGAAAGTTGTCTTCCAAGTTGGTAGTTTCTTCTCCATTAGTTACCCTTGACAGGTGATCTAGTCCTCCATTAATCTTCCCTGATTGGACTATCACCTAAAAATCAAATTCTTTGAATAAAAATATCCATCTGTAGATCCTCCCCGCAAACACTGGTTTGTTGACTAAATATTTTAGGGCAGAATGATCTGTGAATATCTTTAAGTTCTTTCCAAGTAAGTAATGTCTGAACTTCTGAAGTGCATATACCATATCTAGGCCTTCTCTTTCTTTAGTGTTTTAGTTATACTCTGATTTTGACAATTTTCTTCTTGCAAATGCTATAGTATGGTCCAAATCTCTTACTCCTGGTTGTGCCATAATTTCTCCAAGTGTTATAGATGATGCATCTACATGTACATGAAAAGTGTTTTCCTAATATGGGAATACTAGAATAGGTGTTGTGACCATGTTTTCTTTTAGGGTGTACAAACCTCGTTGATAGTCCTCATTCCACTAAAATTTAGTATCCTTATTTAGCATTTTTTCCATTGGCGTAGTGATCTGTGCATACGCTTTATAAAAATTTTTTAGTATCCCATATGTTCCAATGTTTCTCTCAACTGGCCCACAGATTTTTGTAGTGGTAAATAAACAATGACTGCAATCTTAGTATGATCTACTAGAAATCCTTGTTTGCACACTATATGGCCCAATAATATTCCAAAAGGTATCCCAAAGATGCACTTATTGATATTCAATGATATCTGGCACTGCTTGTATCTTTCCAACATCAGCCTCAATACTTCCACATGGTCTTTTAATAGACTATATACAGTCCAATCATCCATATACAATTCTAAAAATTGATGTATGAACTCCTTAAAAATAGTTATTACTACCCTGGAAAATATGGTTGGTGCATTCTTCATCCCAAAAGGCATGATTGTGTACTGGTAGGATCCCCATTTTGTGAAAACAGTAGTCTTGTACTCATCTTCTAGGGCTATCTTGATCTGATGGTAACATGAGAATCCATCTGTAAATGAGTATGCTTCCTTGCCTCCTACATTCTCTAAGACTTCATCTGTAAAAGGTGTAGGGAAAGGGTCATGTAGGGAAGCATAATTCAATTTCCTCAGATCTATGCAAATCCTTATTCCCCCTTGTTTCTTCTCTTCAACTACCATAGGGCTTATCCATTCAGATTCCTCAATTGGTTCTATGATACCAACTTCCAACATTCTGTCAACTTCTACTTTCACTTTCTTCTTATATATTAGATTTAGTCTGCACGGTCTTTGTATGACTGATATGGCCTTAGGTTTCGTAGGTATATTCATCTCTCCTAGATCTCCTACTATGCCTTTCATATATATAAATATTGTTGGGAATAGGTCATTGTATTCATGCAATAAATATGTTATTCTTTCTACTGTTTGTTCATCCCAATAGTCTCTAATACTTGCCATTTTATGGTTATCAGTTGTCCCAATGTTGACATTCTTCACTTTGATTAGTGAAAAAAATACTTCTTATTCCAGAGATGGACCTTCCACCTCTCTTTCTCCCTCAATTTCTCTAATTTGAATATTGTGCAGGTCATCCTCACCTGGTACTTCTTCTTCCACATGATAGCATGACAATAACTATTTGACTATCTGTATGTTCTGTTGTGGGTACTATGTCATGAGTTCAACCTTCGTTTCATCAATAAATATCACCTCTCTTATTTGTTTTAGTGTTGAATCAATCTTGGGGTTCTCATGTTCAAATTAGAAGGTTACTATACCAGTTATATGGGATTCCTGTAATTTTTTCCATTCAGTATTACCTCTCCACATCTCCTGGTCTACATACTAGTTTTATGGGATTCCTTCGATTGTGTGGGTGTCATCCTGCATTGTGTCATGCACTTCTCCAAGTGATATTTTGGTGTCCCTTTCCCATCATACCTATGCATTTTATTGTTGTCATGTTCTGTGCCGAATCTAATGCGCAGTAACCTCTTACATTGGTACCAGTCCTGAATTGTTTCTTTATGCGTACCCCACCATATTGAAGGTGTAGCCTTGAGTGAAATGTATAGGGAGAAGAACCTCTATTTTTCTCCTACTTCCTCTTCATATTGTAACAAAAATTCTTTTAAATTATTTACCCCATGAAAACTGGGAGGTTCCCTTATCTTTTTGTCAAACCATCTTATTGTGTGGTCTATTCTTGCACACCTTCTTATGGAGACTTCATGTAATATCTACTACCAATTATCCAAACTTGTATCTGAGTCAGAACCACATGATGTGATGCTTCTCCATCTGATTACCCCATTTGCAGTTGGTTTGACATAATATTCTTGTCGCACGATGGTTCTATACAATTGGTTTATTTCTTCCAGATCTAGACAGGTGGGTTCTACAAACCTTTCTCCTTCTGATGGATTTAATGGCACAATGAATTTGTATTCTCCTGATTCAAATGTCATTTTTCTTTTCTTCAAGTTGATTATGGCATGGTTATGAAATTCCCAATCCAATCCAAGCAATAATGGATATGGTGTTATTCCATCTACTATTTCTATCACTTCAAAGTATGCCTTAGTGCGCACTCCATCCAAATCTACTATCGCACCCTTAATCCTTCCAATTGGTAGAACTCTTTGTTGATTTGATAACTTCAACTAGACATGTGAATAGCCTAGTGTGGGCTCTTCCATACACTTCCATTGTCTTCTTGGGTAACACATTTACCTCAAAGCTTAAGTCCAATATAATATCCCACATATTGAAATCTCCAATGTTGGCATTCAGTCTGAATTATCTGCTTGTCCTCCTTCTTGTATGGAGGTGATTGACTATTTTCTGCTCTAATTTCCCCTCTAACTCTATGTTACATCTTTCTAACATATTTTTCAAAATTTGAACAGATGATGGATCATTTAGTAGCTTAACACAAGATTGCAGAAAATTCCTTATGGTGTTTTCTTTCCCTAATGGTTGTGATTCATTGGTGTGGTCCATTGATGAAGGCATATCGTACATTGGTACATTCTGAGTATGTTGCGTAGTTGATGTAGATGTAACATCTTGTTTGAGGAACTCTTGCCTAGCCTCTTAGAATGTCTCATTTTCTTTCCGTGCATAAAACTACTTCTGTGTTTCATTATTTTTCTTCACCCATTGGTGTTGTGTTGGATATTTTCTGACTACGTCAGTTCCTGTCTTAGCACCTCCTCGTGTGACTATGTTGATATTTCTTCCATCATCTCTAGATTTTTTATAAATACAATGAATATTTGGGTTGTTCTGATTTCACTTTTCTTGGATCTTTCCCAATAATGTCAGATAATATTCTATGTCATGGTCAGTTGCGCGACAATGCATACATGTCGCTCATGGAAGTGGAAATTCCCTTGCATAATGTCCTGGCTGTTGGAAGTTGTGGCACACTACTGAACCTCTACCTCTTCCAAATCCTCCTCTACCTTGTCCTCCACATCTGTAGTTAGTTAGATCTCTTCGTGGTGCATGTAGGAAAGAATCATTCAATTTCCTCATATCTACGCAAATCCTTATCCCCCCCTGTTTCTTCTCTTGAACTACCATAGGCTTTATCCATTTAGATTCCTCTACTGGTTTTATGATACCAGCTTCCAACATTCTATCAATTTCTTCTTTCACTTTCTTCTTATATATTAGAGTTAGTCTACATAGGATTTGTTTGAATGATCTAGCTTCAGGTTTGGTAGGTATCTTCATCTCTCCTAGATCTCCTTCTATTCCTTTCATCTTTGTAAATGTTGTTGGGAATAGGCCACTGTATCCATGCAATAACTATGTTATTCTTTCTATTGTTTTTTCATCCTAATAGTCTTTAATACTTGTAATTTTAGGGTTATCAATTGTCCCAATGTTGAAACTATTCACTTTTATTGGTGCATCAAATACTTCGTATTCCATATATGGACGTTCCATCTTTCTTTCTCCCTCAATTTCTCTAATTTGAATATTGTGCGGGTCATCCTCACCTGGTACTTATTCTTCCACATGATAGCATGACAATAATACTTTGGCTGTTTGTTTTCTCTGTTGTTGGTACTATGTCATGATTTCAACCTTTGTTTCATCAATAAACCCCTCTTATATGTTTTAGTGTTGAATCAATCTTGGGGTTCTCATGTTCAAATGAGAAGGTTACTATAAAATTATACTGTAATGTTGTCCATTCAATAGTACCTCTGTGCATCTCCTAGTCTGCGTACCAGTTTTCTGGGATTCCTTTGATTGTGTGGATGAAATGATGAGGACATTATTCTGGTGGTGTCATCCTCCATTGTGTCATGAACTTCTCCAATTGTTATGTTGGTGTCCCTTTCCCATCATACCTTTGCATTTTATTGTTGTATTGTTCAACGTCGAATCTAATGCGCAGTAACCTCTTACATTGGTACCAGTCCTGAATTGTTTCTTTATGCACACCCCACCATATTTTAGGTGTAGACTTGAGTGAAATGTCCAGGGATAAGAGCCTCTGGTTTTCTCCTACTTCCTCTTCACGTTGTAACATAAATTCTTCTAAATCATTTACCCCATGAAAACTAGGATGTTACCTTATCTCTGTGCCAACCTATCTTATTGCGCGGTCTATTCTTGCACACCTTCTTGTGGAGACTTCATGTAATATATACTACCAATTCTCCAAACATGTATTTGAGTCAGAATCACATGATGCGATGATTCTCCATATGAGTACCCCATATATAGTTGGGTTGTAATAATCTTCTTCTTGTGCAGTGGTTCTGTACAATTGGTTTACTTTTTCTAGATCTAGACAGGTGGGTTCTACAAATATTTCTCCTTCTGATGGATTTAATGGCACAATGAATTTGGATTCTCCTGATTCGAATGTCGTTTTTCTTTTCTTCAAGTTGATTATGGCCTAGTTATCAAATTACCAATGCAATCCAAGCAATGATGGATATGGTGTTGTGCAATCTACTATTTATATCACTTCAAAGTCCACCTTAGTGCGCACTCCATCCAAATATGTTATCGCACCCTTAATCCTTCCAATTGGTAGAACTCTATGTTGATTTGCTAAGTTCAACTAGAAAGGTGAATATCCTAGTTTAGGCTCTCCCATACACTTCCATGTATTCTTGGGTAACATATTTACCTCAAAGCCTAAGTCTAGTATAATATCCCACATATTGAAATCTCCAATGTTGGCATTTAGTCTAAATTCTTTACCTGTCCTCCTTCTTGTATGGAGGTGATTGATTATTTTCTGCTCTAATTTCCCCTCTACCTCTATGTTACATCTTTCTAACATACTTTGAAAAAATTGAATAGATGATGGATCATTCAGTATCTTAACACAAGATTGAATAAAAGTATTTATGGTGCTTACTTTCCCTAATGGTTGTGCTTCATTGGTGTGGTCCATTGATGAAGGAATCTTGTACATTGGTACATTCTAGGTATGTTGCATAGCTTATGTAGACACAACATATTTTTTGAGGAACTCCTGTCTTGCCTCCTTGAATGTCTCCTTCTCTTTCCATGCATCAAACTGCTTCTATGTTTCATTATTTTTCTTCACCCATTGGAGTTGTGCTGGATATTTTCTCATTGTTTCAGTTCTTATCTTAGAACCTAATCATGTGACAATGTTGATATTTCATCCATCATCGCTGGCTTCTGCATAAATACATTGAACATTCTAGTTTTTTTTTTATTTCTCTTATCGTGGATCTTTCCCAATAATGTTAGAGAGTCTTCTGTGTCATGGTTTGTTGCACAACAGTACATACATGTCACTGGTAGAAGTGGACATTCCCTTGCATAATGTCCTAGTTGTTGGCAGTTGTGGCACACTACTAGACCTGTACCTCTTCCAAATCCTCCTATACCTCATCCTCCACCTTTGTAGCCAGTTAGATCTCCTCGCAGTGCATTGTACTAAGGCACCTAATTATACTGTGTGGGGTTATATTGTGGTTGCACATTGTTATATTGTGGTTGTGTAGTGTTATATTGTTGTTGTGAAATGTTGTATGGTGGTGGTACTTGGTTGAATTGTGGTGAAACTTTCTCTATCATCATTTCTATATGCACCCTATAGGTATCTGAAGTTCTTTCCCTCATCAACTCCATTTCCCTAAAATCTTTATCATCATGGCCCACTGACTTGCAAAAATTGCAATATGAACTATTGGGTATTGTATGGTACTTATGCATCATTGGACAATGATATGGATCATACCCATGATTTTTACAGATCTCTCACCATGGTCCTCCTATTGGAAAATGTTTTGGTACTCCTGTTTTCATGTACTGCATGAAAGTAGGACATTCATTCTTATGGTGTCCTTCTATCCTGCATGTGGTACACCATACAACTTCTCTTTTCTCTTTTCCCTTATTTTCGTTCATTTGAAATGTGAGGTTCTTCAGATCCTCCTTTAGCTCTTCTATTGCTAGACATGTCTTCTGATATAGCTTCTCTTCAAGATGTAAGGCCTCCTATAGATCCTCGTCCTGAGTTTGAAACTTTTCTTGTCTCAATGGGTATTTAAAATGTGGTGACAATGAATTCAAAAAGAGTTGTCTATATTTCATGTCAATCATGACATAATTCAACTTACCTTTAAGACGCTTAAAACTATGATCGATCTCTCAAACATAATCATCTATTTTCTTTCTGATTTCATTCATCTCGTTSATGTACTGATATTTTGAGCTAGGATTTTGAAATTCATTGATCATTAGCTTCTTCACATCTGCAATCGTCCTTGTTGTTCCTGGTGGACTGTTGACAACTAGGATCATGTACCCGTCTAGTGTGCAGTCTGTTAGCATGATATCTAACTACGCAAGATTTATATCCTCATCTGTRATATTATTTTCTTCCCTGATATTCTCACATATGAACAAATTCTTTTTAGGGTCCTCAGATGCCTCACCCAATAATTMTGGTAACCTAATGGTGGGATCATGTCTTGCCATCTTGAATTGTGATGAAATACTACCTACACACGATGTAGATATTTGACTACTACTTCATGAACTGGMTCCTCCTGTAGTTTCTCCTTTTTTGGATGTACTTCCTGCTATATTTCTTCCACTAAAATTCGGTTTTCTAAATGGTCATGTTCCTTTTGGTGTATTAGTCACACATGGGGTTATGGGTTCCACACTCACATTGACATGGATAAGAGTTCCTCCTTTAATTCCTATCCTTGGACCTCCTGTATTTATTTCATATGTTGTGCACATGATTTCCTTAATCTTCTTCACAACTTGAATATCCTCTACCTCTTCCTCAACACTTTCTAATCGCTCTCTATCAGCTATGGCTCTCTTATTATTATTCATCTTATATTGGTAGGGTACTCCACTGCACGTCTTTCTAGTTGTTGTCATTATCTTCTTTATCTTATCTTCATCCATCATGATTGGGTCCATGTCCTCCTTCTTCTTTACCTTATCCATCTCTTCCTCCATTTTTCCACCTCTTGTCAGTGCTTCCCCCCTTCCCCCATGCACATAGGGAAGTTTTAGCTGTTTGATTCCATATTCATCACACCATTGTTATACAGTAACATCTTGATTGAAGTATACAATGATATGATATACCTACCTCTAGGTCCTTTTAGAAACTCCTGCTCTGCTGCACTATAATACTTAGCGGTATCTACTAGAAATTTTGTGATAAACCCTACAACAATATTGTCTAACTAGAAATCTAATTCGCACATGAATTTGTTGTTAACTTGTTGTAACAGTGTGATATTCATAGGATTCCACTCAATTTGTTTGATTCGATTTATAGGGTGGTTGTCTATTAGCCTCAATATCCACTCATGTAACAAATGTGAGAAATCACAGAAAAATACCTCATGTAGGTCGCTAAACACGTACTTGTCCAGATATTTGAACAGTGTTAATTTAGTGTTCCTTTTATCTTTTTGTGCAAAATCAAGCTCCTTTGTTTTCAACCATCTTTCAACTCCACCTTAATTGGATTCCATGATCTAAAAATTCCCTTTTTATACCTTCATTGTCCACATGATTCTTCTATAGATCTCATTCACTCAATCCCATGTAGTTCCAACCAACAACAAAACCATTTGCTGGCTATTAATCTCTCATATCTACTTCTTGGGCTGACCCAGGTTCAGATATGAATAGGTTTCCAACAAAACCCTCCAAAACTATCGGCCCTCTTGGTAAACTAGAAGGAAACACAACACACAAAGTGTATTGCGTAGTCTCACCAGAGATAGTTCTATGGGGGAATGAAATGCTCATGTGCTTGTAGTCTAGGAAAGAGTGGGGATCTGGGATTGTAATTGATCTTTCTCATACCTTAAATTGGTTACTCAATCTCTTATTATTAAGATCCACTCATGTGTTAAACACTTGCATACAATCTAATATATAGAGCTAACCAAATATGTGTAAATCAATCATTAACACGAATTAAATATGATCAACCATTAACAAAAGGTAAACAAACATTTAATCATCACACACTACACAGGTTTTATCGTGGTTCACCCCCTCCTAGGATATGTCCACAAAGATCTGACTTATTAAGCTCTTTTATTTATATTTTCTGCAAACTATTACGTTGCACACACTATATATCTCTTCATACAATCATGAGAAATTCTCCTCAAACTCTATGAGGCAGAATAGATCACAACAGGCTCCTCATCATGTGATATAACCCTCAATATCTTACCACTTTGTTCTTCTACAACTCAACAACTTAGAAAAAGGTATCACAATTATTTCTTTCAATTCAGAGCTAATTTGGAGCACACTTCGAACTAGCAAAAACCACTTGAAAACCCCGACCTAGACCCCCTAGGTTCTTATTTATACTAGTTTACAATTTTACCAGCCGTTATAATCTCTTACCAAAACCCTAACCCTAACATGGTTAGGTTTTCATGCTTGCACACCTTGCATGTTTTCCTCTTTTGCATGTGGATTTCCCTCACACGTGATGCTTTTCCTACTAGTTTTTCTTCTCCAAAATTAGGTTTTACCCTCCAAAAATGGGTATTTCCTCAAAATAGGCCTATGCTCAACACAAATTTATTATGGATTGTAATATTCTCATGAGAAACTAGGTCGTCCAATTGGGTCTCCATTACTCTAATTATGGGAATTATAATGTATTTCGGCCATCACAGATTCTCCTCTAACCCCACACATTAGGGGGAATCTGTTATAGAAATATGTTTATCACCCCATGCAACTTGCTCAGAAGGCCTTTTCCATTTCCCTATGTATATTTGAAGTCCCCTTTTGCACTTCCCACAGCTAAAAATCGTAGTTTTCCACATATACACACCATATCAGTTATACAACATACGTATACATAGGATGCACCATTATAGCCCATGTACATCGGGATTTTTTCCCAAAAATTAAAAATTGTGTTGGGTTTCCATGTCACGTCATGAGATCCAAGATCCTTCACCTTCCATGTATTGGAAATGTTCCGACTCGACCCTTCAATTCCATTTGAAGACTATAAATGGGACATAGACAAGCTGTGGAAAGAGGAGAAGAATTCAACTTTTGAGAGGAAAGTTACTCTGGAGAAATTATTCACTTCATATTGAGTATGCATCCCTTTGTATTTTTAAGTCTAAACACATTGTTCATCCCCCAAGATCTTCCCTATTTGATGGAGAATCTCATTGTATTTCTTATATGATCTTGCCTTTGATGGAGGATTGAAGTGGTGGAGGCCCAACTGGAAGGGACTTAGATTCTTGGTTCTGAGACATGCCGACATGGAATTTTGTGATTCATACACTTCTGTTGATCATATTTTAATATAAATACTCTTTTCTCGTCCAATTAATGTCTTGCAAATATTTGAATTGTTATTCCATGGGAATATTTGCTATGAATATTGATGGATTATGCTATTATATGTGCTAAATTTATATATTATCACCATATTCTTGTGTATATTGGTTGTTGAGGACAAGTTGTAGGTATATAGCTTTGAGTCGAGTGCTCAACGGTGGTCTTCATCGAACATACAGATGATTTAGGATCTTTATCATGTCTTGTTAGCATCTTTGTTTATATAACATACTTGAGATTAGAGATAATTTTTGCAGTCATTCCATCTATTATGGTTTACCCCATGCCATAGAGTGATTTTCTTGATAACATGGTATTGAAATCCAAATTTGAAATCGACAAAGTTTTTTCTAAATTCTTCAAACAGTTCAAAGGAGTTTCTTCTAACTTCTCTGAATATTTCAGAGGATTTTCTTCTAACTTCAGTGAACATTTTGAAGGAGTTTCTTCTAAATTATTCGAACAGTTCGGAGCAGTTTCTTATAACTAGTATGAATATCTAGAAGGAGTTACTTTCTTCTTCCCTGATATGCAATGATATCACATAATTTAGAGAAAACTCCTCTGATGTATTCAGACGGGTTAACTCTAAATCCTTCGAACAAATCAGAGGAGTTCCTCTCATTTCTTCCAATATTATCGGAAAACTTCATATCCAACCCTCCAACCACACCAACCCCTCCTAGAACATTTAATGCCAAAATGGCCTTTTGGATATATAAATAGAATAAGGTCGAGTCCTTGTTACTGATTGATATTTGAGTTATATAGAGCCATATGGACAAAATGCATCGAGCTACCTCGTTCAATATTTCCACCTATCCCTATTCAACACATGGCATCAGGTTCTAGGTAATGGTGTATTTCTTTCTTTGTGTTTCAAGGTTAGGGTTAGGTCCCTTTTGATTTCTTATCTTTTTCTTTGTTTCTCTCTTCGATGCCCTAGTTGGATAGTTTTCTTCCCCTCCCTCGCCACCTCACCTTTCACTAATTCATTAACCAGTGCACATTCAACACTGTTTTTTTTTCATTAAATCAACTCTTCTTTCCATCTTAACAATCGATCTATTCAAACCCTAAAGTTTACCCTTGCAAGAATAGGCTTCAATCAGAATGGTTCCAAGGAACTCCCCCAACCTTTAAAACCTTTCTCTATAACTCCCTAAATCTCCATACTTCACTCACAAAAAAGCCCTAATTTTAAAAAATGATCGGAAACTTTCAAAATAACTTCTACGAACACATCAAAGGAGTTATTACTAACTCCTTTGATGTGTTTGGGAGAGTTAAAATATTTTTCTCCATGCAACTCAGAATACTTGAAAACAAATGTTCTGACTATATCAGAGGACTTACTTTCAACTCCTCTGATATGATCGAAGGATTTCTTTCAAGTGCTATGATATTTACTATGATACTTATGGTGAACCATTCCAATAAATTATTAGAGAAGTCGAGACTAAGTTCTCCGACCTCATCGGACGAGTTTCTACAAACTCCCCTAATGTGATTGAAGGAGTTATCCATAACTCTTATGATCGTCACTCTTTTAACCTTTTTTTTCAGTTTATCAAAGAACTTAATAATAACTTCTCCGATATGTATCAGAGAAGTTAGTCCCTCGACCTCTAATTTGGCCTTTCAATCCTAACATCTAACCTTCCTCCTCCAAATTTTTACCAAGGTCCTTAAGCATTGTCTACTTTAAATATTTTTAGCTGCATTTAAAGTGGTACATTACATCTTGTTATATGTCCTAAAATTATCTTTTTGGCAGCTACAAACACATCACCGAGGAAGAATATGACATGAAAAGTATATGTAGTTGAGCCCTCTAGAAAATCCCATCAAGAAAAACAGGTTGAAATATTCAAGGCTATATATGAAAATACAGTCATACTTTTAGAAAAGGATAGATGATATAACCCTAAATTTTCCTATACATGCATACATGGCCTTGGCCCTCTTGCATTTTTTTCCAAAGCATTGTTGAAAATCTCTTCTTAAAAAACCAATTTTTATAATATGTATGTGCCCTAGACCATTACTTCCCACGTACATATGATTGTTGCACCACTACAGATCACGTAAATACACATGTTGCACCATCAAATCCCGCGTATACTTGAAAAAGTTGCAAAAAATAAAAAGTTGCAAGGAATTCGTTGAAATTGATGGGATATTGGAGGTTTCCCAAGTAATCCACCTGATATAGCCCATCACCCAACCAAATAACCATCCTTTTGGCATATAATAGGAGGCGTTGGGGTCTCATTTCATACCTAAGCATAAGAACAATGAAACTCTTCCCGATTTCACTTCCCCTCCTTGCCCAAGATATTGCTACATATTGTGAGAAATTGCCTCAACATTCCCTCATTAGCCCCTTCTTCCTCCATTTAATCCATTCACTTTCATAGAAGAGATCATAAGGTTGAGAGGAGAAGTTCATACAAGGCAAACTTGGAGTATGGTGAAGAGGAGCCCAGACTAGGTTCACAGAATGATAGCCAACTTAGATTGTAAAGGTACAATCTTCAGGTTATGAATAAAATAATTACATTTTCCTGTCCCAAATGATGGTATCTTGAATACTTTTTTTGGTTTATTCTTGACATTCTAACATCTAACCCTAACTTATATATGGAATAGCATGCTTGTCATTCTCTATTTTTCAATCTTTGAATGAAGGTCATCCCTGGGAGGAGACGTGCAGTCAGTGGAACTTCCAAGCGCAAGGCGATCATCACCAGACGTGGGATTATAGGTATAGTTAACCAATCTCCTTTATATTTGCTTTCTTTATATTAGTTTTTGTATGTTTGGGGTAGTATAGAGAATTAATTAGCTTTTAGACAGTTATTTTCTCTGCCAACATTATGAACCCTAGTGTAGTTAAATGGGGGTTATTTCCTGCTAGCAGAACTGGCGACCATACTCGAGATAACCTCTTGATAATGGGGTTTTTTTAAGTTCTTGATTTCTTGAAACATAAGCCTCGTGTAGTCAAGCGAAACTACGTTTTAGGTTTTCTTTACAAGATCTTGAAAAATTTAGTTAAAGAAATGTTGGTTACAAAGGCTTAGTTATACAACTTTTGTTTTGGATTAGAAGTAATTTTTCTTTCAAGTTTCGTATTTTCTCCTCTTTTTTGTCTCTTATAATATCATTAGTTTCACCACCATATCCCGTGGGTAAATCAAGCCATTAAAAAGAATTCTTAATCTAAAATAAACTAGATTTTTTCTGTTTGTAGGGTCAACCAACTAGTTTAGGGTTAGGGCCTTGAATTAGGTTGGAGAGGAAACTCTTCAAGTTCATTAAACAAACATTGGAGTATGAGTTAGGGTGTTTTTAAGTCGAGTGTCCTAAAATTTATCTGGGACCCCCGTCTTACAGAGGGGATAAACACAAGGGCACGTGACGAAAGGAAGCAGAGATAACCCTTCCAAATTCAGACTCAACGTAGTGGGGAACACATATTGAGGATCTGTCTTANATTTTTTCTGTTTGTAGGGTCAACCAACTAGTTTAGGGTTAGGGCCTTGAATTAGGTTGGAGAGGAAACTCTTCAAGTTCATTAAACAAACATTGGAGTCTGAGTTAGGGTGTTTTTAAGTCGAGTGTCCTAAAATTTATCTGGGACCCCCGTCTAACAGAGGGGATAAACACAAGGGCACGTGACGAAAGGAAGCAGAGATAACCCTTCCAAATTCAGACTCAACGTAGTGGGGAACACATATTGAGGATCTGTCTTAGGAGTAATAACGACTACATTTTCCTACGGAACTTTGTGGACCTCGAATATGTTCGATATCCTCTATTTTCTTTCGGACCACTTTATCTTGATACCCTCGATAGGTTTCAGACTTGTTATCTTTCTCATTGCGATCCGCTCGATTGTCGACTACACCCGCCCGGTTACTGACTGGGAGATGGAAACTTAGTTTCCCATATTATAGGGAATTACATAGGTGACTGTGGGGGTATATCATTGTACCTAGGGCAGACATCAGGTCACGCTTTGCATAGTATACCCAGATGATGCTTCTGTGTTCGAGTTTCACTTACACCGGTTAGTTTCTCTAGTGTTGATTGGTGTAACTATTCTTCCTACTAGATAGTTGACTAGTTGACTTGTCTTATAGGAACTTTTTTATTGTGTGCTTGGTGTTTAAATGCTAGTTAATCCTTACTGTGTCGATTGGTCATTTCACAAAGTGGAAGATCAAGAGCTCCATCGGTCGCAAAGGATTCAGGGCATACCTCTGGTTACATTGGAGCCACCTCCTCCACCATTACGACGAATACTTGACCAACACGGTCGTTCGAAGCAACCCGGCCGCAAGAACCTATGCCCAAGCTTGCTCTGTGAGGATACTATTCAACTCCTAAGGAACCTATTGTTTTTTACCTTGGAGTGGAACCTCTCGAGAAAGACGACCCTCTGATCACTGACTTTTCGGCATCGATATTAGTACAAGTTGTCCCTCCTGAGGTGACACCTTCTGAACGCCAGTTATTTTTACAGGAAACAATGGAAGGAAATGTTGCTACTTCATCCGAGAGTCCTCATACTCTCATTTCAGATATTAGCACAAGGGGCATCTTTCCTCCTAACCCACCTTCACTAGTCCGGACCATAGTGGTATTGACTCCCTCTACCTGGGGTAGTGGTCTGATACCTTCATTGGCAACGACCACTACTCTTTTTACAAAAATCACGATGGGCTCTCCATTCTCATATGGGATGCCCAAATTTGATTCAAACTCAGTCCTTACCTACTCCACCTTAAATACCATGGGTCTAGGGGAAGGGAGCTCAAACGCTCCCATGCAAGGGTCTACCGGGGGCAATTAATTCCCCTTTAATGCTATCCCTTACGATGGGGGTCATATACCTCCTCCTCCCCCCTCGCATGGTAATGCTTTCAAACAACCTATTGGGTCGAGTGATAACTACAACTTGTTTGAATTAAACAACTTAGGACCTTGATCTTACACAACGTTGGAGGGATCTATGATGTTCTCTTTGTTCTGTGCATTTGGGAACAACGCTTTTTCTTTGGCTGCCATATCGGCTGGGGGAAACCCTGGTTTTGGGCAACAAATCCCCGTGCAAGGTACTATTCCTACACAGGGAGTGACTAAAAAAGTTTTCTCCTCTCATGGAATTTGGAATCCTTGGCATCAGTTCCTTCACAAGGGATGTTGGTTAGGAGAAACCCCTTCCATAATAAATGGAACCCCAGGCAGGGCTCCATACCTATGTCCTTTGGATCGGTTGGGGGCATCCCCTTCCAAAATCCTTGGAACACCATGTAGGGATCAATCCCCACCCAATGCACGCCATCCAATTATGGGAGTCAGTCAATGATATCCCAACAAATGCATCTTCCATACGCTGGTCAAGGCCACAGTTTTTACCAGAACCCTGGCCACGAGTCCAAATTTTCGTGGCAAACTAGTGCCAGTCAAAATCCAAGACCCCTTTTTCCTGTACATAGTACTCAACCTAAAATTCCATTTCTAGCAATGCTACATTTTCCAGACTTGTCGATATTGCTTAAAAACCCAATTTTTCATGATCCACGTTGGCCCCCCATGCCGACTAAGTTTCCATCAGATATTCCAAAATTTGAAGGCAAGCTTGGCGAACATCCATGTGATCACGTGACAACCTTTCACTTATAATGCTCGTCAAAATCACTCTGAGACAACTCCATCTAGTTGCACCTTTTTCAACAAACTCTTATCGGGGGTGCCGCAAAATGCTATATTGAGCTCGACCGCTCAAGGTATTCTTACTTTAATGAATTGGCGATGGATTTCCTGAAGCATTTATAGTTACCCATGAGATACGATTTCAGCACTGAATTGTTGGCCAACTTTGAGCAGACCAAGGCCACCTATATCTTCGATCACATATGAGAATGAAAGTGTCAAAAAATCTTGATTAAGGTTCAGGTACCTCCAGATTTATTGCTAGAATGGTTTCTGAAGTATTTGGTGCCTTGCATCTCCAAGGACGTAGAAACTTCTGGAGTGTTTTTAGAGGAGGAGGTGATAATGAGAGCGCAACATCTTGAACTGTTCTACTCTCAGTGTGGGATGATCTATGGGATTTTTCTGGATGCACCATGGTCTATCCTTGACAAAGCCAAGTAAAAGTTTGGACCCCATGTTGATTTTATTGTGGGCTCAACACAAGGAAACTCCACTAATCTGTTGTCAAATAATTTGCAACAATTGTCGATACAGTAGGTTGTGGCTAGACAGACCTTGAGTTCGGCTACTTTCTCTACCCAAATGTTGGACATACACAGTGTGCAGTTGACAAACCCTAAGGCCAACCAACATCTTGAGGGAAAGAAGAAACAACAGAACAAGAAGGGTAAAGGAGACAAAAAGGATAATAACAATGTTGGCGGGGGAAAAACGGAGAAGAGGAATTTGAAATATCCATGTAACCTTTGCATGAAAGACCACCTAACTCATTTTTTCCCTTGACTTGTGAAAGATCAGAATCTATTGCCACAAAAATAACCTATTGTGCTGATGAACCCATTTACACATGGGCAAAACATGGCTCAAGCTTCGGCATCCTCGAGCGCAGAAGTGGGTAGTCAGAGGCCCTACACGTCTACCAGTAATAACCTAGCTGCAAATGTTTACATGATGAAAGTTGAGGCTCATATAGCGACTAGGTCCCGAGATTACGAAATGTCGGAATCTTCCGAAAAGGGAAAAGAAGCCACAAACCCACTGTTTCCTCTCTAGATTGAGAAGACGGCAGGCGAAACAATGACACACATCCTGAAATGGGCGTTGAAGAAAGATTCTCATAATCTGAATGTGAGGGCTACCCAGAACTACTTTGTTGTGGTAGATTTTTCACAAACCCCTTATGCAATGTCTGCTTTGGAGGTCCTCCAAAGTTTCCCTTCGTAGAGAAAGGATTTTTTATCCACCTTGGGATCAACACAAACTTGTAACCTGGGAGCGATCTCTCTTGATCTAACCGACTTGAAACCTCGTCTTCCTTACCAAGTTACATTTCAGATAGTAGTGGCTTACACCATGAAATATTTTACTCGGAATATATTTCATACTTTGGTTGACAAGGGCACCTCTACTTGTGTGATGTCATTGGCATTTTGGAAGGCCATTGGCCAACCCAATTTGTCTTTGTTGCCTACATTTCTTATGGCGTTCAAAGATCGGTCGGTCAGACCACATTGAATCATTTCTTCTTTCCTTGTACAGTTAGGAGGAAAGAATGTGTGCATCGAAGTTGAAGTGGTCGATGTGCCTCTCTACTACAACCTTTTGTTAGGGAGGAGTTGGACCTATGCAATGAATGCAATGGTTGATACATTTTTTTGGCTCTTGTTATTTCTGCACAAGGGTCGAATTGTGTCCATTGACCAATTGTCCTTTTCCCATCCTGACCCTTCATCAGGGGCTTCCACGGTCCTGATGATTGATAATCCTCATCCCGACACCATTAACTTAGGGGTTCGTTTGTGTCCATTATTGATGGGTACTTTTCATTACTCACCACCTTCAGGAAATGTCAAGCTTATATTGGCATCCCCGACCAGCCTAGGGATGAAATATTTTAAGTGTCATCATTTCGAACGACTTACTTTCATGATCCCTGAACTCTTCCTTCCCCATAAAATTTTATGGAAGGGACATGGCATCCTGGCATGGTCATGCCCTTGTTCATGGCTGAAGTTGCATACAACATTGTCCAACAAGCTTCAGACGACCCCTATCCGAATCCAGAAAAGGAGTTAGATCCAGTTCTCAAGACTATTTGGGATCAAGGTTCTCTTGCCACTACAGATCCTTTAGACCTAGTCTTTCCTTCTAACAAGGTGATTTTTGAGGCATTGATTGGTTAAGACATACCCTGGGATGATCTTCATCATAGACCGTAATTTCTTCCAGATTTAATGAGAATAGAGGTGGGCCAAATTGTTTTGACCATGAATGGAGATAGGTCTTGTCCTATTAATCCTCTGGCTATGCACGCAATTTATGTCGAGGGTAATATTGCGAGTATTGCTGAAACAATTCCCATAGATATATCTAGAATTGTTGGCATTGTGGAGAATTTTTTCGTTAGAGAAGAATCCTCCCCCGAAGAGATTCAAATTTATACAGATTTATTTAAGGAATTTTGCGATGTTTTTTCCTGGTCTTACGAGGAAATGCCAGGCATAGACCCAAGAATTGTCAAACATGAAATAACAAATTATCCTGACACCGATTCTTTCCGACAGAAGCTTCGTCTAGTTAATCCTCGAAAAGCGGCAGTAATTAAGGATGAATTAGAGAAACATCTTAAAGTCATCTTTATCTATCCCGTCCAACTGACAGAATGGGTGTCAAACCCCGTTCCAGTTAACAAGAAACATGGTACGATTTGTGTGTGCATGGAATTTCGTGACTTGAAAAAGGCCTATCCGAAAGATAATTTTCCCACCCCATGCATCGATCAGATTGTCTATGAATGCACTAGATATGAGGTATTTTCATTCATGGATGGTTTTTCGGGATATAACCAGATTCAAATCAAACTCGAAGATGAACATAAAACAACTTTTATTTGTCCTCGGGGCACGTTCACGTATCGTAATATGCCTTTTGGCCTGAAGAATGTTAGATCCACTTTTCAACGGGCCATGTCATTTTCTTTTCACGACCTTAGACATATATTCGATCCATATATTGATGATCTAGCATCACACTCTCGCAAGAGATCTGATCATCTTGGAAACCTTCGACTAATGTTTAAATAATGTCGCAACTATCGAATTCACTTGAATCTTAACATATGCATTTTTTGTGTGACATCAGGTCTTCTCTTAGGTTTCATTGTTTTAACAATAGGGATCATGGTCGATACTCTCAAGGTTGAGGCGATATTTCAGTTTCCTCCCATGTGCACAATACCCCAGCTTCAGAGATTACAGGGGAAAGTGAACTTTCTTCGGAGTTTTTTTGTGAATTATGTCGAGATCACTAAAGGGTTTATGCGTCTGTTGAAAAGGGAGTCCCATTATGTTGGGATGAAACCTCTCAACACTCTTTTGAAGCATTGAAACATGCACTTACATCTTCCCCTCTGCTCTGGCCCCCTAATTGTAACAAAGATTTATTATTGTATTTGGCTACGACAGAGATGACCATTAGCATGGTTTGGGTAGAAGAGGATGACCTGCTCAAGGAGGATGTTATTTATTACCTTATCCAAGGCCTATTTGGGATGAAATGAACTATTCTCATGTTGATAAGCTTTCTTTGGCAACATTACATGCTTTCCAGCCGTTCTTTCATTACATTTTCCTTTGCAAGACCACCGTCATTGCCATTGTGAACCCTTTCCAATATGTGTTGACATGATGGGTCATTGGCGGAAAAATCAGTAGATGGATTATAATCCTCTAGTAATTTGACTTGGATTTTGTTTCCACGAAATCCAAAAATTCATTGGTCTTTGTCAAACTTATTTTGGAACTTCTGGTCGACTCTAGTGATATGATGCCTAGAGAATTGCCTATTAAAGGATATTTTTTTCTAATCGTGTCTTCGGACTCCTGGTATGGAAATATACTTTTCTATCTCCAAAATTTGAAGTTCCCCACTTCTGCTTCCCACGATGAGCATCGATGAATTCACCATCAGGCACAAAACTATCTCATAGTCGATGACACTTTGTATCGTCGAGGTGTATATTGCATTGTTCATCGATGTCGTATCCATTAAGAAGAAAAGCTTGTTTTGAATGACTGCCACACTGGAGCATGCGGTGGTATTTTTTCTTGGTTGGAAACAACCGAATATATTCTACATTCTGGTTACTTCTGGCCTATGTTAATCAAAGATTGCCTTAAGGTGGTCAAGAAGTGCCACCAGTGTCAGATCTTCTCTCGAAAGATGTTGACACATCCTACTCCTATGTTTCCTATCATTGATGTTGTTCCTTTCACCAAGTGGGGCATTGATTTCACTACATGTCACCCAGACTCATCCATGGGGCATCGTTATATCATCGTAGCAGTAGAATACTTCACAAAGTGGGTCAAGGCTATGCAAACATTTAACAATGATGGAGAAACAATGAATCTTTTCATTTTTAACCAGATAGTAGCAAGGTTCATCATCTCGAAGGATATTGTCACTAACCATGGAAGTCACTTCCAAAACAAAATGATGACCGAATTAAGATCAAATCTTGGATTGAGGCAAGAAAATTCATCACCTTATTACCCACAAGAGAATGGTCAGGTTGAAGTTGTGAATAAGTCCCTCAAGACTATTCTACATCAGACGATCAATTCTTCCAAGTCGAATTTTCCTTTGATGTTGTATTTGGCGTTGTGGGCCTACTGAATGTCTATGAATATTGCCATCAGTTTCTTACCTTTTCAACTCATATACAAGCTGGAAGCAGTCTTACCTATTGAGTGTCAGATCCCTTCTCTAAATTTGGCAGTAAAATTACTTCCAAACACTTCACTGCTTGAGGAATGCCTACTATTTCTCAAGCATCTTGATGAGCAACGTCCTAATGCAACCTCGACTAATGAGGCTCATAAGAAATGATTCAAGTGTCAGTACGATCTGTCCATTCATCCTCAAAAATTTTCCAAAGGCGATCTTGTCCTAGTCTACGATTAAGACAAAGATCCCTTGGGGGAAAGCAAGTTCAAACCCATGTGGTTCGTATCGTTCATTGTAAAGGAGGTCTTGAAGAAGGGAACTTACCATCTTGTTGAATTTGAATGAAATTTCTTGGTGAAGCCTAGAAATGGTATCTACCTCAACAAGTATTACTCTTAGGTTGGTCACCTGGGTGACTTCTTGTACATATGTAGAGTTCTTATACAATTTTATTTCTTTTTGTTTTTTGGACGTGTAGTTATTTATGTCTTCTTTTTCACTGTGAAAGATGTCAATTTAATCATAAGTGCATTTTGGGTTCGCAGATGATGCTAGCCAACACACTCGGAGGCTTGATTCCATAGCTTGGGTGATTTTAAAACCTAGAGGCCAGTTGCTATCTTTCAGAGGTATTTGTCTAGGTGACACTGCAAACAATGTCACTGAGTACAGTGCAATGATAGAGTTGTGGTGCCTTGTTGCAAGATACTAGATATATAAAATATGCAGAACAGAAACGAAATGCTATAAATAAAAGAATAACAGTATAATATCCAGCATAATCTTCACAATACACAGAAATGATATACGAAATAGCAACAGAAATAGCACTTGAACAGAAATAACAGTTGATTCAGATAGCAATGTTCACAGGCCTCTTCGAGGGGGCAACCTCCAATCGAGCAGCGCTCTGTTACAATAATATCCAAGCTAGGGTTCTCATACCCTCGACTCCTATTTATACTAAAAAGAAGCATCTAGAGGAAGATCCTTCTAGAAGCGGAAGCTTCTATTAGGTCTTCTTACATCCGCCTTATTCTATTTTATTGAAAGGTCTTATTAATATTGACCTTTATTACATTCGAATACATTGATCTACCTATGTGCGGGTTAGGACCTTAACACTTGTCGCATGGAATTTCACTCCTTTGGGTTTACCTAGATGCTCAATTGGTTGTGTCCTAGTTAAATGGAGTTTACCATGTTTATGATCCTACTTTGCACCGACGTTTCCTTAGGGCACATCTCTTACAATGTTACTGTGATTACATTATGTATATCTGTGTTCCTAGGAGATTTAATCATACAACAAATACTCTATATAATCAAGTATTAGATTGACATATTGCACACACATAGAAAGAGAAGCACACACATACACATGTACATACATTTTCAAAAAATGTGATCCATAGGACAAATAATATATATATATATATATATATATATCAAAAGTGTTATGAGTACATAGGTGGGCGTGAATGCCTAAAAAATAAGGATCAGTATACATCGTTGGGCTTAATCCCTAAAAAAATACATGTACAAAATTTCCCTTCGCACATATAAAGTCTAGCCTATCTAATATCGGGGCCTATTGGCCCTACCATAATAAAAAATGGCATTGGAAAAATGCTGGAAAATATGGACCCAAGTCCATGGCACCCGCACTACATGAGGCTGCATGGAGAGTGGGAGATCCTTGATCTCAACCATGGGTATTGTGTGAGTGAGTGCAGTAAGGTTGTGCTCCACTCATCTCAAAACCCTCTCATCCTCTCCGGTTGGAGGTCCCCCTGCAACTGTTGGTCCACCTACTGTTGTTGGTCCCACATCTGGTCGAGGATGTCGTCGAGTCCTCGTGAAGTCTGCCAGATGCACTGGTCCCACATCTATACATAATATATACATGAAAGTAAGTACTCTATACACACATAAAAATGATATATACAAAAGAAATTAAAAATTTAAATAACATTAAAAACCATGTTACCTATCTCTCCTCACTCCTCTCCGGGAGGCATAGGCATGTCTGGATACCTAGAAAAATTGATTATGGTATAGGGGTAGTCCTCTATTGCTAGAATCTGTCATTGCCACAAGTCAAAAAATGTGTCGTTGAAGGCCTCTATGGTCCTCCCTCCCCCTGTCATGGAAGCAATGTTGCGCATCTACACACTGTTGGGAATGATGACACATGCTACCGCACAGTCTCTCTAGGACTAAGGATGGGTACTCTTGAAGAAGAAGAACGGGCATAAAATGGTACCAAACCTAAAGTTTTTGTTGCTTCATTGTCGACACTCTGTTAGCTATCTCTTCATGCATGTGAGTATGGTCGTACTCTAGTCAAAGAGATGGGACTCCTGGCACTAAATAGCAGAATGCATGTGTGCTCGATAATCCTGATGAAAGGCTGCGGATCCAGTAATCTGCCCAATAAGTAGAAAGATAAATCTCAAAGTTATACTCATGATCTTGTGAATAGGCACCTGAGAACCTACCTTCTTAGTGTCAACCTCATAGTACATCCAAATTTACTCATCAATGTTAAAAGGCCCAAGGGGAAATGTCTGCAGATTGACTGGTTCCCCTCTTCTCGAGAGGCCAATTAGGAAGTAGATATCTTTAGTCATTGGAGTCAACGACTGTCCCTCTATCATGAATGCCTCTTCATCCATATTCCAGTAGTCAACCAGGGCGTTCAGTAGCCTAGGTTGCGCCCTCATAAATGGACAGTAGAAGAAATTCCACAACCCACATTGTTTCAATGTGGAAATGGCATCAGGGTCCTCTTTGACTAGTACATCAATGTCCTCATGTTCCCTCTCCCTCCAGTGGACATACATCCTATTCCATGGAAAATAAAAGGGAGTTATCTCTTTCCTTTTAATTGTTTTCCAAGATTTTGAGGGTGTACGGAGGTTGTTTTGGCCTTAATCACCTATGTACGCAAGCAAAGTGTCTTCTGCCTAAGTACATACATGGGTTGTCCTTGGACAACCCTTGTACACATAGGGCCGCTCTTTTTAAGAGAGATTGCCTCCTCAAATGCAAAAAGAAATGCATAAAATAAGAATTGAAATGCAAGGGGGATACATTTGTACTTACTTGTTCCAAGAGAAAGTTCGTTTCGTCCATTGAAGTTCCTGGAATCAATTTCTTTAGCAAAGGGGATTTTTCTCCTTTTGGTCATTTTTCGAAATGCAATGGTGAAAATGAGCTGTTAGCTTCTATTTATAGATTTTTTTGGCCTTTTTCCCCACTTTTTGACCCCTTTTTTTGTTTGTTCGTGCTTGATGATCACTTGATTCTGTTTCTGATTTTCTTATTATATGTTATGATATTATTTTCCTTTGGTTTGGTAACCTTTTGGGGATGGGTCACTTTTGGTATCCTTTGGTAAAAGTCATTTTTTCTAACTTTTTGCATATAAGTTAGGATCTCACCTCCACTTTCTACATCTCATTGTATTTTCCTCTTTACCATAGGATCGACCCCACCGAAGTGCAACACAGATGCTTCATTGCTGCTCTATAAGTGTCGTAATTAACTGGTAGATCCTACCTTTACATGGATTCCCTAGGTAGATCCTTATTGCATTTTGGCATCCATGCTGTCTGTAATTACTATAGGCTCATGATTCTTTTTTAGTCTTGTCATGATTACAATATTGAGCCTCATTCTCTGATGCACCATCATGCTTGACCTCACCCTCAGGACTCCCAAATGAGCACTCTTTGTTGTCTTTCAAGCTCTCTTTATAGTTCGAAAGCAACATCCGACGAGACTGTATTTATGATTTTTGATCTTGTTTAGATTAACTAAGAAACGTATCCCCCTGGAGTATTCTTTAATCCCTTTTTAGACTCTCTAAACATGAAAGTATTTTCAAGCGATCTTGTTTCCCTTCACACTCACCAAAATCAAATTTGAAGGCACATCTGTTTGGTGGTAGTTTACCCCCTTTTGGTCTGGACGGTCATTTGCACAAATAAAGGTATGCTCTAGAAACTTCAGTTTTCTAGAAGAGTATTCTTAGGCATAAGTTTAACCCTTTTTCGGGCCTGAGCGAATAAATTTTCGAAAAAGGAACATTCTCCTTGGTTTTGGTTTATCACTTTTTTTGGGCCTTAGAGATTACTTACGAAAAAGGAACCTCGACGGAGTCCATATTTAATCTCTTTTTAGACTCCCTAAAATTGAAAAGATCATTGAGTGACTTTGTTCCTTCACACTCGCTAAATTGGTCTAGAATAACATCTATTTGAATGAGTTTAACCCTTTCTCAAGCCTATAGATTATAGAAGAAAAAGGTACACCTCAGGAGACTCGTCTCGTCGGGAGATTTCTCCTCGGTAACTTTTATACTTTTTCAGGCTAAGGAGACTAAACTCAGAAAAAGGTTGTGAGTCCATAGTTAAGCTCTTTTCAGACTCCATAAAATTGAAAAGATTGTTGAGTGATATTGCCTTTGTCGAACTTGTTAAAATGGTTTTGAATAAATGTCTTTTTGGTGAAAGTTTACCTCTTTTTCAAACTGAATAGACTATCTCCAAAAAAGGTACTCCCTGGAGTCTTCTTTTCATTTTTTCAGACTCTCTAAACGTGAAAAAATTACCGAGCCTACCTTCTCTGGGCTCGTTAAAATTAAATTGAAGGGGGTTTCTTTCTTTGTGTCTTGTTGTTGGCGCAAGGGCATACCTAGGGTTCAACACTAAAACAACTCACCAACAAAAACCTAACTACCGGCCCTTTCGGCAACACCTGCGAAGCAGATAAACTCTCACCTGAGGTACATGCAGGGGGGTTGTAGGACTCAAGTGTTTGCAACCTAGCTGGGACAAAGATCTGTGATTCCAATACTTAACAGAGCACTTATCATTTAACCCTTATTCACATCATAGGTAAAACCCTAATTACATAACAACGCAGTATTCGACAAGATCTAACACACCCAAGCACTTAACACATAGAAATAGAGCCAATATAGAATTCATTCACATTACTAAACACTAAGATACTATATCAGATGCATCTAACATACATTAATATGAAAACACTAAGCATAAATCACATCAATCACACAAATAAACCATAACATATGATATACGTGGTTCACCCCCAGCGTGGGGCTACATCCAACAACTCTTCATATTCTTTATTATATTATGTAATCTCCTTACATGCACAGATCCTCAAAACCAACTCCGCATAGGACAGTAGATCTGTGTGCACCTTGCTAGATCCTCCTTCCTAAATTAGGCCACATCACAAAGCCTTCTTACACGGTCTGAACACAAGCTTCTTACAATCACTTGCACTTAGCTCTACAAGTCTTAACACATAGTATGCACAAAGCCTCTAACTCTGCACTAAGTCGATTATACTAGGTCTCTTAAATTATTACTTTCTTACATCACCTAGATATCTATTTATACATTACAAATGAGGCCTAAACATGGGTAAACGCATGGGTCGGCATCCCATACCCATTACATAAAATCGAAACCCAAAAAGATCACAAAAGGGGGCGAGATCCCATGATCTCCGCTTCACCTGGTGCTTCACCTTCGGCCAACCTGTCGAAGTCCACAAAATTGGTCAAACATGACCAACGTTTCCAAAAACCCTAGTCAAGGACCAACAGGCCCCCAAGACTGACCTATGACTCATCCTGAGTCACTCTAATCTAGGTAACTCTACCCCGAAGGCTTCAATCTTTCCTTGCACTGCCTCGACCTGTTTCTTCTATAAAGACTTCTCATCGATGAAATCTTGAATAAATTTCTCATTCACTGTTCCTTCCAAGTGTCGTTCTACTGTGGTGACTACTTATTCTAGCTGTGCACCTTGTCCTTCAATCTCCTAAAAAACTGTGCAATCTTCATCTTGTATTGGATGGAGCCTCTGAGTCACTTCCATGAATTTACTATGGATGGCATGGACTTGTTTACGAACCGTGCATTGTTCCTATGACCTTTTCATCCTCTCAATTGGTGACATTAGCTTCAACTATCCTTGCACTATTTTTTCTTATTGCTTTGCCTCCTAGATGTGTGAATCCAATGTCCTTAGTTCAGGGTCCTCTGCAAGGTGCTCATAGGTCTATGCACTTCGACTATTGAGTTTCTTGCATTCGAAGGAAAATGCCTTGATTCATTCAACTGTGCTCCTAGAAGTTTCTTGTCTCTAATCTCTCACTTCCTACGGAGTGCTTAGCATGACTTGTGGTTCCAATTCTGTTATTCATGCTTGGAGCTGCTGAATGGATTCATCGATCTTCCCCACCTGAATCTTAGTGGTTTATTCTTCCATTTATGCGAGGCCCATCACAAAGAGAAGTGCTCTCGTGACTGCTTCTTTAACTCCCATATGCTTGGTGAGCAGTTGTTCTTTCTCCTTCTAGATTTGCGCTCTATCCTCTGGAAACTTCACCTAGAGGTCATCTTTTTCTTGTTGCGCAAACTAACGTTGCACTATGGCTTCCTCCTTTGCTTGCTTCAGAGCCTCTGTAGCCTATTTGTTTTCCTTTTGGTCATGAAGAAGGTGAGCCTCTGTCGAGTCTACTAGTATTCATAGATGGGAAGGCTCATCTCCTACTTTTATATCCCTTGCTAACAACGATGTAGTAGGCACTGTGCGACTCAGATAAAGATCCTGTTGTACCCCTTTAAGCTCCACCTCGATCATGTCAAACATTGTCTCTTTTTTGGCTTCGCTTCACTACAAGATGTCCTCTAAGGTATATGATACAACGACAATGATAAGGTCAATGTCATCCACCATGACCATAATGTGGAATGGAGGTTTATTGTCTTTTGACTTCTTCCGCGATGAAGGTTTCGTCAGGTAACCCTTTATTTTCTTGGATGTTTCTGTCTCTGTCAGTGTATCTTTAAGAAGTGTTACTTTTCCCTACTTCTACTTGTATTCTCCCCCTTCATCCTATTATTTGTCTACTTCTTCAGCTCCTCCCCCTTTAGGTGAATCTGGTGTAGTTTCCTTTGATGCGCTACTTAATTCTTGTACCTCTTCCTTATTTTTCTTCATGATGTTGCTGGGTACATCATATTCTTCACGAGTGACCATAGGGATTCCGATGAGGTTGGGGTCGGAGAGTTCTGCCAGGTCAACTGGTACAAGGAACTCTGTAGGCCATTCCTTGGTTATTTATTCCATGTCCTACTCTATGAGTTTGTAATAGGACTGGAGCTCTTATTTGTGTTCGTCTCAAAATGTAGTGATATAGATGAAGTGCCTGTCTATGCAAAACTTCGCGAATGTCTTGAACCGATGCAGTGTATTTGACGTCATGCGAGGGAATGATTCAATGGACCCCTTCAGGTGTAGATAATAGGTGTGGAACACCATGTTTGACTTCCATTTCTTTTCCATTTCACTCTAATAGCATAGCGTAGTGAACTTCACATCTAGTGGTTCAGACGATTTCAGGGAAGTTCGCTCCTTCTGGCATCTCCCAAGCAATGAAGGAAATGAGGATTAGCAACCAACTGAAATGAAACTCATAGCCCTGATCCTGAGCTTCATGACAGTCTTTCTCTAATTGGTTGATGAGGTAGCTCACCCAGTTCATTTTCATCCCTTCAACTCATTTTCTTGCAAGTTCGATGACAAACTCCATGACCTGCGTTGACCTATTCTTCCTAATGATCTTCCCAACGATCAATTGGAAAGCTAGGCACACTGCACCATTCTAGATGGAGGCTACCTTGTAACCCTACTTCCCTTTCTCCACATCACCATAGGTGTCTTTTATTGTCTGTGCTAGGGAACGATCTATAGCCTTCCATGGGTAAAAGTCTTGGGGATCTGTTCCTTGCATGCTTAATATGGTGTTCCTTGCATGCTTAATATGATTAATATGGTGATGCTTAATATGGGGATCTGTTCAGCGTCATATCTACTGTGGTGTGCCTGTCGAACCATAGGTAATAGCCATGGAAGCATGAGAACAAGAGTTTAACGCACGCGTTAACCTCCTGATGTCTTCCTAAGTGCGGTAACTTCATTACATCAAGAATGGTGGACCTTGCGATGCCCATAGTCCATGTATGGGGGATTATCTTCGACTTCTTCCCCATCATATTGGTCAAATACTTGTGTGGTGCAAGCATTCCATAGTTTTTGCAATATCCCAAGTTGAAGTCACTCATCTTAAGCATCAAAATCTTCTCCAACTGTGGTCCTACTGTCCATATCCCCTTCGGGAGGTACACAATGATCAATGTGTAGTCAAATTCCCTCAGGACGTGGTCATGACTCACAGCGCCAGCCACAGGTAGGATGTAGTCAGCCAAGATTGATGGGATGAGCTTTACATTCACCAAGTCATCACAATTCTTGGTTCATTTCTCTGTCGCAGTTTTGGAAGGCCTAGATTGACGTGCAGTCGATAGGGATTCTTACACTCCTCTTGTCGATGAAGCTTATACTCCTATGGATATGACCTTCTCAAACATGAGGTCTATGAGAATCTCTTTGATGGATTTCTCTACTATGCTAAAGTCACCCGACATACACGCTCGAGATCTGATATCTCAGGTCGGTGAACAATTAATCAAGGTACCAGAATGGATGATGAGGTCTCAATAAGAACTGTGTGAAAGCAACTAGTTCTATGTAGGCTCGAATAATCACAATTGGAAAAAGTGTTCATGATAAGACATTCGATGGGTTAAATAGATAACATCATAACAAACTCCTCCAATGGGTAGGAGTGCCTCAATCAATGTAATTCCATTCGTTATGGCGCGGTCCCAATGGTCCAATGATGATCTTTCTGGAAATAATTATGTTTCTAGCCATTCTAGAGCATCGGTCTAATGGTCAGGATGCCTCCAATGGTCATATTACTCCACCATGGAAAAGTTTCAATCGGTGTTGTTATTCTATTCCGATGAGGCTCAAGTTCTGCAAGCCTTCCTTCTAGGAAGTCCTCTCTGGAACCTCTTGCAATTTTTCTAGCTTTGCTTTCTTCTTACTGAGATTTCTAGCTTTCTTTTTGGTGATTTGCATCTCTGGATTCCTCTTTCCATTCTTGTTCTTATCTCCTCTTGGCATAGTAAATTCTCACTATTGAGGGTCTTTCATAGGGTTCGAGGGTAATACTTCTTCTCTTACTGTTTCTGGAGTAGATTCTCTACTCTCCTATATGGATAAGTTCTCTAAGTCTTCTTGCATTCTTTCAACTTCGAGAACTAGGTCTCTAGTCCTTAGTTGCTTCGACTTGTCCTCCTGTTCTTCTAGTAAGATTGTTATTCTCCTAGCCATGAAATCCCTTAATTCTTTCTTTTTTTGTTCTATAGCTTCCTCTTCTTCTTTCCTTCAGATATGATCTTTCACAATCCAAGTCCTTCCTAACAAAAGTGCAAAAGGGGCATTGTTCTCAACAAACTTAATGACCTCAAATTATTCTTCTATCGATGATCCATGAACAATCATAGGTACATGAGAAAGTATTCTACATAGGGTTATCAACTTTCCTTTAAACAATCCTATTCCTCCCAATGAAGGAATCATAGCAAGCTTTCCTAAGATTTCCCAAGTAATTTCTATCATAATGTTCACCTATGTTTCTGCATCCAATACACAGTCTATGTCAAAGTCCCCTATTCTTTTTTCTATGCACTCTTTCTCTTTTAAAATATCTGATAAACTGATGTCTCTATGATCATTCAATGTTTCTTTCATCTACAATAATATAGCTTCTGATTCTTTCTGGTTTTTTAGCATATTCTTAGCTTCGTGGCCTTCCTCAGGGTCTTCTTGTCTTATGTTCATCTTCTCAACTTTAGAAATCATTCTAAGGAAATCTAAAACTTCATGTCTAGTAGCTTTACAACAAAGGAAAATACGACCTCTACCAGGGCATTCCTTAGCAAGATGTCCTGGTATTCTATAACTATAACAAAGGGTCAATCCTCTCTTTCTCTTAAATGATCCCCAACCTTTCCTGTACTGTGCACTGTGATCACAGTGATGGACCTGCAAACAATTCTTTCGAGGATCCTGCATCCACTTGTTAGTCCAACAATTCTTTCTATGCATAGGAATAACATATCTTTCACTATTTCTATAAGATCTATTCATATCATATCTTGCTTCTTCGAGTTGTGCCCTAGTTTTCAGACTAGGACCAAATCTATCAAACATACCTAAATCCATTCTTTCGAAACAAAAATTTCCACTTATCTTACCTTTATCAGAGCACAAAGATTTAATATCTTACCTCTTTTCTTCAGATAAGACTTCTTTTCTTAGGATGGAGCTTCACAATTCAAGTAGAGTATTGTGCACTACAACAACAGATCTACGCATAGAGATTTCTCTTTTCTTTAGTTCCCAACAATCACAGTTTCAAGTCCCGACAACAAAACCATTTGTTGGTACAAGGGAAAACCCAGGGTTCAACACTACAATAGTGCACCAACAAAACCCTAAATACCGACCCTTTAAAAAACACCTGCAAAGCAGATTAAGTCTCACCCGAGGTAGAGGCAGGGGGGGTTGCAGGACTCAAGTGTCTGCAACCTAGCTGGGACATAGATCTATGATTACAATACTTGAAAGAGAACTTAGCATTTAATGTTCATTAGCATTTAACCCTTATTCACATCACAGGTAAAACCCTAATTACAAAACAACACAATATTCAACAAGATCTAACACACCCAAGCACTTAACACGTAGAAATAGAGTGAATCTAGAATTCATTCACATTACTAAACACTAAGCTACTATATTAGATTCATATAACATATATAAATATGACAACACTAAGCATAAATCATGTCAATAACACAAAGCAACCATAACACAGGATATACGTGGTTCACCCCCAACGTGGGGCTACGTCCACCAACTCTTCATCTTCTTTATTATCTTTTGTCAACCTCCTTACATGCACAGAGCCTCAAAACCAACTATGCATAGGACATGAGATCTGTGCACACCTCGCCAGATCCTCCTTCCCAAGTTAGGCCACAACACAAATCCTTCTTACACATTCTGCACACAAGCTTCTTACAATCACTTGCACTTATCTCTGCAAGTCTTAACACATAGTATGCACAAAGCCTCTGGCTCTGCACTAAGCCGATTCTACTAGGTCTCTTCACTTATTACATTCTTACATCTCCTAGATATATATTTATACATTACAAATGGGGCCTAAACATGGGTAAACCTATGGGTTGACATCCCATACCCGTTACATAAACCCGAAACCAAAAAATCTCACAAAAGGGGGTGAGATCCCACGATCTCTGCTTCGCCTGATGCTTCGTCTTCGACCAGCCTCTTTAAGTCCCCAAAATTGGTCAGACATGACCAACATTTCCACAAAACCTAGTCAAGGGCCAACACTTGCTAATCGCATTTTCATATCCACGTCTTTGGCCTAATGTTGGCTCCATGTTTCTCTCAATTGAACCTTTGAAGCATGCCTTATATGCAATCCTTGTAGCACTTTTTTCATCTACGACCTGACATCTTGACCCATGGAGGAATTTTCCCCGATTGTCCTTTTCCTGCACATATCTCCTTTCTCTGAGAGTTAGTATGTTCCTTTCTCTTGGAACTAGTATGCTCATTTTCGACACTCGTTCCTCCTTTGTAACATAGCATTCTTTTTTTCGTTTTCAAGCTCTTAAAAAATTGAAAAAGACAAAAACATCAAATATCCTGAAAAGAGGGGACGAGAAATACGTATTCTTTATTCGACAGCACAAAGAGTCACCCTTGGAAAAAGCACATCCTTCAATTTTTTTGTCAAGCATTGGGATATACTATTACCTTAGGAGGTTTTTCTCGCATTGCCTCATGCATCGTGAACTTATGTCAATGTCATGCTGCCTGAGTCTGATCATTTTTCGTGCTTTTGTCCAAGGGAAGTTTCACCCATCTTGATTCATCCTTTTTGTAGTTTGTCTCTTGACCTCATGAGTCATCCATCTCGAGAGTCCAGTCAAGTCCTGATTCAAAATCGACGAAGTTCTCTGCCTGATCATCGGAATCCTAATGTCTTTTCCCAATGAGCCGTCGAAGACCTCAGGGTAGTGAATTCATACACTCACATTGTACTCCTACCTTAGTTTTTGAAGATCTTTAATTTTTTTTTCGAGCTATGAAGGCCTCATCTCTAACCATCGAGCATCATTAGCTTCTTGAAGATGGATACTCTACTTGTATATATTCGACTGATTTTGAGATGTAGATCCATTGTGTATTTCTCACGCATACACTTTATATTGTTATATGACATGGATCTGCAGTGTATTTGATTGGCAACCACGATTTATTTCATCCTGAGCATGGGTATTCCCACATTGGAGAGACAATTGTTGTTTTGCAGATGACACCTCCTGAACTATGGTCCTAGGCTCACTCGATCTCGTACATTGGTGAAGATATTATAATGTATTTCGGCCATCAATTTCTCTTCTACCCTCAGACATTAGGGGGCATATTTTATATCTCTAAATTTCCCTATACATGCATACATGGCCTTGGCCCTCTTACTTGCAGTTTTTGCCAAAGCATTGCTGAGAAAATATTCTTAAAAAAATAAAATTTAGAAGATGTGTGCACCCTACACCATTACTTCCCACATACATATTCTTTCTTTATCACTACAACTCACGTACATACACATGTTTCACCATTACAACCCGCGTACACTTACAAAACTTGCAAAAAAAAAAAAGTTGCAAGGAATTCGTTGAAATTGATGGGATGTTGGATGTTTCCCAACTAATACACATTCTATAGCTCGTCACCCAACTGAATAACCATACTTTTGGCATATAAAGGAGGTGTTGGGGTCTCATTTCATACCTAAGCATAAGAACAATGAAACTCTACCCAATTTCACTTCCCCTCCTTGCCCAAGATATTGTTTCCTTTTGTGACAAATTTCCTTAGAATTTCGTCATTAGCCCCTTCTTCCTCCATTTAACCCATTCACTTCCATAGAATATATCATTAGGTTGATAGGAGAATTTCATACGAAGTGCACTTGGAGCATGGTGAAGTGGAGCCCGGACCAGGTTCATAGAACGATATCTGACTTAGATTGTAAAGGTATAATCTTTGTGTTATGAATAAGAGAATTACATTTTCCTATCCCAAATGATGGTTTGTTGAATACTGTTATTGGTTTATGCTTGACATTCTAACATCTAACCCTAACTTATATATGGAATAGCATGCATTGTTTTCTCTGTTTGTCAATATTTAGATGTAGGTTAGCCCTGGGAGGTGGCGTGTAGTCATTGGAACTTCCAAGCACGAGGAGGTCATCACCAGATGTGGGATTAGAGGTATAGTTACCCCATATCCTTTCTCTTTTCTTTATTTATATTAGTTTTGGTATGTTTGGGGTAGTATAGAGAATTAATTAGCTTTTAGATAGTTATTTTCTCTGCCTACATTCCGAACCCTGGTGTAGTTAAAGGGGGGTTATTTCCTGCTAGTAATGGAGAAACTCTAAAATTGTAACATCCTCGGCCACCCAGGCTGGGCCACGATACATGAGAGAATGCTTTTATTCTCTCTGCAGAACATACTGTAACATACCCAACATCCAATTGAGCTATGCCACATAAATTTTTTGAACTGCATGCAATTAAAACATATACACACAAAACTATTGTGGAACCTTATATATAAAACGTAAACAGATGAATGCATTCTGTAATTGCATGGATTCATACTAAAATAATAGTAAACACATGCATGCAACATATACATGCAATACCCATAACTATAAAGACAGTTATAACCACACAAAGGATAAACCCACAAAAATAAACATGTAAATAATAATGCAGTGTAAATTTATCACATAGTTGACACTTATCTTGGTAAGAATATCACCAACTATGTTAAAAAATTCCACGAACATCCCATCCTTATACCACACTGTTCATCACTCTCAGCAATGGGTCACCCCCAAGCTGGGACTAAAATCCACCTGGGTAACAGGATTCCTAACCAGGCTAATGACTCACAGACAACAGGAAAGAATCTATCACAGATGCCCACTCAAACTAACATCCTACAGTCCCTCATTCCCCACATGCATGTCCCACCCCAGGAAGTGTTCCCATTCTCTTCTCAATAGTCCTTCAGTTTCCTCACTTCCTTTCTGGGCTTCAGCAACCGGTCGGACGAGAAGTCTCAGAGCCATGTAGCTGCAGTTTAACACCTTCAGGAAATCAATTCCCAACAATTCTCTCACCCAGAGAGAAATTTATCACGAGATTGAAAACCCTCCTATTCAATATCCCACAGGCCTGACAACCTGCTTCTTCAGTCCAACTCCCGAGCTAACCAGCTACAAAAACAAGTATGGCTATGGATACAAGTTCAGGTACAATGACATGAGGTACAAAAGATAGCTCAATGAGTGTGTGAATGCTCATGGATGATTGACTAGATGACTGAATGATGGGAGGAATCCTGTAAAAGAATGATGAAAAATGAACTAAGTCCCAATAATATGTATGCATGTCCCCAACTTGACACTTGTCATGCTGGGAGCTACTTTGGACCACTTGTCCCCAACTTTGGGACTTAGGATAAAATAATTATCCATACTTTATGATTTAAGAAATATTAATATAATATTCCTTTTTGGCTTAATATCCCTATATTAGCCTCTTTTCCTTAACTTTTATCCCCCACCCTTTCCCTAACTAGTGGAGTTTAGTCCCCCATACTCTTTTATCGTGGTCAGTTTGCGCACAACGATACATTTTATATTAATGATGAGACATATACAAAAATAGTCACACTAGACTTTAACATCTAGGATCTCTGGCCTAATTCAAAACATAAGCATCCTATCTTATAATAACTGGCTCACCAGCCTCTAAAACACATCATATGCACAAAGGCTCTCTAGCCTCAAAATCGCGCGCACTTAAGTTGTTGCAAACGGTATCCTAGAATGTGCACACTTCATCATTCTACTACACAGTACATGCATGCACTATGCCATGAAAGGTGCATACAAAATTATATCAAGCAACTCACCAACTTAAGCACATTTTCATTTACATTACAATTGGGTTCGACCTAGGGATATTACAAAAATGGGGGGAAGTGTACTACATGTTTAATGTTAAGCCCTAAATAGTGGCACATTACCCATTAATTAGGGAATATTACATTAGTAATTTTATTTTATTTATGTTGTCTTGGGTCCATTAGTTGTAATTGTACCTCCTAGTCTCCTACATATACCAAGGAGATTATTTCATTTGGAATCATCTTGTATTTGGAAATCTATATGGTGTATAAGGAGGTTTCCCCCTTGAAGACGATTGCTATCTGAAATTATCTCTTTTTCAATGCGTTGAGTACTTATTCTGAAGTTTTTCTATGCTATCTTGGTATTTGGTTCCTAACAATTGGTATCAAAGCTCAAGGTCTTGGGGTTTCAGTGCTACATATTACACACCTTGGGATTTTCGATATATCTTTTTTTGTAAGGAGTTTCACAAAGAACCCCTTGGAGGATATTTATTATATGGATCAAGGTACGTGGGGTTAAAATTTCAGCTCATAAGGTCTTACAATTTTGGAGATATAGCCTGTGTAATATAGGGTTCTGGAATCATCCTGAATTTAGTCATCTACGAATTTTCACTATAAACATTTTTATGCACAATTTCAAAACCTGAAATATGAAGGTTATTCATAGAAGTTCTCAAGGTATCTATTATAAAAAATTTATCTTCTTGTCCATCCTACTATGTTAGATACACCCTGTGCAAGATAGAGTATCTTACTAGTTTTATTAACTATTCTCAAACATGTCTTCCAGGTAAAACCATGATATATTCTTTAGTGAGTATCCAAAGTAATGAAGACTAGCTTCATTGGAGAGTGGAAAGGTTTTATCATTTTTGGTACAAGTTTCAGAATCAAATATCGTATATTGTGATCTTGGCACACTTTACAAGTACGCTCTCCTGGAAGGGACAAAATTTAGCAAGGTGTGGGGATGTTACCATAACATCCACTTGGAAAATCCAATTTTGATCAGACTTTTGGCATTGTAGAGAAGATGTATCAAAGAGCCACAGAAAAAAAAAAATTCAGACTCATAAGGGATGAAATTTTGGAGATACAACAAAAGAAATATCATCTAGAAAAACCACCTCGAAATCAAGGTTTAAAAGTGATACTTGGCCAACATGCCACCAAAAAAGGGAACTTCTACACCAACTAATCCTCCAGACAATCCTACTTGGACTCTTGATGAAGGTGAAGAAATGCACAAAGACATAAATGATTTACAAAAGAAGACAGTAACAAAAGATGAACTAAAACGGATGATGGATTTAGCTGAAGCTAAGTTGGAGGCAATAATGAATACTAATTCTGAGGATTTAAAAAGGGAGATCATGGAAGGATTGAAAATGTTTATAATAGAGAGAACACCTAAAATTTAAAACGTATCCGATTAAATTCATGATGAGGACAAAAGGAAGATGAATCAAGAATGGAGAAAGTCCAACTTTGGGTTGAAGGCCAACCACTTTCCTAAGATTGATATGAGGAAGTTTGATGGCAAGGATCCAATCACATGGATACTTCAGACGGAGCAATTCTTTGATCTACATGATGTGCCACATACACAAAAGGTACAAATTACTTCTTTATATTTAGAACCCAATCAATTTGTGTGGTATTGATGGATTTTTTCTCACAAATCACTTGTCACTTGGACAATGTTCACAGAAGAAATGATAGCACACTATGAGGATACAAATATCAATACCTTCTTTAGCCAATTGATAAATCTCAAGGAAAAGGGTTCATTTGTTGAGCACATTGAGAACTTCCAAAGATTGAATATAAAGGTAACAAATATTCCAGATGAGCACTTGGTTGATGTATTCATAGGAACTTTAAAGCATAGAATTCAACATGAGTTTCTCCTTTGGGAACCCAAATAATTGGAGAATGTATTTAGGGTGGCAAGAAATGTTGAAAGTCAAAATATGGCTATGGCTACTAGAAGGACCACTCCTAACATCTATTGAAAGAATAATGTTCCATCTTCTAAAACACCTTAACCTACAAGGTTGACACCTCAACAGTTGGAGGAAAGAAAAGAAAAAGGTTTATTCTTTAATTGTGAAAACAAGTACAGTAAGGGACATAAGTGTGGTGAGAATAAATTATTCTACATAGATTGTGAAGAGGAATAAGAACAAGAACAAGAACAAGAACCATCTCAAGATGAAAACATAGAAGCTATTTTTTTTCAAGAATTGAATCCCACGATATCATGTAATGCATTGGCTGGAATTAGCACTCCTCAAACCCTTAAGATCAAAGGATATATCAAAAAGAAAAATTTAATAGTACTAATTGATTCTGGTAGTACTCATAATTTCATTCACTATAAATTATCCAAAGATCTCAATTGTTGTGTATATTGTGTGCCAGAGTTTCAGGTAATGATTGCATATGGAGGAACTATCAATTGCTTAGGAAAATGAAATAAGATCAATCTTACTATGGGGGAATATGTAATAAATGGTCCAATTATTTCTATACCCATGGGTGGTGTTGATGTTGTACTAGGAATCCAACGGTTACAATCATTAGGAACAATGACTTTTAATTTTCAAGAAATTTTCATGAAGTTTTCAATGGAAGGAAAATAAATTAAGGGGTATCACAGGGAAACCCAATAAGGTGAAAAGCTCTAATGGGATGACAAAATTATTGAAAAAGGGGCATCAAGGTGTAATTGCACAACTATGCTTACTAGATGTTCAAACATCTAAGCCATCTATTCCCCTATATCTCCAAGGGATCATTGATAAGAATTACAAAGTATTTGACTATATTCCCAAAGGTCTTCCACCCACTCAAAATCATGATCATGCTATTCACCTAATTTATGTGAGTGTTCCTCCTAACATCAGTCCTTATAGATACCCTTATGCCTAGAAGAGTGAAATTGAGCGTATGATTGAAGAAATATTAGAGGTTGGCATTATTAGACCTAGCCAAAGTTCTTACTCTGCACCAGTGGAAATGATCCTCAAAAAATATGGCTCATGGCGTATGTGTCCAGATTATAGAGAGCTAAAAAAGATCACTATTAAAGATAAGTTTCTTGTTCTCCTCATTGATTAATTGTTATATTAACTACATGGAGAAATCTATTTCACAAAGTTGGATCTTCATTCAGGGTATCATCATATTAGAATGAAGGAAGAGGATATCCCAAAAACAACATTCTGAACTCATGAAGTCCATTATGAATTTTTGGTCATTCCTTTTGGCCTTACAAATGCACCTTCCACATTCCAAAGGTTCATGAATTCCATTTTCAATCCCTTCCTTCACAAATTTGTGTTAGTATTTTTTGATGATATACTAATCTATAGCAAGTTTTGGGAGGATCATGTGCAACATGTTTACAAGGTGCTGCAACTACTAAAGGAGAAACAACTATATGCAAAACCATCCAAATGTTTCTTTGGGGTGAAGGAAGTAGAGTATTTGGGTCACATTGTATCTCATGAAGGTGTCAAGGTAGACCCTAACAATATTAAAGCCATGATGGACTGACCGATTCCCAAAACATTGAAGAATATTAGAGGATTTTAGGGTTTGAATGGTTACTTCTGCAAGTTTGTTCGGAACTATGGAAGAATAGAAACACCTTTAACAACATTAAATAAGAAGGATGCATTTTCATGGACTCCAATGGAAACTCAATCTTTTGAAATACTTAAAGAGGAGATGTGCAAAGCTCATGTCTTGACCACACCAGACTTCACAAAATCCTTTATTGTGGAATGTGATGCCTTGGGAAATGGAATTGGTGTTGTTCTAATGTATGAAGGAAGGCCCCTTTCTTTTGAAAGTTGTCCACTCAAGGGAAAGGACTTACACAAACCGATTTATGAGAATGAAATGATGGAAATACTACATGCATTGAAGAAATGGCACCCTTACCTAATAGGTAGGAACTTCAAGGTCAAAATAGATCATGATAGTCTTAAATACTTCTTGGAAAAAAKACTATCTTCAAAAGAACAATAAAAATGGGTGAGCAAGATATTGGGTTATGATTTTGAAATCATCTATAAAAAAGGGAAGCAAAATGTTGTGGCAGATGCAATCTCAAGAAAGGATGAAGGTGTTGAGGCCTTCCTTTGTGCTATCTCGATCATCCAAGCCGATTGGATAACAGAAGTGAGGGATGAATGGAAGAATGATGAAAAAGTGTGGAATCTCATTCAAAGGTTGTAGCAGGATTCCAGATATATTTACATGGAAAAATGATTCACTATGGTACAAAGATCACTTATATCTATGTATGAACTCCCAACTCAAACAAATGGTACTATTGGAACTGCACACCTCTTCGGTAGGAGGGCACTCAGGATTTTTGAAAACCTACCATAGGGTCAAGAAGGAATTTTTTTGGGATGGCCTTAAAACTAATGTTCAAAGGTTTGTGGCAGAATGTTTGGTTTTCCAACAAAATAAGGTGGAAACAATTATGAAACAATGTCTTTTACAACCATTAGCCATCCCAAGTCAGCATTAGGAGGAGGTTTCCATGGATTTCATCACAGGGTTATTGAAATCTGAAGGAAAGAGTGTCATCATGGTGATTGTTGATAGACTAACCAAGTACGCACAATTTTGTGCACTCTCTCATCCCTTCAAATCCAGTATAGTTTCCACTGCATTCATGGAGATAGTTTAAAAGCTACATGGAAGCCCTAATATTATTTTAAGTGACAAAGATCCCATCTTCACTGAACATTTTTGGACATAATTAATTTTTTGTTTGGGTACTCAATTGGCTCATATATCATCCTATCATCTTGAATCTGATGGACAAACCGAGATAGTACAAAAATGTCGAGAAGGATACCTTTGTTGCTTTGTCTCTTATAAACAAACACAATGGCTCGAATGGGTACCCTAGGTAGAATGGTGGTATAACACTTCCTTTCATATTGTAACAAAAATGACACCATTTATGGAACTCTATGGATACCACCCTCCTTCCATCACTTCTTATCTAAAATAAAAATACAAGGTTCAAGCAGTGGAAGATCACATCGAGCATCAGCAACAAGCTCTCCAAATCTTAAAGGATAACCTGACCATGGCACAAAAACTCATGAAACAACAAGCAGATCGAAATCGTAGTGAAATAAGTTTTGAATTAGTGGAATGGGTATTTTTAAGACTACAACCATACAAACATATGTCCCTCAATAAATCCAAGAAGGATAATAAATTATCACCAAAGTACTATGGACTTTATAAGGTGTTGCAAAATTTTGGTACTATGGCATACAAATTGGAGTTTTCTGCATCTTCACGAGTACACCCATTTTTCCATGTTTCATGCGTAAAGAAGGTTATAGGTGACAATATCCCAGTTCAAACTATATTTCCATAACTTGACGAGGAAGGAAATATCATATTGGATCCTAAAGCTATCACTGGCACAATAATTCGTTGACTGAGGAATAGATCCATTTCAGAGTATCTCATTAAGTGTAGGAAACTACCTGTTGAAGATTCAACTTGGGAACATGAGTATTTTATAGAGAAGCATCCAAAATTATTCAAGCATTGCGGACAACACTTTTCTGAAGGGGAGAGTCATTTTGATCCCTAAATAGTGGCACATTTCCCTTTAACTCGGGCATATTACATTAGTAATTTTATTTTATTTATTTCGGCTTGGTTCCATTAGTTGTAATTTTAACTCCTAATCTCCTATATATACCAATGAGACCTTTTCATTTGGAATCATCTTGTATTTGGAAATCTATGTGGTGTATAAGGATGTTTCCCCCTCAAAAAGGCTTATTATCTGAAATTCTCTCCTTTTCAAGGCATTGAGTACTTATTCTGATGTTTTTCTATGTTATCTTGGTATTTGGTTCCTAGCATTTAACAAGTTAAATTTCTATACAGAAGAGGAAGAACCAAATGAACTCCAGACGTTCAAGAATAACATTAAATCAATGATCTTCAGGGTGGCAGCAAACCCAATGGTATTCCCCTGTGCAAACACAATTTCATGGATTTTGAAGAACATAAATGTAAATAGTCAATATGTCTACAGTGCTCTAAAGGAACCTATTGCTTCATTTCGACCAAAATTTCTATCTAAATGATGCCACATTGAAGAAGGAAATAAAATATTGGATAATGATCTCCTCTCTGAATTTGAATATACACATAAATACTTGTTTACTAAATGGTATAGGGAGGAGAAGAAATTTAAATACAAGACAAAGATTCAGTGCCCTATGACTAAATTAAGAAGGCCCTGTCAATATTTGTTAGCCATGTTGTGCATGTTATATGGGGAGCTAGTTGCAACTCGATTTTCCCTATCATTTATGCCCTTGATTTATTTATGTGCAGATGTAGGTGCTTCATTCAAATCGGTAGATATATTATATGAAAATATCATTTCTTCCATCTCTACAGTAATGGAAGCATGACCAAGAACATTTCCCAGTTTCCATATCTCCTCATACCTCCTGAACATAATGTGCACCTCCCATTGGTATCCAAACATGCAGTGGAGTTGGTTGGAATCTGACACCTCTATCCACATCTATTTTAAAGTGATATAGGAGGAAAAATACCATATGGAATACCAAATAATTTGTGAGAACTTCCTTTCTCCTTTATATGAATTTATGTTCTGCGCCACTCCCCCTTGTATGACATACAAAGCCATAGCGGTCATAAGAAGAATCGGGGACTGGTATCTAATCAAGCATGGAACTTATATAAGGGTATATGGTGCGATGAAGTCACCTCATCTACTTCCACGATTTGTACTTGACAAACTTGTCCTTCACGAAGTAGAGTACCATACTATTATACATGGGGTTGGAGGAATGTTCTATAGGTTTAAAAAAGCTATATGACCCCACTACCTTTATACATCGATAACTGTTTCTTAGAGAACACAAAACAAGGTGAAGCGGAGGTAGACATCTTAATTTATTATCACTTTGGAGAGGAAATATTCAAAATACATGATCCTAGAAATATCGTAAGGGAACACTTCAATAGTGTGAGGCTCCCTTATGAGTATACTATTGATTTTTGGGAAGAAGAGGAGGTTCATAAAAATTCCAGAACATACGATGAAGTCATTTCCAATAGGTGTGGAGAGCCAAAGGGAAGGATCATCGATGAAGTAGCAGCAAGATAGGCGGCTAGAAAGGAAGTAGAACAGGAGGCTGGGAGATATTCTCCCATGTCTATCTCAACTCATCCAGGATTTGCAGAGGAGGAGGAAGAAACGCCAGTAGATAAAAATAGGAGAGATAAAGAAAAGGTGTTAAAAAATAAGAATGATGCCAAGAAGAAACAAAAGGTTTAGGTCGACAAAGAAAAATCCAAGGAAAATCCAAAGATGAAGATGAAGCAAAATATGCTATAGAAAGAGAAAAGGAGTTGGAAGAAGTAGTAAGAGTAGAAACATATTTATGAGAGAAAGCAATGAAGGAAGCATCTGAAAAAGCTGCTGAGGTGGAAAGGAAAAATAAAAATGTAGAAAGCACAAGGGATGAGACACACCCCATGGATGTAGATATCCCTAGAACATCTATCACATGCATAGAGATGGATCCAAAAGGAAGTGGGTTGGGTCTTGGACTATGGGAACCATTTCAATCATTTGAAGTGTTGGATGTTAGAAGGTTTAAGTATGACATTAAAAATGGTAGGATTGTGAAAGAGTGAGTTAAGAATATTACAATTATGAAAGGGTCTCCTATATCAATTATCACTCTAGTACCAGTCACATTAGATGTTAGAGAGGATCATGTAGAAACATCTTGAGCCGATTCTGCATTCATGGATGCCAATATAGATAACATACATAGGTTATGCAAACAAAATGAAGATAAGGAGCTAAATATTAGAGAAATCAAGGAAAATATTCAAAAGATGAAAGTGGATGAAAGAATCCTCCAAAGATTCAAAGTTAGTGCAGAGAAGGTTATAAATGACTTGGAAGGTGCTATTATTGACATGTACGCTCATTTAAACCTCTTCCAAGATGCAACTGCCATAGTCATCTACGAAAACAACTAGATTCAAATGAATATGGCACATTACAACACTATCCATGAAGGTATAGATGGCATAGATAGGTGGATAGAGGAAAATCCTAATGCACATATTGAGTTATATAGGCCATCAAAATCTGGGAGAAAGACAGATTTGTATGAATTGGATCATTACCAATAGATAGGACAAATAGCTAATAGAGCAGTAACCAAATCTATGGAAATATGTTCAAGGATCCACAAGGCTGCCCAGGAACTGATCAGAAATGGCCGAATCCCAACGTTAGATGAGCTTGGAATGAACCTAGCAGAAAAAGAAATGGTAAATGAAGTTCAGGATGGCACAAATCAAAGGAAACAAATAATTGAAGCAAATACTTTCATCTCCACTGACCTTATTGATCAAAATCTCCTACAACCAATAAATCTTCATACGATGGTGCAAGATTTCGCAATAAATTTAGAGAAGGATATGATCACCCTCGATGAAAAAATTTCTCTAAAAAATGCCACATTAGAGAAGATAACATACATGAGGATCAAATAATTGTATGAATAGTTGGAAGTTTGGATGACCTACCTCAAATGAAAATTTTCATAGGGAAAGGACATGATACCTGCCCTTTCTTTCATCCTTTTCCTAACTACTGTAAATTTCATCCCTTGCTGCACACTTGTCATTGGGGAAGAGAAGATGAACCATTTTTTTAACTTCCTCTTCAAGAAGAATACAAAAGGACACATGGGATTTACTAATTTTTGTATAAAATAGGATAAAAGCTCATTTGAAAAGGAATTTTTGGATTTTGAAGCATTGTATACACCCAAGAAAATTTTTTGAGAACTTATACCTTGTTTACTAATATTGAGAATGCCTCAGGACCAACATATTATAGAAGGAATTCTTTGTAGAAATAGATTGGAGCTTTTAACTACTTCAAGTGAAGATAACTACTATTTCTATGGAATGTAATAATGTTTGTTTGTTGTAGACTGATTCTCATACAATCTTTGTCACTCTGTAGTTATTGATGTTTCTTTGAATATTTCAATTCCTTGAGATTTGTGGGTTGTTATTGTATACATTTTTATGATCTAGATTAATCAGATTATATACATTTTTATTTACTTATCTCTAATATTCCACTTTTATTACAACTAACTGCATAAAATTTGTGCAAGATTTTGGTTGCATTTAGAACTCACCGGTTACTATAGTGTGCTCCTAGCTAGGATAGGTTAGCATATAGTAGTAATAGATTAGTTATATTTACATACATAGTCTTCATCTACATAATGCATTTCATTATCTCTATACATGCACCCCCCACCGGTACACTGAATCGCAATCGGTAAGAAAACCATAATACAACAACAAATGGCAGTCATGATAGATTTCAAATGGGACTCCTAATTCAAATGATGTATAGTCTAGTTGGGACCGTATACCGGGGAGTACCCCTTGATGTTTTTGGGTGAATTCATACCCATCGACGGAATTGGCACTTGAAGGAGGGGCATATTTTATGGTTGATATACATAAATTAAACAATAACTGAAATCAGTCTTCAACAAGTAATCCCAAACCCCAACCTACCTTGTTCCCTTGGGTCGAGTCTACATAAGAAGTTATCTACAAGGACTCAAAACCAAATTTTGGAAGTTCCTTCGGTAGTCCTAAAATACATTTTGAGACTTGGTTTCATATACCACGGGAAGAGCTTCACAAAACCTGTAGAATTACACTCTCTTATGCAAAATTTCCTGGAAAACTACCTATAGCCTTTGATCTCCCTAGGATAAAAGAAATTTGTGTAGAACACCACAACACATATCAAAATTTTTATGTTAACTTTGTAAATGACCTCATTGAAAATTCTTTAGAAGAAGTCCCAGTACCTTTGAGTAGAGATTCCCATTTCCTTACTGAACCTGAAGAAGAATTTGAAGGTGAGAAACCAAAAATTACAATAAAACAACTAATGGGATAAGACATGAACCACAAAGAAGTTATACCTCGATGGAGGGCCCAAGGAGAACTCTATTTGGCTAGACATCTTCATGAAATTCCAAATAAAGTCGATAATCTCCTCCCAAATTTTGACTCATACAAAACTGGATCCCCAAAAGATCATGTGAGTAATTTCTTCTTAGCCATACATCTTCTAGCTGTCTAGCATGACGACGTAGTGTGTAGGCTATTTCTGTAAACTTTTTCTGGGAATGCCTCTACTAGGTATTTTAGCTTACCTGTTGGGTCTATTATGGAATGGGATAGTTTTGAAAGGATATTTATGAGAAAATTTGGAGATAGAAAAACAACTATGTCTCTACATAATGAACTAGGAGCCATCATAATGGATAAGAGGGAAAGAGTGAAAGATTTTAACCAAAGATTTCTTAATGTATTAATTAACTTCCCTCATGATATAACTCCTGCTCAGTCATTTTCTATTCAATATTACACATCTTCATTAACCACCTCCATATGGATGTTTGTAAAATGATCTAACAAAAACACACTAGCATTAAACTTTGATGAAACTGAAACCATGGAAATAGAGTTATCTGCATATGATCAACATCCATGTTACGAGGAAACTAAGTTGGATGGAAAGAAATAGTTACCATTGAATAAAACACCTGACATGGAGTCAAAGGATATTGATAATGTGGTCAAAATGGTTAAGAAGTTATCCAATTAAGTTGTGGACCTTAAAAATAATGTTGATGAAGGATCATCAAAGCCAAAAAAATCCTGGCCACTCGTTAAGAAACCAAACAACCCACCAAAACTACATGAACCACCACATATGTATTTCAACTTAGATAGATTCCATAATGATAATTTTTGTTCTTATCATCAACAAAATCACCTAGAACGAACATGCCTTCAATGGGTTACCTCTATGACCTTGATGATAAACCAGTTGCTATATCAACGGAGTTTGGATGATGAAATCCATGCAAAATATCCTTCTGGTGTTGTTGATGAAGCTCCCATGGAATCATCTATGCCCTTTTGGGATTGGTGTTCAGAATAAGATGATGAATGGATTGATGAAATCCTTTCCGGAGATACATAGGTTGTTAAAGATGTTTCTACAAAAGGTTATAACTTACACAACAAAGGTCCAATATCTAATGCCCTTTCTTCCAAAGAAGATAGCATCCCTCTTAGAAACATAACACCCTCCCTTTCCTCCCAAAAAAAAGTGATGCAGTTCAAGAGAAAACTAAGAATAATATTGGCAAAATCGTCTTAGTGTACAAATATAAACTACGCACAGTCGGATCAACATGGAATGACAATAAGATTGACTTGGTAACAGATGATAAAATACTTGAGAAAAAATATGGTCATGCTATTAGCAATCTTGACCATAATGTAATTGAATATATGAAAAAAATAAAATATAATATTACCATGTTCTATATTTGTTCTTTAACACAATAACGTGAGCTCCTACATGATGCTTTCAAAACTGTTGATACTCTAAAAGGGACTGTCGCTGCTGCTGAAAGATTAATACCTAGAAGTGATAAACAAGAGATACACAAAGTGGATAAAACAACAACTATAAATGCAACAAGTATAGGAACCTTATCAAAATATCAGGTACCACATTTTCTTCTCACATATGAAATTTTTAATTTCAATGTACGCAATTGTTTAGCAGATTCAAGTGCCTCTTCCAATATCATGCTTTTTTCTGTTTTCCAAAAAAAAATGATGTTCCAAAAATAACAAAAATTGGGATAATCCAATTAGATAGGATCGATGTTAACATAAAAGGTGAACATAGATATTTTTTAATCAGACTATCATTTGACCTTAGGGTTCATCAGACTATATACATAGTTGTTGTGGACATACTAGAGAGTTATGGTTTTATCTTAAATAGATATTGGTTATCCAAAATTCAAGGTTATTTCTCGACTGTTTTTTCTCATATGTGGCTTCCTCATAAAGGAAAATCAAATCAAATCCATGTAAACAATGAGGCACACATGAAGCACATCATGACAAAATTGGAAGGTAAGAATGAACCCATAAGATCTTCCCATTCCATTTTGAGGAATTTATCTTTTGAAACTGATAAGAATCATTACAAAGAACAAGATTTTGAGATACCATCGGAGTTAAAATCATTCCTCCGCCCATGAATCCATAATAGTTCCTTTCCATTACTAACTAACATAGGATTTAGTTTGACTAACATGACTAATATTCATGATATGTCGACCATGTTCTTCGATGGATCTAAGACATAGGATGGATTCAGAATAGGATGTGTTATAATCGATCCTAATCAAGGAAAAATGTTAATATCATGTTTCTTAGAGTTTTAATGCACCAACAACACTGTTGAATATGAATCCTTAGTTCAGGTCCTTAAAAAAACCATTGATGTTCAGGTAAAATATCTTAAGGTGTTTGGTGATTTGGAAATCATTATTCAATAGGTAAGAAACACTATTTATTTTCCGTCTCCACATCTAAAGGCTTACCATAAAGAGGTATGGGATATTATATATTCATTTGATTCATTTAATATTTCCTCTATACCTCATGATCAAAATATAGATGTTGATATATTGGCCAATGAAACATCTAGATTTGTGCCCCCTGATGATGGTTTTTCAGTCGAAATGATTTTTAGGCCCTCTGTACTAGACAATGTCATGAGTTGGAGAGTGTTCGACAATGACTCTTGGATTATCAACTTTCTTACTAGTTGAAACACATTTCAATATTTAGTGATTGATGATGAGGTACATCAACATGATTTGTAAGCTTATCGAGAAAAAACTAACAAGATGAAGACAAATTGTGTTCCAAAAAGAGTTTTGACTATCGAAAAGTTATTTTATTTACAATCCAAGTTCAGGAGGCCAACAAATTTAAAGACCAATAACTCCACTATGATGCATTTCTTGGTCAATTTGGTAACATTTGAGAATCCTAAATATGTTAATCTGGGCACCTTCTTTTTCAGATTCAGAAAAGTACACATTCATAGAGTTGTTCAATAAGTATTGAGATGTTTTTTCCTATACGTATGATGATTTTAAGATGTTTGATACACGAATTATAAAAAATGTGATTCCTATCAAAGAAGGGATCAAGTCATTCCAACAAAATCTTAGAAATATACATCTGAATCTCGAACCTCTGATACAAAAAGAACTCAAGAACTTATTGGATTCCCGAATCATTTTTAAAGTAAGAAATTCAACTTGGGTCTCTAATATGGTTCCTGTAAGAAATAAGTCGGGAGAAATAAGAGTCTGTATAGATTTCAGGAAACTCAATCATGCTTCCGACAAAGACAATTACCTAGTTCTCCCAATCGAATAAATCATGCAACTTGTCTTCAGATTCGAACTATTCTCTCTATTAGATGGGTTTTCAGGGTACAATCAAGTTCTCGTGGTAGAACTAGACCGATTAAAAACTACCTTTTGAACCAAATGGGGAACTTATGATTACAGACGGATTCCCTTCGGTCTAATGAATGCAAGAGATAACTACCAAAGGGCCATGGATATTTATTTTAAAGTATTAATTAGTCAAAGTGTGGTAGTCTACCTATACTATGTGACAGTTTATTAAAAAAAAAGAGAATATCACCCAAATCATCTTAAATATATTTTTGAATGATGTAAAAAATACAGGATTTCTCTAAACCCCCAAAAAATTGTCTTTTTTTTTTAGAAGGCATTTTTTTAGGCCACGTAATTTCTAAAGACAAAATTTTGAGGGATCTAGAAAGAACCAAGGCTATTCTACATATTACACCGCCACACAACAAGAAATCTATGCAATCGTTCTTTGACATAATCAACTTTGTAAGAAGATTTGTTCCATATTTCACAGAGATTGTAAAACCACTTCAAATAATGATAAAAAAAGGACGCTTAGTTTAATTTGACACCATTAGAGAAATAAGAGTTCGAAAATATTAAAACTGCTATAGCCATTTATCCATCTCTACAGAGTCCATATTTCTGCAGATATTTTTTGTTGTAAACATTCACGTCTGATCACTCGTTAGCAATAGTGCTCATGCAAAAGGATGAAAAAGGGGATGAATACCCCATCACATTTATGAGCATTGGGTTACAAGGTGATGAATTGAATTATCCTCTGGTGGACAAACAATCCTTTGTTGTTCATAAACACATCAAAATCATACTAACTTCATTGTCCCAGACCTAGAAGTAAGGTCTCTAGTCATTCATAAATAACTGGGTGAAAGACGAGGGAATTGGATGAAAACTCTACAATATTATGACCTTGAATTCAAATGGGCTAATATTGTGAAAGGTCAAGGCTTATGTAAATTAGTGACACAAGGAGACGACATTGAAGAACAATAAGAGGATGGTTGGAAAGATGAACCTACAATGTATAATCAATAAGTTGCATATGTCCTAGCCACTGAAGGATCATATTACAATGCTCTTAAATATTATATGCAACATGGCACTACTGCGGACCACCTTAGTTCTAAGAAGAAAAGAGCGCCACAACTWAAATATTTATAGTATCATTTGTTACATGGAATCTTGTTAAAAAATAATTATGATGGAGTGTTACTCATATGCCTCGAAAGACAAGATGATAATAATTTCTTGAAATATATGMACAATGGATCAGTTGGTGGTCATTTTTCAGGAGACACACCAAACCACAAAGTGCTGAGAGCAGGATACCACTGGCCCATACTCTTCAAAGATTCACATGCATAATCAAGGATCCATAAAGCATGTAAAAAATATGCGGGAAGGGAACGCAAAACTAATTTTCCTCTCCAACTTGTAGCAATACAAGAACCCTTTGAGCAATGGCGCCTAGATATCATTACTGAGATAAATCCTCATTCATCCAAAAAACACAGGTATATTATGACCACTATTGATTATTTCACATGTTGGATTGAAGAAATACCTTTAGTCAAACTAAATGAGGAGGTAGTAATAAATTTTATCGAGCAACACATTATCATGAGGTTTGTAATTTCTAACTCTTTAGTGTTTTATAATGATACTTATTTCTCATTCTTTAAATTATMTGAGTATGCATTGGAAAAAGGTATTATTTTAAAATAGTCAGCCAATTACTATCCCTAGGGAAATGTCTTAGAAGAATCTACAAACAAGAACATCATATGTATCCTTAAATGAACCGTGGTTGATCACTAGAGAAATTGGCACAATGCATTACAAAATTCTCTCTAGTGTGATCGTGTCACTCCCAAATATTCCATCAAAACTTCACCTTATTTTCTTGTGTATGGGAAAGAAGCCTTTCTACCCTCAAACATCTACCTACCTTCCCTCCAACTCACATAGCAGTCTCAGGGTAGAGAATTCCTTGTCATCCAAAGTCATATCGATACCTTGTTGAACTTTGAGGAAATACGTGACAAAACCAAAAGCAGGTTTGAATCTCACCAACAAACAATAAAAAATTGGTTTGATAAGAAGTCTGTAGGTGAGAAAGAGTTCCAAGTTTGGGACTTAGTTATAAAATGGTACAAGTCACATGAAGATAAAGGGAAATATTCAAAATTCCAACAACTTTGGCTTGGTCCCTACCTCATTAAAGAAAATATTGGTCAAGGAACTTTCAAATTAAAGAACCTTTAGGGGGGAATTGACTCTCTCCCTATTAATGACCAAATTCTTAAACACTGCATCAGTTAGTCATTGATGTCACTGATCACTTGTTGGCCCTGGGTTATGAAAGAAAGTGAAGAATGAGGAAGAAAAGGGAAAAAGAGAGTTTCACGGGAGACACAGTGATTGTCACTAGTTCGAAGTGAGAAAAAGAATAGAAAAGATGGAGTGAAGTGTGGAAAAGCAAGCCATTGAATGAGGATGTCGAGGACAATAGATCAAGAAGGGAGAGGGATCGAGGATGACTTAGAAAGTGGGAAAAGCCACCGTTGGATGCTTTGGAACACCGTGCGAGAAGGAATGAAAGACAGGTTGGAGAAGCCCAAAAAAAGAGGGTCAAGTTGACCTAGGGTTTTAGACACCTAGGGTTTTTGTATTTAGGGTTTTGGTACCTAGTTTTCGGCCTAAGGCTATCGATGAGGTATTGTAATGTATAAATAAAGGTCAAGAGGACCTGGGTTGGGTTGGTCATTAAGTATTGGTATGATATTGTTGTTGATATAGCTCTATTATTGTGTGAGAGATTATCGTATCGGGGGAGAGAAGTGCTGAGAGAGAGAGCCTTATGGTATTGTAAGATCTTCAACTGTGTGTGAAGATCAAGTCTTGCAGCTGGGTGCATAGGAAGGGGAGAGAAAGAGAGAGAAGAAAGAAGATCTGCTAGTTGAGAGCGCAGACAAGAACTGTATGCTTTTCCTTAATAAATCATAAGCACAGTTCTGTGGATGTAGCCCTAGAGAGAGGGTGAACCACGTATACCTTGTGTTGTGGATGTGTGATTGATGCTTTGATCTTTCTTGTTGTTGTATTATTGTTTGCATTGTTGTGTTAGATCAGATATATATATGTGAAGGAAAGATCTAGCTAGGTTAATGATAGATGCATGTTATGTTGTTGTTGCAATAAGAACCACTTGATATTCCCCTGGCTGTAGACATCTTTGTCCTGCAACCCCCTCATAGCTGCTTTGGTGAGATTGCATCTGCTTCCTAGGTGTTGCCGAAAGGTCCAGTAGGTAGGGATTGTTGGTGCGCTCTTGGAGCTGAACCCTGGGTCTGCCCCTGTGCCAACAAATGGTTCCATTGCCAGGACCGGGATCCTTTTAAGGGAATGTCAAGGTGGTTCCCATCGAAGATGGAGATTCAAAAGTGGGTAGAGGATCAAGAGAAGGACTTTGTTGAATCCCAGAACAAGAACCCTAAAATAAGCATTGAAGATTTTCTACAAAGATACATCTTCACCGACATTCATGAGATCTTATTTGGAGGAATCCATCAGGAGCTACACGAGTGGTTGGCTAGGTTAGTTGACACATAGTTTGAAATCATATCTAGACCTCCTATGGTTTGGACACCAGCACTGAGCCAGAAAGTTAAGAGAGTCGACAATGCTGTATCCAAAGAAGTAGATCACTAGTTTGATAGTACCATTGAAGGGTATATCACTAAGTTTGTTGTTGACATAAAAGAATCATATAGTCAAGCTGAGAGATACTTTTTCAAGGGACCCAAAGGAAAATTTTTGCACTTCCTGAAGCTAAGAATCAAGATGCTCTTACATGAAAACCACATCTTGAAGATACAATAGATTGATCGGACCTAAAAAGGCTAATGTTCAAGATCTCGGATAGCGACAATGACACATAAGCAGGACATACGCATAGTGGGAAAGTATTTTGTGGAGTTCACCTTGAGAATTTGTTTAAGAAAAAATATGGCGAAGAAGGTTTCTATAGTGGAGAAGAGGCAAATCTAACTAATGAAGAGCATCCAGAGCCCACCAGAATAGAAGAAGGGGAAGCTGAAGAAATGCACCAGAGCGAGTCAGAAACCTTAAGAATTGTGTGAACTACTGAAGTAAGTAACATTAATCCTCCTGTTGTCTCAACAATACCTAGTAGTCAGAATAGGCAGACCCACTAGAGTCTTCAGAGTACTGTTACCAGTAACCCATCATCTACTCAGACAAGAACCCTAGTCAGCTTTATGGCAGATGAAATGAGACTCCCTATCTTTAGAGGATATGGATCTGAAGACCCAAATCAACATTGGTTTTTGTGTGAGGCCGTATGGAATATTAAAAGTATCATTGATGAAGCCATCAAGAGAACCCAGTTTAGCACTATGTTAAGTGATCGCGCACTGAGCTGGTACATGAAACTTGTCCAAGGAATGGCATAGCCTAAGCCCCTGAATGAGATCAAGAATGCGCTGATTGCAGAGTTTAAGAAACCTAATTCAGAGTCATAATGTATTACGGAACTAAAAGAAATTAAAAAAAAGGTAGCAGAACCTGTTTGGGAGTTCGACCAGAGATTCAAGACCCTGACAGGCCGATTAACTTTCCAGATCCCCAACTAACAAAACAAAGAGTGGTTCATCGCTACATTGTTACCACACATAAGAATCCCTTTGATGCAGTAGAATATTGCATCTCAGGTAGAATCTTTGGATATCTCCATGAAGCTTGAATCAACACCGATGGGAGAATCTAGCTCAGGCATTAGCCAGTTAACTAGTTTGTCTTTACAGTTCAAGGATATGAAGAAAGATAAGGGAAAAGACTAAAGGGAAGATATCTGGTGTGTAAGATGCAGATCTGAAGGCCATGATAAGGAACATTGTCCTTTAGTTCATGAGTACTTGGCATCAGGAGCACCGAGCTCCTTAAAGCAAGTTAACCTACCATGGCGCGAGGTATGCAGAAATAGGCATCACCCAGGTGAGTGATATTACATGCAAAAGTATGTCCAAACACCCAAAAACTTGTATCGTACACTTTTCAAATCAGTGGGGCATGATGACCAGGATTATAGAGCTTATGATCTCATGCATGAAAGGTCAAGAGACATAAACAAAATTCAAGGAGAAGTACAACAAGAGGGAAACACTCCATAGTACAACTCTCCAGGGAGAGAAAAGTTTACTCCTCATGGTGGCTACAAAGGACAAGGACGAGGAGGAGGTATGGGCCGATGTCGAGGACAAATAATCTGTTACAATTGTGTGCATCCAGGCCATTTAGCAAGGGATTGTCAGAATCTCTACACAACCTATAGTTACTGTAACTCCTTTGAACATGTCATAGAAGAATGCCCTGTGCTACTGGCTAAACTTCAGGGAAAACGAGGACCCCAACAGAACCCACAAGTACAATTGATATATGTTCAACCTCACAGAGAAGACCCTAGAGCCATTGTTATTACTCGAGGAGGTGCTGCTACATTAGAAGACACAACAACCTAAGGAAGGACTGAAAACAAACACAGAGTCAGGAAAGCTATAGAAAAGACCCCAATGTTCGATGCTAGGAAAGAAAGGCAGATATTTGAGGAGGGAAGGAAAGAGTTCAAAGGAGATCAAGGATCTTCATCCAAGAGACAACCAGAAATCAAAGAATATGGCATGCCTCAGGCGTTTGATCCATATGCATCACCAACAGAAGGGAAAGAGGTAAGCAAACTCATGGAATTCTTGCACACTTGTGTTAAGTTGATTCAAGATAAAGGCATTGTCCAAGAATTACAAGATCTCATCAAGTAGTATGAACTAGGAAAAATAGACCCTTTACTGAATAGAGAAGTGCACCAAATTGGAAGAAGGATAAGGACAAATAAAGAAATACACTTGAATGCTTAGATAAGAGAGTATGAGATAGACTATGTGGTCCTTGACTTACAGTCAGAAGTCAATGTCATGATGAAGCAGACTTGGGAACTGATAGGAAAACCCAAGCTGATATATTCCCTTATCAGGCTTTGCATGGCTAATCAACAAGATGTAAACCCATTTGGATGATTAGAGCATGTCCCAGTGGACATCGATGGGGTAAGAACCTTTGCAGATTTTGAGGTAATTAAAATTGTTGATGATAGCTACCCTTACCCTCTGTTGTTAGGAATTGATCGGGCCTTCGACAATTCCACTATGGTTGATTTAAAGAAAAGATGCATGAAATTTGAGAAAGCTGGCCTTAGGGTCATTGCACCTTTAGATCCTGATGAAGGTCCACGATACACAGAACCTATCAAAAATGATGACCATTCATTTGAATTGAAAAACATCTACAAATTAACAACCAGACAACAGGATTATATCAACCCTACAGCTGACGAAAATCTGAGCTGGCAAAGTGACAGCGCATGTTCATCTGATTCAGAAGAAGCGCTGGAAAACTGGTAGAACCATATGTATGAAGTATCTACAAGAAGATGTGCTAGGCTAACAAAATAAGTTCATTGGATTGGCACAATAGTGAGTAATCTACCCACATTTGATGGGCTAAACTCCCTAGAAAGATTCATATAAGAATTTGAGATGAGTGTACCAACACAATAGAGGTTGTTGGCAATGGATGAGGCCATGAAAACCACACCAAAAATATGGTGGGGGACACATAAAAGCAATATTACAGAATGGACACAATGCCAAAATCTGATGACAACGAGGTTCTCAACACAAGAAGGAAGCTTCAAAGCACAGTACACAAGTCAAAGCTACCCAAAGGACCATGTACGAAGCTGCGAAGAGGCCTAGAGTGACATTCCTCGAGAACAATTGGTACATAGCTTCATGAATACACTAGATACCACCTTGATTAACTAGTACCTTCAAGCAGAGTTGTGCTTTGTCACTTCAGAATGGGAAGGTATGATCCAGAATTTTATAACCACCTTTTTGTTTGACAGTAAATTTCCTTCTATAGATAAAGCACTATAGATGGTGAGACATAAAGTATTTGAGGATGCATCTGGCCTCCCCTTGGAGCAAGAAGTGGATGAATGGAATGCGCCCCTCCAGAAATTGCTGACGTGCTACAACATCAATGTTGACGAAGATGATGATCCAAGGAAGGTGAATATCGTAGAAACAGAAGGTCAGAGAGATGTGGAAGGTCCAGGAGTGGAACTGCCATTCATTGGACAATCGATAAAGATAAAGAAATTCAATATCGGGATAGAGGAGACAATGAATCTTGCCAATGTTTGAGATTAATGGCACACTGCTGCCATTGAAAAAATCACAGAATTATTGCATGATTATCAGAACTTGTTCCCAACCAAGTTCATTGATATGAAGGGAATCAAAGGACCTATGGGATAAATGAGAATCCATTTGAAACCAGACATGAATCTAGTCAAGAAAAGACCCTCCAGATTGAACTCGAAATATAAGGAAAAAGTGAAGAATGAGCTCGATAGAATGCTGGAAGAAGGGATTATTGAACCTGTCGAAGAGTTAGAGTGGATCATCCCCATGGTAGTGCAAGATACGAAGATAGGTGAGATCAAGATTTGTGTAGATATCAGGAAGTTGAATGATGCTTGTCTACATGACCCCTTCCCTACACCTTTCACAGACGAAGTGATGGATAACGTGGGAGGCCATGAAGTATACTCTTTTATAGATGGGTTTTTAGGATACCATCATATCTGCATCGCCAAGGAGGACCGTCATGATACTACATTTTCCACTGAGTAGGGATCCTACCAATACACAGTAATGCCATTTAGACTGAATAATGCCCCAACCATCTTTTCCAAGGTGGTGGTTGAAGCATTCAAATAATTTTTGCATAAGTTTTTAGAAGCATACTTTGATGACTGGGCCATTTTTAGTTTGTTGAAAAATCATATTGAATGTCTAAGGCTAATGCTGGATAAATGTAGGTAGTGTCAAATTGCTTTGAATTTGAAKAAGTGCATCTTCTTCTCACCATTTGGAGTATTATTAGGTCATATTGTATGCAASCAAGGATGGTTGGTGGATCCATCCAAAATTGCAATTATAGTTGATTTACCACCACATACATCAGTCAAACAACTGCACACTGTGCTAGGGAATACTGGCTATTACAGGAAATTTATCTAAGGATATGCTCAGATTACTACACCAATGGAGAGGTTATTAAAGAAAGATTKCCYGTTTAGTTGGAAAGACAAATGCCAGTAGAGCTTCGACACACTAAAACATAAGATGGTCACTATGCCTATTCTAGTATTTCCCAATTGGAGCAAGGAATTTCATGTGCATTTTGATGCATCTTCTATTGCATTAGGAGTAGTATTGGCACAACCTGGAGAAGGGGACATTGATCATCCATTAGCATTTTCCAGCAGGAATCTCTCCACAGCTAAAATCAATTACACTACTACAAAGAGAGAGGGACTAGCCATGGTGTATGCATTGCAGAAATTCCACCACTACTTATTGGGAGGACACTTTAGAATGTTTACTGATCACTCCACGCTGAAATACCTAGTCAACAAGCTAGTGTTGGGGGAAAGAATATGCAGATGGCTTCTCCTGTTTCAAGAATATGATTTTGAGATCATAGTTAATCCAAGAAGAATGAATAAGGGCCCATAACACCTGTCGAGGTTGGAGCATGGCGAAGAACCTACCAGTCTGGAGGAAACACTACCAGATTCACAATTKCTCACCATTAGAAAGATTGATGACCACTTCATAGACATAGTCCAGTTCCTATCAACAGGAATAGCTCCAGCAAAATACACAATTCCACARRAGAAACAACTAGTGGTGCGCGCTACAGATTTTTCACTAACAGCTGGTCAGCTATATAAAATGGGACCTGATGAGATCCTAAGAAGATGTGTGATGGAGGAAGAACGCCCTATGATCCTTGAAGAATCTCATGAAGGCATTGCAGGAGGACATTATGTAGGAAAAGCAACTGCGCAGAAGGTTCTGCGAGATGGACTTTAGTGGCCTATGTTACACAGAGATGCTAAAGAATATACCAGAGCATGTGATGTATGCCAGCGAGCTGGAAAACCATCCTGAAGAGATGAGATTCCATTAGCACCACAGATGACCCTACAAGAATTTGAAAAGTGGGCCATTAACTTTGTGGGACCTATAAACCCACCAGGAAAGCGCACAGGAGCAAAGTATATTATCACTACGACAAAATACCTGACTAGATGGGTCGAAGCAAGAGCAGTCAAAGATTGTAGCGCAGCTACAGCTGTGTGTTTTATATTTGATGACATAATAACCAGGTTTGGATTTCCTAAGGTCCTTATGAGTGATCAAGGGACACACTTCATCAATAAGATAGTTGAAGCCCTAACTAAAGAATTTGCAGTCCACCATCAGAAGAGAACACGTTATCATCCACAAGAAAACGGAACGGTTGAAACATTCAACAAGATCTTGGAGACAACGTTGACCAAGATTTGCAATGTGAACAAGGATGACTGGGATTTAAGAGTACCAACAGTACTCTGGGCTTATAGAACCACTTGCAAAAAATTAACAACGCAAACTCCTTTCAAGTTGGTTTATGGACTTGAAGTTGTTGTCCCAATGGAGTACTTGGTACCAAGATTAAGGATTGTTGCATTTACAGACATGGATGATATTGTTTCCATTCATGAGAGGCTAGCAGAGTTGGACAAACTAGAAGAAGACAGATTCATTGCAGGCTTCCATCAACAAATTCAGAAGGAATGATAAAAGGCCTATCATGATAGACACATTAAGAAGAGGATATTTAGGCAAGATGATTTAGTCCTGCTATATGATAGTAAGTTTATCAAACACCCTAGGAAGCTCAAAACGCATTGGCTCAGACCATATGAGATTGCCTATGTTACAGAAGGAGGAGTTGTGTAGCTGGAGACATTGAAAGGAGATTGGAAGGAAGGCTTGGTGAATGGGAGTCGGCTGAAGTTGTACTATGACAACCAGCTACCTCGCAACTCTCAGTAGAATCAAGAAGACAAGGGTCCAGGTACCAGGTGCAGTTGAAAATGGGTACCAGACATAGAAAAGATAGTCTACACAAGGATGAAAAGGAGGCATAAAGCATGAAGCAAGGGTTGCACTGCACAGTCGAAATTCCAAGAAAAACAAGAGGATCAGATCTCAAGTGCCTCAGGATGAGTCACAGGTGAGTGTTGGGGGCCTGTTGGCCCTGGATTATGAAAGGAAGCAAAGAACAAGGAATAAAAGGGAAAAAGTGAGCTTTGCAGGAGACAGAGTGACTGTCACTAGGTCGAAGCGAGGAAAAGAACAGAAAAGATGGAGCGAAGTGCGAAAAAGCAAGCCGTTGAATGAGGAGATTGAGGACGACAGACCAGCAAGGGAGAGGGATCAAGGATGACTCAGAAAGTGGGAAAATCAACCATTGGATGCTTTGGAACAACGTGTGAGAAGGAAGGAAAGACAGGCTGGCGAAGCCCAGAAAAAGAGGGTCAAGTTGACCTAGGGTTTTAGACACCTAGGGTTTTTGTATTTAGGGTTTTGGCACCTAGGTTTTGGCCTAAGGCTGTAGGTGAGGTATTGTAATGTATAAATAAAGGTCAATAGGACCTGGGTTGGGTTGGTCATTAAGTATTGGTATGATATTGTTGTTGATCTAGCTCTATTATTGTGTGAGAGATTATTGTATTGGGGGAGAGAAATGCTAAGAGAGAGAGCCTTCTGGTATTGTAAGATCTTTAGTTGTGTGCAAAGATCAAGTCCTGTAGCTGGGTGCATAGGAAGGGGAGGGAAAGAGAGAGAAGAAGGAATATCTGCTAGTTGAGAGTGCAAACAAGAATTGTATGCTTTTCCTTAATAAATCATTAGCACAGTTATGTGGACGTAACCCTAGAGAGAGGGTGAACCACGTATACCTTGTGTTGTGGATGTGTGATTGATGCTTTGATGTTTGTTGTTGTTGTATTATTGTTTACATTATTGTGTTAGATCATATCTATAGCTTTGAAGGAAAGATATAACTAGTTTAATGATAGATGCATGTTATGTTGTTGTTGCAATAAGAACCACTTGATATTCCCCTTGTTGTAGACATCTCTGTCCTGCAACCCCCTCATAGTTTCTTTGGGTGAGACTGCATCTGCTTCGCAGGTGCTGCCAAAAGGTCTAGTAGCTAGGACTTGTTTGTGCACTCTTGGAGCTGAACCCTGGGTCTGCCCCTGTGCCAACATCACTTGATTCCAATTTTAGTTTTATTTTGTTTCTCTAGTTAGGTTGGTTTTATTAATATTTTTATTACTATCATTTTCCTTCATCCTTCTTAATGGTTTCCTTTGTGATTTTGAAGTTCTCATAATGTATCCCAATCACAGGTATAAACATATCACATCTAGGGCATATAGCCTAAAAATCTATGTAATATGATGTGAAATTTTCATATCTCCCCATAAATGTAAGGCCTTTACGCACTATCACAATTCAAGATCTGGTGGAGGAACATAGCTTATCAATACAAAGAGAAATTGGAAAAACTGAGAGCCAAGAGACTTTATTTAACAACAAATTTCTATGTTATATGAGCTAAACAATAATTTTCTAGATGAAATGTTCGTAGTATACTAGGAATCACGACTTAGGAAGTTTGATCATCCATAATCAAGTTAACAGGTCTCACCATAAAAGGTGCCATCCCTAGTGTCTTTAAAGGTTAACTGGAATCACCCCATCCATGTATATCTCGAAACATAGGAGAATCAAATATTATAATAGGTAAAGGATTGGTGAAAGGCTTTCCAGGTCACATGGGACATACAAGTATCTTCACCAGGGCTATGGATGATTGTTGGTAGTGGAGTAAGGGTTGTGACATTGGGGTGACTCCATCGGAGATATGAACACTCACTGAAAGAAGAGAGACACCATATAAATTCACTATGATTTTTATTCTCATCATTCTTGATGTTTCATTTTTATTATGCTACCTTCATCTTCCTTTCTAGCCATTTACCATGTGAATAAAATATCAATTTGAAAGCAACCTGTTAATTGGAAAAGGTCTGAATCCTCTTTGAATCACCTCGGTCTTTTAAATATGCAAGTTATGAGATCCATCTTTTCTCTCTTATAATTTTGTATGATGAAGGACCGTTCCTAAGTTCTGTGTAGACGTCATCTTGCAAAGATTCCAGGCTTCGCTCAGTGTGTCTCCATTTGTTGTGATAGGCACTAAAAAATTCCATTTTTCGTTTGATCTTTCTTACCTCCCTAGAAAATGGAGCCCATTATATTTTGAGACTAAGAGAAATCCATATAAGTCTCCCTCTCCACCTTAAGATAATTAGAAAACTCATGTTTTTACTTGAAAAAATCATCAAGACTTGGTGTTGAAATCCAAATTTAAAATCGACAAAGTTTCTTCTAACTTCTTCGAACAATTCGAAATATTTTCTTCTAACTTCTCCAAACAATTCAAAGGAGTTTCTTCTAACTTCTGTGAATATTTCAGAGGAGTTTATTCTAACTTTTCTAAACAGTTCAGAGGCATTTCTTCTAATTTCTCCGAATAGTTTAGAGGAGTTTCTTATAACTTCTATAAACATTTTAGAGGAGTTTCTTCTAACTTCTATGAATAGTTCAGAGGAGTTACTTTATTGTTCCTCGATATGCAATGATATCACACAAGTTAGAGAAAACTCCTCTGATGTTGATGCAGGAGCATCGTCATCAAAGCACACGTGGAGAGACAAATCAACGCGCCTTTTGAATTATTTTTGAATTTTAAAAGCTGGTGTATCCTGAGAATCTTTTTGAATGGATTGAAAATTAAAGAATATCTAAACATTTGGAAGCCGAACGATCATGTAAGATCGGGAGAAGATCAGATTTTCCTTTAATTTAATAGATCACCACACAGATCTGGAGTTTTTCACTCTTATCTGTCTGTCTCAAAATTTAATGTAACAGAGCTTAAGTAGTTTTTAGCTTTACTTTGATAATATAAGTAATCAGAGGGAACCCTAGGAATCCATTTCTATAAGTAGATTCATTGTACACCCAAAAGTGGGAGAGGTTGATGCAAATTAGTCGGAGATCGATGCAATCTAGTTGTTGTTGAATTTTAGTTGTTGTTCTTTATCATAGATGTAGACATTTACACCTGAATGAAGATAATTGAGGGATATTGATCCAATATGTGGTGTTGTTGTTTCTTAAATCTTCTCTGTTATTTTTTGTTTCATGAATGTAACACACCCACGACGGGGCGTAAAAATTTCTGTTCTTCTTAAGAAAAACAATACCCTCATTCAAGGTCCCTATTCCATTCTTCTCTTTAAGAGCTTTAAAGCCACGATCTCTGACGCCTACCTGCCCCTCAGCGAGCACGGTCGCCCACCAGGACCTCCACAATCCACGGCCCGAAGAGCTGGCGCTCTTCCCTCCCCTATCGGGAGTTGCAACCCACAGTCACACCACACACACTTCCCTTTTATAACTTGTCTGGGGAAGAGATTCGGGATTTCGCTTCTCGCGAGTCCCGACGTCGAATGTCCCTTTCCCGGATTCCCGAGACCGAGGAAAGTCAACGTTGACTCTTTCCTTCGCTTCTCGCCACTCGGAGAAATTTTTTTTTCACACCCGGACTCCGAAGTTCCGAAATGCCGATTTCGCGATCTCACTTTCTCGCGGCTTCGCGCCTCAGCCGTTAGTCTTTCCGCTTCCTGAGACCCGATGTCCTGAGGTCGCGATGCCCGATATCGTGTGTCCCGTCAATGACCGTTTCATTCCGGTGACTTCCTACTCAATGGCCCAGCCTTTCTCTGCAACCTTTCCAAAGTACTCCGCCTCGATTACGCTCGATCTCTGAGGATTTTCTGAGATCTTATCCTTCTATAATATTCCTTCCTGCTATGATCACCATAACTGATTTCTCTCTCTTCAAGCAATCCTGCGACTGCGTCATCCCGGACTCCACCCGACTGCACCCCGCAGAACGTCTTAACTGGCTTGAGAACAATTTGAAACTTATTATTCATGCACCTAGTTCCTTACCCTTCCACATGATCAGGTATACATCATATGAAAGAAGGACATAGCTAAGAATCAAGACACAGAGACAAAATCCCACCAATACGCAAGGGATAATCACACCCATGAATAGGATCCCGCTCCACTGACTCCGGGTTGATAGAAATGAGAGTTTAACTGTGAGACCTCTTCGACGCACTCTATGCGGAAAGACTCGACTGCACTCGATGCAGGAACCTCCGGGCTCAAACAGAGAAACAATTGAAACTCATTTATCTCTTTCTTAGATTTCTAACTTGATATGAAATCACATATGCAGCATATAGAAGGAAAGAATAAAAGGAAGCTAACATGCAACAGCATAATATTAACAAGACAC